>CM033744.1:37636021-38236021 GCA_019671005.1 Hibiscus mutabilis
ATCATGCTATTCCAACTGGGTAGAACAATTCAATGTGTTCGATCGAACTAGATACTATAACATGTTATTAACTATACATTCAATTTTGCAGAACATTCAAGGTTTCATGTGGGATGAAGATAAAGTAAACAAGGAGTTGAAGAGGTACATGACTCAAGCTTTCCATAACATCAAAACCATGTGCCAGACTCACCATTGCAATCTCCGGATGGGTGCCTTTACACTCGGCGTTAACCGTGTTGCTCGTGCAACTCTCCTAAGAGGTTGGGAAGCATAATAAATGGCTTTCTTTCCCTATTTCGATTTCTAATCTCCATTGGAAAAGCTCAAGCATTTAAGCTTTGAAGCTCTTAACTTTCCCCCCTGCCAAACTTTTTTCTCTTAATTGTTCTCCCATTTCATCCTTCATGAAATTTCATCAAAACATCATTTCTATTTATTGGGGGTACTGTAAACTTTCAAGTTTTATCGACTGTGTCGGAATAATGCATTTTGAATGAAATAACTCAAAATAGGGAAGATCTATATATCTATCGATCCATACATATATATATATATATATATGTGTGTGTGTGTGCATGTATGCATTTCTTTGAATGGTGGTTACCATTTGTTTTAAGCCAGACTGTAAGCACAAAACTCCCAACTATAATTGCACTAAATTAAGGGAAATTGTGGTTAATTATGACCACACCACAAGAAACGAGATTTGGAATGTTCATACAGCACATTGACAGAAAAAACAAAGGAACCCAAATGAGATTTTTTTGACTTCCATGTCCGAAACCAGCGTGCTCGAGTCAACATCTCCTTCTGGGGTCTTAACACATGACATCAGTGGCCTTGTATGTAATCCACCATAAGAACAATGTCTTAAACTGCAAGTCCCTGGTGATGGGTAGATTCATCTTCATTTATACAACAATGGATCTTCTCGGACCTCCCGATTGTTAAAGAAGGTTGGGGCAGATGTTGCAGAGGGGGTTGAACTTGCATCCACATTTCTCTTTGGAGAAAAGAATAGTAGGTGTGGAAAGTTGTAGGTGTCACATTCAATTGGAAGCCTATACCAAATAAGAAGTCCAGTTCAAGCAGGTTCATCTCTTCTGTGCTGATGCCTCCCACTTTGGCATAGTAGGCATTGCTGTAATACCTGAAAATAAACACAAGTTTAATTGCTTATGAGTAAAATTAGAAAGTAAAAAAAAGAAATAGCTCTTGAAATTTTATGGGAGGAATTTACAAGTGTGCCATGGTTGGTAGGGACAAAACCAGCACATCTGAGGTAAGGTTGTCTGGTCAGAAATGATGTGTTTTCTCACATGGCTGTTAGATTTTCATTTCTTTCCCTTTTGGCTGTTTGGAAAGCAGTACTATCACTGCCAGCTTGAAATCTTGCAGGTAAGGAAATAACAGCACAAATAAACAAGGTTTGCAAGCTAAATCAACTTGGGCCAAGTTTTGATACTTAACTATTAACCTAAAATGTTATCAAAAAAATTGTAACATTTTAAGTTGGTAGGTAATATTTTAGGCATTTTAGGCTCTATGTTTTATAACATTTTGATTGGTGCCGCACAGTAGGCCGTACCGTAAATGCAACCAGACTCACCCCAAAGTTAAATGTTCCAATCAAACATTGGAATTCAGATGAATTCTGAACTTGAAATTTGAAAGATCAAGACATACAGAAAATGTTTCATCTTCAAACAAGAATCTAAGAGAACTTAAAAAGGGGGATCAAACCCCAATTATGACAAAGATGGCAGCTTTGAAACCCAGACCAAATCAAGGAGAGCAAAGAAAGTGAAAACCCCAGAAAGTTATTTTGCCGGAATCATAAAGTTATGAAGCAAAAGAATGAAAAGAAGAAACTTACATGTCATCCATGAATTTAGCAGAAACCAAAACACTGGTGATAAGCATCCTATGTACATTGTAAGAATTGATAGGCAAAGATGGCTGCATCTGCACGAACCGATCGAGATAAACATAGGCAACTACGAAACACGAGGGGCTACAATTCGCGTACTTGAAGATCCTCTCGAGATAGCTTCTGATGGAAATAGTAGGCCTCGTGAGGCCATGAAAAACCGACACCTTCTGCGACTGAAATAACCGGCAATCATCATTGGACTCCGCCACTCTTTGCAACAAAGAAGACAGGAAACTTATGACCCTGGGAACAGTTTCAAGGCCGAGGTTGGTCTCCGGTTCCGCCATTGTGTTTTTTGGCTGTTGAGTTTGGTTTTTTTTTTCTCCGTTTTAGTTTAGCTGTTTCTTATAAGACACGGTATTCGTAAAGGTTGGCTTTTTGCTTGGTGGAGAGACGAAATCCATATAATTTCATAGCTGTTCCAGCAGGCCCTCTGCGCTTTAAATAGGAGAACATTTACTTAGCCGAACTTGGGGTCCATTATGAGTTGGAACTAATTCACATTTTGTCTTTTGCTTTCCATTCTCC
The DNA here is from genome assembly GCA_019671005.1 of Hibiscus mutabilis. Lineage (NCBI taxonomy): Eukaryota > Viridiplantae > Streptophyta > Magnoliopsida > Malvales > Malvaceae > Hibiscus > Hibiscus mutabilis. The sequence goes on from CM033744.1 coordinate 37,638,486, forward strand.
ATGTAATTCTTAATCAAATTTGTCATTATATCACGAAACCAACTCTGTTATGTTATCGAATAAGCATATTTGGTCGGTTGATCAAGTTGTTTATCTTTGTTCTCTCACATTTCTTTAAGTTATGAGTTCTAGGCTCGGTAAAAACATTATCTTCCTTTCCTTAGAGTCTTTCCTTTCTCCCTCTAAGTAGGATTAAGATTAGAATTTGTCAAAAAAAACGTTACCATGTTAAATTTTTTCCCATAATTATTTGCTTTAAAAATTTAATTTCTAAATAAAGATTTCTTTTTTATGTTAAAAAAACTAATTTTTTTGTTATTAAAAACTATTTTTTTATTGTTTCTACATTTTTTATTCAAACAACAATAGTAAAAAAAAAATACAAATCGTGAGATGTGATGCGATAATTATACATCTGATCTCTTAATTGTGGGTCGGGATTTAATGGGTAAAGTACATAAATGGTCACTAAACTATCTCTAAAATTACAAAATGGTCACCCAACTTTCAAAAGTTACATAATAGGCATTAAATTTTTGTTTTTATTACAAATTGGTCACTAGACCGTTAGCAGTCGTTAACTGGAGATGTGACAGTTATAAAAATTTATATAATAACATATTTAATCGTTAATATTTACGCATTCAATCAATTTAGACATCAATAATGAGGGTTAAATTATGAATAAATTGATTGAATATGTCAATATGGAGGATTAAATGTTATATTATTCAAATTTTTGTAACTGTCACATCACCCAGTTAACGATGGTTAATGGTGGTGACCATTTTGTATCAAAAACTAAAATTTAATGCCCATTATGTAACTTTTGAAAGTTTGATGACCATTTTGTATTTTTTGGAGATAGTTTAGTGACTATTTGTGTACTTTACCCTTTAATCTTTGTATTTATATCCAATACACTGGCGAGCGTTTTGTTTTAAGGTTTTAGGGGTTTAGGTGTAGGGGTTTAGAATTTAGCGGTAATGGTTAGAATTTAGGGGTTAGTGTTAGAACTTAGGGTTTATGTTTTAGGGTAATATATTGAGGATTTAGATTTTTACCTATAAACCTTAAATTCTAACCCTAAAACTTAAATTCTATTCACAATCACTAATTTCTAAATTACTAAACCTAAACCCCTAAATCCTACACCCTAAATTAAATCCCTAAATCCTAAAACTAAAGCGCTCGTAACAACTAAAAGTTTTCACCGCCAGTGTATCAATAATTATCCTTAATCTTTACATGTGGGCATGAAGTGTTTTTTCATGACAAATCACATACCTCTTAGTGAAAGTATCGCGACTAAGAATTTTTTTTGATTGAATAGAGAGGTAATACATTCTCGTGTCGGGATTCAAACCTATACAAGATGGGGCAAGATGAGCATCCTTAGCCACTAGGCCAATTAGTGGATCTCACCGTGACTAAGAAATTAATCACCGATTTAAATTAGATTGAAATTATAATAATTTTATTTATTTTTGGATGAGAGTATGTTTTGGAAAAACTATTGGTAATAGGTGAATTAAGTAGAGCTTAGGCAAAACCATAATAATAGGTTTCTTTTTCTTATGAATGAACATAACTTCAAAATCCTAATGAGTGTTGGAAAAAATAAATAGACAAGGCATTTATGAAGGCAATAACTTCACTTCTAAAAGAAGAAATGATATTGCATTGCATGCCATCAAATGCAATTTTAGTGGGGAAAATTCTATACTCATATTTGATACTAGTAAAAGTGTTACGTATGTGTTGTTCGAATCGGATTAGGAATTGATGGTCTAATTGGTGGTATCAAATTGGACATAGAGAAAATTTCAGTGAATGTTGTTAAAAAAATTAACTAAAAATTATTTTAACTAACTTTTTATTTATCTTACTGAATTGATAATTCAACGAATTAGATGGATTAAACTGAAAAACAATGATATAACTTGAATAACTTACAAGGGTTATAACTTATAACCTTATTTATGCTCTTAACTAGATCTCACATCCTACAAATGATAGCATAAATCAAATACATTAAGAATGTGAAATATATATATATATATATAAATTGTGTAAATTAAAGCTTAATTATATTTTTAAAAATTATAAATACATTGACTTGCATTAGTTTTAAATGCTTTCTGCTCCAATGTTTCCATCCAACAACTTGAAAAAGAGAAGTGAGAAGAGAGAAAATATTAAAAAAATGGAAAGTGGGTTTTGGTAGGGTATAGTCATAGATTGACCAAATTTTCTAAATTATCCCTTTCTTTCTTAGTACTTCAATCAATATTTCCCCAAATTTCTATAGGAACAGAAAATGTTTTACATCTACAAAATCACACTCTAAAGAGCTGGTCCAGAAAGATCAATTTATGGTGCAATTATTTGGCTGTCAGCTTAAGCTACTTATTAAACACGATCCACACTGTCGGCTTTCTCTCTGCGCTTATAATTCCCACACTTTTTGCCTGCATACATAAATCCCTGAACCAGGCATTAGCAGAGGAAGCGTGGTCCAGCCAGTGGAGCTGCGTACATAAATTTCGAATTATTCGAATTTTATAACTTAAATTTTATTTAAATTTTTTTCAAGTCAAGTTAATTTTTTTCTCGTCGAATTTTGTCCACCCTTAATGTCAGTAATACTGTATCGTGATTTGTAAGAAACACTTTGATCTATCAATTTTATTTATATGCAACTAGTACACGTGCCATTAACGTGAACAACGATTCTCTTTCTTTAAAGATTTTATAAAGATGATTGAGAACCGGTAGAATTAGGACAGGATGGTGAACAAGTGAAGACAGCCGAGCAATTAGAGCTTGTGCTTCGTTCATGCTTTACACGTTGGCTGTATTGCCGTGTTTGCATGTTCTCCTACTTTCATTCTCTCTCTATATAACATTCACTGGCATTCATAAAGAGATAATACAGAGGTTCCTACGGCCACCTTGAAGATGATGAGTGGAAAGGGGAGGAAACACAGGACAGGAGAGATGCTGTAAGAGAGAAAAGAGACGCATTCACATCTTTTAAAAAATATTTACTTTCTCAAAATAAATGTTATGCAAGATATAAACATCTTTAAATACTTAATCAATTAGTGAATCTCATTTTTAAACTGTCGTTTGATGTAAATAAAATAGTCCAATTTTTGAACAACTTCAGTTTTCATAGGGTGAGGGTGCTAAATTAAAGATCGTGTCTTAAATAGAAATTTTTTCTTTTTTTTAATGTCTTTTATGTATGTTTCAAATTTAAAAAATTGAATTAAGATTGAAATTTAGGGTTAAGGTTTAAACTTTAGGGTTTAGTTTTTAGAGTTTATAGTTCGATTCTTAAAATTTAAAATTTAAAGTTAGAATGTGGTTTAATTTTTTACTATAGGATATACAAAAGAACACAAAATAAAACTAATGATTTTTGTTCTCATGTCTCATATTCATATTCAAATAAGTTTCACATGTATATACATTTTAGAGCACCACACGTTCCCAAACTATGATACTTATTTTAAATTAGTCTATAAACTTAAAATATTCAAATTTTATCCTCAAACTATATATAATCTTTATTTTAAATTGGTCCTTAAATTTTTGAACATTCTAATTTTATCCTCAAATTATGACTCTCATTCTAAATTGATCCTCAAATTTTTTAAACATTCTAATTTTGTCCCCAAATTATCAGTATATGCTAATCATATCTTAAGTTAATCAAACCGTTATAAAAAATTTCATTTGTTACAAAACACTTATATGTATTATGTAATAACATGATGTGGTATAAACGATAAAGATGAAAGTAGAATATTTAAAAAGTTTGAGGACCAATTTAGACTAAGCATTACAGTTTGGAGATGAAAATAAAACATTTAAAAGTTTGAGGATCAATTTAAAATGAAGATCATAATTTAAGGATGAAATTAGAACATTTAAAAGTTTAAGACCCAATTTAAAATGAAGATCATAGTTTGAGAACTTGTGGTGCAATTAACTCTACTTTTAAATAAAAAAATCAGGTAACATAGAATGGAACAAAGCTCTTCATGTTCTTAAAGGATGAAACGTCTGGTGTATAAAAGCAAAAAGCTACCAGAAAATGGAAGAAAGCCTCCATCACAAAGGTTTTATTTCAAAATTAATGTATAATCGACACATTTGAAAGTTTAAACACTATATCTCATCACTTTAAATATACAAAATAAAAACCCCATAGATTCTGGTCTGGGAACTGTAAGGAATTACAAATCCATATGTGGAGTGACTAGGTAAATAAGCAGGTATTCATTCCATCACCACAAGGGTTTCCAAAGGTATTATTATATGATAGGCAAAAGCAGACTGCTATAAACAATCATAAAATGCATATAGAACAGTGGCAGCTTAGCCGTAGCATCGGATTGGATCGTTGCAACGTTTCTCTGCAGATTGTTTAAAACCGAAACGACCTCCTTTTGCGAGGTACTGTTGGTGATATTTCTCTGCTCTATAAAACTTCTTTGCGGGCAGAATCTCGGTAACAATCTTTCTGTTCAAGAGTTTCTGGTGTTTTTCCATGGATTCCCGTGCCGCAGTTTCCTGCTCCGGAGTGTAATAGTAAATACCAGATCTGTATTGTGTCCCGACATCATTCCCCTGCCAATGGAATCGAACATATTAGAATGGCAAGCCTATGGTGCAGGCTGTGGATACAATTATACCAACATGAAGAAAAGATTACCCTGCATAAGATCTATTTCTCTGAGAAATATGACATGATTTTACAATGAAATATTTGTCTATGAAGGTGAACGAGCCGTTTATCTTGAAATCACAAGAAAACAAATGAGACAATAAGAAACCACTGATGATATGAAAGAGTTGCCATGAAACAAATCATGGCAGTATACCATGATAATCAAGGCATCATGAGAATAATTCCACAAAATCTGATATTTCCTAGTTATGCCCTAACAAGTTCCTTGTGACTCGAGATTATGACCATAACTCACTTAGAAAGCAGGGTCTCTCTTAGAAATTTGGAAGCGGAAAAATAATTGAAGTGAGATCATCAAAATAAGACACACGAAAGAGAGATTTAACGTGGTTCGGTCTATCTCCACGAATGAGATTTACCTCGAGATAATGACCATAATTCACTTCCAAGCAAAGGTTCCAACTGCTGACATTTCCCTATGTTAACAAGTAATATATCCAAACTTTGGAGAAAATACCACAAAAAAATCAGCTTTAAGCTTCAAGTAATGAACTAAAAGCACACATCCTATCATCTAGAGTTCAGTTCAATCAAGCATGGAAACCCCCCAAAATCACCTCAAAATTATGACTAAAATAAGATAGTTCAAAGATTGCAACAGTCAAGCTCAAAATCTACATAAAAGTTGTATCTGCAAAGACTCAAAATTTGCCACATAATGAAAAAACCGACCTGGCGATTGAGGGAGGTAGGATCATGGCGAGCCCAAAAGACATCGAGCAAAGTGTCAAAGTTGCAGTCTTTAGGGTCGTACTGAAGCCTCACAACTTCATTGTGGGTCGTAGTCCCGGAACACACGTTTTCATAATTCGGATTATCCACGAAGCCTTGGGTATACCCGACCTCCGTTTTGGTCACCCCCGGAACTCTCTGGAACGCCAATTCAACGCCCCAAAAGCATCCCGCACCGAACTGAGCAAACTGCTGCCCAGGAGCAGGGACGTCGCCGTCTGGACCTTGAGCGATGGCAGATTTTTCCATTGATGGGTTTGGCTTGTTGGCTCCGAAGCCGAAGATTTTGAGGATGTTCATGGGGGTCGGTGGAGTGAAACGGATCGTTTGGCTTGAGGGAAAGGGGGAGAAAGGGAAGGAAAGTTTGGGAGAGGGAAAAAGAAAGAAAGAGATGATGGGAATCGAAGAAGAGGAAGAAGTGACAAGCGTAAGGCTTCGAAGCATTGTATTTGTAACCTCTTATGAAATTGGGTTCCGGAACCTTCGGGTATTGGACTTGGAGAACCATAAAGTTGACCATAATTTCACAAACAAAAAAAGATTGTTTCCCATTCTCCATTTCTGAAGAAAAAATAATTATTTAGATTCTTTTATGAGGCTTTTTTTGTAAGGTATAGGTTAGGGTTGATTTAAGAATTTGAATTAAATATATATATATATATTTTTAAATTCATTCATCTATTATGCTACAAAAATTATTACTAGTTTTTTGTTCTTCTATTAAATAACTAACGTGATTCAACAATTTTGGCGTCTAATACATTTATTAAAGTTTGGAGTTTGGGATTTAAAATTTAGATTTAGAGTTAGAGTTTGTGGTTTGAGGTTTATGATTCATAGTTTGGAATTTAGGGTTTATATTTAGTGTTTAGAGTTTAAAGTGTATAGTTTTTAGTTTAGGGTCAAGGGTTATAGTTTATGGTTATGATTTATATTTTTAGAGTTTGAAGTTTATGATTTATTGTTTAGGATTTATGATTTGAGATTTAAAGTTCTGGGTTTAGGGTTTTTTAAATCCTAAATAAATGTACTAGGAGCCAAAGATGTCGGATGACATGAGTTATTTTTTAAAAAATAATCTTGTATTTAATTAAAAAGTTTAAATGAACCTTAACCTATGCCTTATAGCCTAGGTTAGTCATAGCCTTTTTATGAATTTATATTTAACATACTGATGATAAATTTCTTTTATATATGTTTTTAATTTAGAATTTAAAAATTTAGTTTAGGGTTTAGAGATTATAGGTTTAGATTTGGATATTGTGATTAGATTTTAAGTTTAAGATAATATGTTAAAGATTTAAGCTTTAACCTATAACCTTAAATTTTAATTATAACCCTTAAATTCTAACTACAAGCTCTAAACTTAAACCCTGTTGGCCACTAGGCTTGCTTGATTACTAAAGGATTTGTGCCACCTAACCTATTCAATTGCTGCCATGTTTTGCTTTGTTGTCATAACCATGCCACTAATCTTTTCATGGAGCTTTCGAGTGTTCAGCCAACTTTGCCAACTTTATCCATTACTTAATTAATTGTTAAGACAATTAGGAAGTTAAAAATCGAGTTTGTCTTCTAACAGTATCAACAATAATGGGATATGTCGTGAATCTTATAGTGGTTGTACAGGCTAGGTTGATTGTGAGGGTTATGAGGGAGTATAAATAGTCTGTTTTTTTAGGTGTTCGTTCAACATTAAAAAATATTAGACTTAAAATTTAAAATTATAATTTAGAGTTGAAGGTATAAGGTTTAATTTTTAAAATTTAAAGTTTATAAATTAGAATATATAATTTTTTTAATGTTACGATATATATAAAAAATATCAAAAAGAGAAAAAAAATTATTCGTTGGAGCTTAGAGAAGAACACAATTCTTGTTGTTTAACTAATGCCCCACGAATGGATCTCTATCTTAATCTCGTTGGCGTCTATGTAACATTGTGGATGTGACCAGGGATGGAGTTAGGAGGGGTAAAATATAATTAATGATAAAGATAAGAAAGGTAAAGTTCATATAAATTAAAAATTATATAATGTTAAAATTGTATTTAACGTTTGACTGAATAGTCATTTTTGTCCATATTTTTTTTAAGTAATTTAACTTTTTAACGTTTTATTTTGGGTCAAAATGGTATCTCTGCGAATGAAAACTATTAGTCAACTAATGTTAAATGTCTTGAAATGAAGTGGCAAATCTACATGGCGATGCACGCCGCGATAGCACTGTCATATAAGCAAATATGACTTTACAGAATGACACATCAATAAAAAATAAATTTATAAAATTGTATAAAATTTAAAATATTTTTTCTTCTGACGTGTCATTCTGTCAAGTCATTTTAAGTTGTTTATCGTTAGTTGACTAACTTTTTCATTCACATAGAGGTCATTTTGACTCAAAATAAAACATTGAGAGTTAAATTACTTAAAAAATAGAGACTAAAATGACTATTCAGTCAAACGTTAGAGACATTTTTTGGCATGATGCCATTAAAATTTGGGGTCTAAATAGGTCAAAATTTCATAAAAATTTGAAGGGGCCAATCTAGGAGTCAAAAAATTTCAAGTTAGTCGAGTTGACGAGTCCTATTTTATAACTCAAGCTTTATTTGAAATTTTTGCGAGTCGAGTTTATGAAATTCGAGTCGAGTTTAGTTGTTCAAATTTATGTTCAAATTTAATAGTAAACATTTATAATGTTATGGTACTAATTAATTTTAATTTAAACGGCTATCTGTAACCACATACAATACACGTATATTTCTTAATATTTTTTCATATGTGATATATATAATATTAAACAGAATTGAGAGATTCAACTCGAACTTAAAATCTGATTCACTAATTACTGAAAATTTTAAATTATTCAAAATTTTATTTTATAACTTAAATTTTATTTAATTATTTTAAATAAAATTAAATAACTTAATATTTTTAATCGAGTCAAATTTTATACATCTCAAAAGCCACAACCCACAACCCTTGTTGTAGTTTCGTCATTGAGTCCGTATGTGATCTTTCAAAAGCCTTCTCTACTTGTTTTCTATATATTACTGTATGACTTACGGCGATATGATTTCCTTTTGCAGCGATTGTTTCGTTGACTCGTCTTTTAGGATAAAAAATATAAACTACACTATACTATAACAAAATGATATTTTTAAGTACTAAACGTTCAAAAGTTATAAAATAAGTATTAACTTTTTATTTTTGTTATAAAATAAACATTGTCGTTGGTTGCCTTTTATTAAGTTAAGAAAATGACGTGACACATTAAAATAATAGATAATATTTCATTTGGTCACTTAATACTAACTAAAATTTTATTTTAGCATGTTTTTAAGGATAAGTATTTGATATACTGAAGGTAAAAAATTTTAATTTTCATAAGCGCTTTAGTTCTAGGGTTTAAGGACTCAGTTTATGGTACAAGTTTTAAGGGTTTAAGTGTAGGAATTCAGAATTTAGTGATTGCGAAAAGAATTAAAGGTTTAGGGTTATAATTTAGGGTTTATAGGTTAAAACCTAAATCCTCAATATATTACCTTAAAACCTAAGCCGTAACATCTAAACCCTAAACCTTAAATTCTAACCACTACCCCTAAATTCTAAACCCACACCTAAATCCTACATCCTAAACTAAATCCCTAAACCCTAAAACTAAGGCACCTATAAAAACTAAAAATTACCACCACCAGTATATTGGATATAAATCTTTTTTTAATATATTTTTTTGAAAAAACAAGAACTAAATTTCGTTAGACAAAAAGAGAGATTACAAAGCATAAACACACTCTAAACCATGAACACCATGGAGTAAAAAAACAACTCTAAAAATTAAAAAGAAATTTAAAATCATGTAAAAACTCATACTTTATTTTTAAAATCATAAAAAATACTTTATAAAATTCATAATCCTTTTTTTTCAGAACCTGATATTTTATGTGTAATTGTTCTCTATGATTTTCATCAGCAGAGGTTGGATTCAAATTAGAAATATTGTAAGCACAAAATGAAAAGGAATTTTTCTCCTCATATACACATGTTACTTGTTCCACTATCATCAACTCAAGATGGAATCGGAGGAGCCACATAGTGGTGTAATTGCACCTCATTTTTTTGGGAAAAAGTTTCTTTTTAGTGTTAATTTTTTTTAAAAAAAATTAGTTTAGTGTATAGATGAAAAAAAAATATGTATCTTTATTTGAGAAAAAATTTATTTTGGATCCTATTTTTGAATTTATGGATCCGACACTAAATTGGAGATGGATTTTCCATATTAATGGTTATTTTGGAATGAAAAAATAAATTCTGATTTTTTTGGAAGTTATTGTTTAAAAATATAATATAATATATATATATAACTAAAATTTTAGTTACAATTGAAGAGTCTGATTTGACTGGTACAAAGAGGAAGTGTCTGATTTAACTGGTGCAACGTTTATTTTTTTAGATTTATGATTCTTTTTTTTTTGTTCTTTTAGATGATCTAAAACCTCTATTATGTTTATGTTCTACTCTTATTTTATTTATTAATAAAGCTGCTTGGTTAATGTGTCAAAAAGAAATTACAGTTGAAGGGCCAGATGAGATATTACCCATTAATTTTAGGGTAAAGTACACAAATGGTCACTAAACTATATGTAAAAATACAAAATGGTCATCAAACTTTTAAATGTTATATAATGGGAATTAAACTTTAGTTTTTGTTACAAAATGGTCACTGAACCATTAACTGTAGTTAAATGGGTGATGTGGCAGTTACAAAAATTTGAATAATATAACATTTAATCCTCCATATTGACATATTTAATCAGTTTATTCCTAATTTAGCCCTCATTATTGATGTTAAAATTGATTGAATGCGTAAATATTGAGAATTAAATATGTTATTATACAAATTTTCGTTATTGTCGCGTCTCTCACTTAAAGACAGTTAACTGCCTAGTGACCATTTTATTATAAAAACTAAAGTTTGATAACCATTATGTAATTTTTGAAAATTTAGTGACCATTTTATATTTTTAAAGATAGTTTAGTGACCATTTGTGTACTTTACCCTTAATTTAATGTTTCATGTTATCACATTAATAACAATTAACAACATAATGTCTATTTTATAATAAAATGGTCCTCAAGAAGCCTTTAGGCCTGCAAGGAGCCCAAAGATTTGGGATCAAGTTTGACTTGGGAATTTTAAGGATGACATTGCCAATTTGCCATTGCCATCGCCATGCCAGTAAAAATGCAAACTTTTCGGTAACGTCAGTTAAAACAATATACTTCAGTTTTGGTAAAAAAAGAAGAAGAAATCTTCAGTTCCTTGTTTCTGTCAGAACTCCGGTCTCATCCCTCCGCCACTCGGACTGGCCCGATACTCGGTCGAGCCAATTAACAGTCATGAATCCCGAATAGTAAGCTCCATAATCACTTTCTTTGTTTCATATTATCTTCTATAACTCTCATCCATTTGTTAATATATTGATTGGTATTTGGAAATGTTAAAATGTTTTAAATTTATGTGTTCAGTGACTATTTGTTCAAGCTTCTGCTAATCGGAGATTCTGGAGTCGGTAAATCGTGTCTTCTCCTAAGATTTGCTGTAAGAAATCCATTCTAACATTTCAATGTAACAGTAAACCAGCGGCGTTGCGCTTTAATTTCGTCACTCGAATGCAGGATGATTCGTATCTGGACAGCTATATAAGCACGATCGGCGTCGACTTTGTGAGCATTTGTGATCCATATCTAGGCTAAACCAAAGTGTAGTGTTCTTACTTCTTTTGATTCCTACAGAAAATACGCACCGTGGAGCACGATGGCAAGACTATAAAACTTCAAATCGTAACGAGATCATGCACTTATACCACCGTTCGAATACCATTAATACATGTTTCTTGCATACTTGAATTTTAATTCTCTGTTTTGTTATTCCCCCATGAAACATGCAGTGGGATACTGCAGGGCAAGAAAGGTTCCGGACAATCACCAGCAGCTATTACCGTGGGGCACACGGCATTATAGTAAGTTCCCTTTCAACGTCTTTAGGCTCTATATTTTTCCAGTATGTGTTCGATACGAGTATATTTGTTCATATCTGAAGATGTCGAATACTATGTAACAGTGTTCTTTCGTACCCGGCAGATAGTTTATGATGTAACGGACCAAGAGAGCTTCAACAATGTTAAGCAATGGCTTAATGAAATCGGTCGTTACGCAAGCGAGAATGTGAACAAGCTTCTGGTCGGAAACAAATGTGACCTTACTTCCAGAAAAGTCGTTTCGTACGAAGCAGCCAAGGTGAACAAAAGGGTTCAACTGTTATCTACTGCTTATTTTCATGAAATTATTAAAAAAAACTAAAAGTAAAACAATCGTCGATAATTTTCGGTTTAATAGGCGTTTGCGGATGAACTTGGCATTCCATTTATGGAGACCAGTGCAAAAGATGCTACTAATGTGGAGCAAGCTTTTATGGCAATGGCAGCAGATATTAAGAACAGGTACGAATGTATTAATGGAGTTAAACTCCGGGATTCATTAATATTTATTAGTACTTTTTTTCTACATTTACTGCAGGATGGCAAGCCAGCCAGCGTCGAACACCGCGAGGCCGCCGATGGTGCAGATAAGAGGACAACCAGTTAACCAAAAGAGTGGCGGATGCTGCTCTTAGTTGATTTTAGCTATTGCCTGCATGCAGTTAATGCTCATGTGAGATGAAAACTATGGTACCAAGTAGAATTATAATCTTTAGTCCATCTTTTTTAAATTTCCTGTTGTTTTTAAGCACTTGAGAACTTTAAATTCTTTAACAGTTTGTTATAATGGCCTGTAATTTCTGAATTCCATGGAAGAGTAGGCACAGAAATACTTGCTTCCTGCGTAATTCGTTGTTTTGGAAACTGGCTGAGACTGCATCATATTAGGAGTTACTTCTGCCTGTTAAAACATAATTAGTGAGGTTATCAGAGCCGTTTCAGATATTTTCGGTCAAAAAATGAGCCCTTGTAGAACAAAAACATATTTTATTATTTTAAATAATTAATTAATATTTCATTAACAAGTTATTATTTTTATCGTTTTATTTAAAAAACACTTTAAATACAACTAAAACAATAAGTAGGGCCCTGAACGACACTCATGTTGCTCACTAGGGGTGTGCATTATTCGGTTTTAACAATTAACCGACCGAACCGAATTTTTTTCGATTAATTCGGTCGGTTAATTTTAGGTAAGTTCGGTTAACGGTTAATTTTTTTTGGAAAATTCGGTTATCGGTTAATTCAGTTCAAAATCGGTTAATTAACCGAAATTATATATATTAAATATTATATATTACATATATTTATTTTTGGTCATTGAACTTTTAAAAATTATAAAATGATCATTAAATTTTTTGATATATTATAAAATGTTCATTAAACTTTTATCAAATTAGTATAAAATGAAAGTTCAGTGATTAAAAAGGTTATTTTACCATAATTTAGTGACCAATTGTGTAATTTATCCAAAATTTTATAACAAATTTCGGTTAATTCGAAAACCGGCCGAATTAACCGAAATAATTTCGGTTCGGTTAAGGCTAATTCGGTTTGGTTAACGGTTAAAGTTTTAAAAATTCCGGTTAATTCGGTTATGGCTAATTCGGTTCGGCCACCGACCGAATTAACGGAATACACACCCCTATTGCTCACCATCCGAAACGATTCTTTCTGGCATATCTATACACACATTGTTTAGTGCATCCTCTTTAATCGAAAAATAGGGAAATGAACATATTCAGTTTGTTTTAGGAAATGTATCCTCGTCTTTGTTTGACATTATTTCCCAAGTGAGAGATAGAAAAATAAAAAAGAATCATTATTGTTGTGAGAATTTGTAAATTATCCGCACTAAATGAGATATATCGATTTCAATCATTCAAATTGTTTAATTTATTGTTATTTAATTTGTATGATCACAATTATGATCGAGTTTATATTTTTTTGTCGACCACATTTCTTTGTATTTTGATTCTTTACAAGAATGCAAAATTTTTCCCAATTTCTATGTTTGCTTTCGTCATTTTTTGGTAAATATTGATTTAATCTTTGCCATATTCTTATAATACTTGAAACTTAAGCTACCACCATCGGTTAATTGAATCAGGAAAAGGCAAAGAGAGCTAATCCCAATATTTTTTTTGTGAATATAAAAAAACCCCGATAATTGAAACTAATACAAATATTTTTTTTATATATTTTAGTTGGCTCAACCCAAAAGGCCATAAAAACAATAAAATACATTAGTAGTCATTAAATCATAAAAAATGATTGTTTTCATTGTTGATCTTTCGAAAATTTGTGAAATTTACATTTTATCGAACTCTTTAAAATGGTTATTGAATGTTATAATATAGTGTAAAATTTGATTCATTTAATGATCATTTTATAACATCAATTAAAATTTAATGATTCTAATGATTATGATAAATTTAATGATTATTTTGTAACTTTTGAAAGATCAATGATCAAAACGATATTTTTTTTATAATTTAGTAACTACTTGTTTTACCTTTGAAAGAAAAGAAAAAAGGACTACGTGGAAGTAAGATCTTAATACTAATATTTTTAGGTAAATTATATAAATAGTCCCCCAATTATAGGGTGCTTTTTGTTGAATATCTCGAATATGAAAAGTTACAAAATAATCTTATGACTTAAAAAAGTAACATGCTAGTCCGATGTCGTTAAAAAATTATCGACTGATGACGTGTTAGTTAGTAAAAATTGGCATAATAACATATATAGTCATTCATATTAACACATTCAATTTATTTGGTCATAATCCGAAAAATTTTAATAAGTCATTTTATTTACATATCCTATCAATTTAACCCACTATTCCGACATCGCTTCCCTACTCTAATGACCCTTCCGTCCTACTCCTCTCACTTGTCTGATCAGCTCAAACCCTTAGATGCTCATCCCCACTCTAATAGTTCTCATCCTACGCACCTACATCTTTCTAGACACCCTTCTGCCTTCAATTTTATTTAGTAAGCTCTGATCCACCTCCTCTTTGCCCTACACTTCAACCCAGCTAACCTCGCACCTCGTCCAAGCCTTTTAATGCATCTCGCCAACCTCTAGCGACACCAACTATTTTTTTTCGAATTAAGACTAAATTGATTGAATGCGTAAATATAAAAGAATAAATGTATTATTATGCCAATTTTTGTTAACTGTTACATCAACAACCGTTAAATTTTGAATGACACAAGACCAACAAAAAACATGTCATAATCAATGACCATTTTGTAACTTTCCATAGTTGGTGGGGACTCAACAAAAAAATACACCTTATCATCAGGGACTACTTAATGTAATTTACCCAAAATTTTATAAAGGGAAAAGAATGAGGTCAGCATTGAAGTGAGGGAGTGGAGAGTGAGAAGTAGTTCGGATTCCTTTTGGAGTATAGCGACAGAAAGGAGAAGACCATGCAAAGAATGTAACGCTCGCGCCCGGGAATTCCCGCATTGTCTTCTTTCTCTACTTACTCTGTTTCTTCACCGACAACCACACATTCAATAACCGACGACACTTTCTGTTACATCATCCCTATCTCTTTCATTTTTATTTTTTACTACAGTAAATAAACTATACAAAAGGATAAAAACTAAAACCTACAATATTTCATTATTATTTATTTATCCATTCATTTTTTATACCAAGACATGTTACAAATATAATCTATGTGTAAGTGGTTTAATTAAGAAGGGAGACAAATAATCTAATGTGTAAGAAATTAAAATGCCAAAAATGTACATTTCAATATTTTTCCTTTTAGATTGAATGTATTGGAAATAGTAATATCATTGCTAATACCATTTACACAAAGGTATTACTAATTTTTTTATTTGAAAAAATAAAAAATGATTTATCGTACGTTATGACGACTGATTGTCGTGTATCGAGAAAAAACGTGTATATATATTGGATTATTTTCGCCGACCATTGGATTTATCGAAGCATATTTCCTTTCGAGTCGCATTTTAATCTCTGATCAAACGCTTCTCGAAAGATGTTGAGAATTAAGCTATTCAGGATGGTCGGACGTTCGATCATTTTCGTCAGGTGTGAGGTCGAGAGTAGAATCCGGTGCCGGCGGTGTTTGGGGTTTCACAAGGAGGTGATTGTTGGCAAGTATGATTTTGAAAGGAAGGTGATAACTTTTCATATCAGTGTCAAAGGTACGATCTTCAATTTTAGATATGTTTTTAACAACTTGAGACTGGTCTTGCCCTAATAGAAATCATTCCTCTTCTCTTATAACCCTCTTTTTATAAACTAATTACTTTTTTTAATTAAAACTTGTGATGAATAACAATCACCGTGAGGGATTTAAAAGCTAATTTCACTAATAAAGTAAAATTAATTAATTTTAGTACCCATTAGCAATGTTAATCAACATAAATGGTTGTATATGTAATTTTAATGATATTTTTATATTTCAATGGATGTGAAATGAAATTGATTTATGTATAATTTTTTAATTTTATGGATGGAGTTAAAAGGCCACCGTATCAACTTTTTAAAACCATTTTTAATTTTCAATAAAATACATCACTTGGATGATTTAGTAAAATATATATTTAAATAATTTTATATTTTAATCAAACATTATAAAATTTTATATTTTTATCAAACAAACTAAACAATATAATTAATATTTTTAATAATATATTTAATAATATATTTTAAAAATTTTATTTTCCAAGGTAATCGTACATTTCGTGAACTAAATAAACTTTTGATTCGGCGAGGAAAATAGAGTTAGTTTCTTAGTTTTGTCTAACAGTCACCATGACCAAACCATGAGAGTAAAGTGATCGTCGCCTTAACACGTGTACAACGGAATCTAAGTTTCAGTTTTGTCCTTATATAAGCACGCCCCCTTATACACAACACGTGTGACTCCCATGTCATTTACTATTTTAACCCTCCCTTCCATTCCTTTGCTATGCTACGTTTTCTACATGACGGACACTCCTTGCTTCACTATGAGTGTTAGCCAACATTTTATATTTTTATGGCTTAAATGAAAAATCTACCCCTAACTATATTTTTTGTTTGTTTTTAGTTTTTAAATTATTGTTTGGTCAAAATAAGCCCTTAAGCTATTATTTCTAGTCACTTTAAGTCCAATGGTTATTTAACTCAAAAGAAAATTATTTCAAATAATAAGATGTTGACACATCATAAAGATTTTTTACCAATAGATAGTTTAGGGACTAAAAGAAGAAATGAAATAGTTTAGGTACTTATTTTGACCAATAAATAGTTTAGGAACTTAAAATAACTAAAAATAATAGTTTAGGGGCTTATTTTGACTAAAAAATAGTTTAACGGTTAAAAACAAATAAAAGACATAGTTTAAGGCTGATTTTTCATTTAAGCCCATTTTTATTTTTATTTTAGAAGTAATTAAATTCATTTTCCTTTATTATAGTACATAATATTAATCCTCATGAAATTTAATTAGTAACAATATTCCATTTTTAGAGAGAAAGAGACGAAAACGGACACAAGATTTTAAGTTAGAAGGTTAACTTATAAAATTTTAGTAGGTGAATTTATAAAAAATTTAAAGGATGAAAATAGATTTACACATAAATTTTTTTTAATTTTATTTTAATTCATATACAAATTTTAAATTTTAGGACGCGACCTCCCTCCGACCCTGGTCCATCCCTGACAAGAGGATAATGTATGTTACCGTGAAGTGAAAAGTAATGGTTATGGAGTTGAAATGTAACTTTCCCATGGCTTAGTTTTTACTTTCTAACTGAACTCCACTCTATATAATCCACTCTAAACTCCTCAAGTGCTTCACCTTCTCTTTCTCCTTTTCTTACAATCTTGATTATGTTTCTGTTTTGTTTTTGTTTGTCTTAGGTTTCTGTAATAAGCCAGTAGCATGCAGTCTTGGGTTTACTCTCATTTTCTCTAAATATCCATAATTTCTTGCAAAAGCTTCATTTAGTTTTCATCTTTGTTCTACTGATAAGTATTTTGTTTCTGCATTTGGTTTTGGATTCTGTTCATTTTCCATTGATCTCCACAAATGCTGAAAGATATGGTCAATGAAAATTTCTACGATTTTGCAGAGCAACAGTTCATCTCCAACTTTAACCTTGTCCAGGCGCATGCTCAGGCTCGGGCACGAGCACGAGCACACGCGAGCTCGCTCGAGCACGAGCTCGGGCTAAATACAACGACGCCATTGATCGAAAATCTACGGGTCTGATTTATTCCGCATGTACGGTTTCAAGATCAAGCGTTGCACCAGATGTATAGCCACGATCGACAGAGTGCCCCTACGCCACCACCGCGGCGAAAGGCTCAACGCCGTGACCCTCGCAAAGTACCCTACACCGCCGTCATCCGCCCCACATTCCGCGAAGGTGTCGGTGGATGCCCGAAGGCGACAAATGCGAGTTTTCTCACGGCTTGTTCGGTCGGATGCACCCCACCAAGTCTCGCACCCGTCCATGCGAAGGTGTCACGGACAGCCCCCTTTGCTCGGTTGGCAAGCCGTGCGGCACTTGAAATGGGTGTTACCTGGACAAGTCAGCCTTCCTCATGCCTCATTGTCCAAGGAGTTATCTCGGTCGAGCCTTCTCAGGTCACAAGGCCCTAAGGCTTTAGAGTTTCGAATCCGCGGGCCTAGCGATAGCTGCACTCCAACCTCGTACTTGGCAAAGACAAGCGCGATATGGGGCCCTATGGCCCCAAACCGCCCTTAGGTATTTCTCCCGGGAGACAAGTCGCCAACCACTAGGCCCCATCTGCCGCACACCTAGGCCCCACATAGGCCTAGGAGTAGGTCGCTTACACCAAGGAAGCTCGGTCGCTAGCCCAGCGGGGGATGGTGGAGACCAAACCGCACCACTTCCCCCAAGACCTAAATAAACTTACCAGGAATGCCGTGAGTAGACGTTGCTTCGTCCCAAATGAGGACACTTTCTGGATAGGGCCTTCATCGTCTTCCTAAAGCTTCTCAACTTGCATCCTTGACTTGGTAGCTCCTTAGGGACTGCTCATATCATCACTCGGTCCACCATTGCTTGGTAATGAACGGGCTTGTCAAGGCAGGGTCGTAATATAATAAGGGATGGCCTTGACATCTCTCCCCCACTTACTCTATCGATGGCCTCATCGATGTAGCCCCAGAAGGGATGGTTCTGACATTCTCCCCTACTTCCTCTATCGATGGTTTCGTCGATGTAGTCCAAGAAGGGATGGTTCTGACATTCTCCCTCACTTCCTCTACTGATGCCCTTATCGATGTAGTCTAGGAAGGGATGGTTCTCATTGATATTGACACCAGTTCTTCATCACCTGTTGAGCCGATACAAACCCTTGTGACAACACATCTTCGATTCGTGCTCGATTTGGTATGTTTTTCTTGTCCCGCCATTTGATCCTTCAAGCAAATAATTCAAGCCTCGATCCTGGGTTCTTTCTATCCCCTTTTGACTATGTTGTACATCCGTAATCATCTAGACTGACCACAAACTCATTATGACCCAGTTCCACTTCTATCATGTTGAGTTTTAGATTCATGCTCCCCCACTTTTACTCTGATTATGGCTCGGGCAAAAGACAAGTAACAAACCATCGATCCACTCGAACAAGTGCCTTGTAGTTTCTCTGTGCTCCACGATCTGCCCATTAACCTACACAAATACAAAAGTAACATACCTGATCATGAGCAAACGTGTTATGACTCGTCACTCAATGGCTTGCTCCTCAACGTTAAGCATCTTCGCCAACTTTGCCTCATCTCATACCGAGACCTCCAAAGTATTGAACGCGTCACCATACATTTGTCATCAACATTAACCCAAGTTTTGCCAGCACATGCTCGCGTTGCACCTGGTTGCTCAATAATGCATAAATTATCTCTAGTTGCCAACACCGTATTGCATTGTACTTGCCTTTTGTTCTCCGCAATACATCCTATTTTTATAAGATATACAAGCAATTTTATCAATGAAAACATATCCACACAAGTCTCGTATGATTACCTGGTTGGCACACATTGCCTTATGCTACCACCAATCATGGTATGCCTTTATATGTATACCTCAGGTGTTTTGACTATTTGAGAATGCAGTCTCTACGACAAACTAATATCATCCACTCGTGAAGTTTTCTTCTTACTCAATTATACCTGCACCATTTACCAATGAATGCCCACCAATATACTCTCGAACAACCTTGCCCTTGTTCCAGTAGCCAAAATAGTTGGTCATATGTCCTCGCTAGAACTTCTTAATGGTCTTCTATGGCCCTTGTAATAGCCAATCAAGTTGCCCCTTTATTTCGTTTCTCCTTCACTCCCTTTGTAACAGACAGAACTGTTGATAAGCACAAAAGTACGCATTTGATCTCTTGACACACATGGCCTATACTTGTCACGGGGCCATTACCCTCTTCCCAAAAGACATGTCTTCCCCATTATCCACTTACTAGAAAAGTTCATCTTGTTATCACGCCCCCAAAGGAACCTGTATTAGCACCCCACAACCATCATATCAACATTAGTCTCGTGTCGTGGACTTCAAAATTATGTCTCACTTGTGCCCTCTACGTCTAACTTAGGTTTTCGCAGGAACCAAACTCTTCCCCATATGCCCACGACATCTAGTCAGTAGAGTATTCTCATGTAGGATGAATACCTCTTTATTCTCTTACATAATCTTGAATAGAACCTGTATTCGCTAAATCCCTTAGCTTCTTTTGAGCATTATATTCTACATTTTGGGAAAGAAATGAGCCCATTAACTCTCCCTTTAGCTCCTCATACATTTTGATAGGACAAACACCATTAATAAACTTGGACCGCTACCACCACTTGGCGTCCCCTATTAGATACACCAAGGCCACCACGACCTTGTCTTTATCTGTTTTAGTATGCGTATATCGGAAATAATGCTTGACGTCGAACAAGAAATTTTCAAGCTCCCTAGCATCTCTGTTCCCTTCATACCGCTGAGGTTTTGAAACCCTAGTCCTCAAACCCTATCTACTGTCATCGAATTGCTCATAGCTATTTGTATCAGGTTAACCCGAGTCTTGATCTCATCTAGTCCGAACTTCATATGACTTAATGCTTCTTTTGCCTCCATTACCAAAATCTTTGATAGTCTGGGTCAACTCTTGCTGCATTTCCTTTATTGCTCAAAGTCGATCATTTGATGCCATAGCTCTCATGGCAGCCACTACGCCTCAAGTTCCTTAAACCGACTAGGGTCTACTGATCCACCACCTTGTGTTGACGCCCAAAGACTGGGTGTGTTCTCTCTCGGGCAATACTGCTTCCACGTTTTTTTCGTTTGTCACCATTCTTGTCGACACACCCGTAATCATTGTGCTGCCACGGACATCGACTTTACAAATAGGTGTGATATTTGTATCGTGTCCTTCTTTGTTACATGAAGCTAACATTTATCCTCTGTTGCATACGACCGGGGCTTCTTGACACCGCCAAACCTTCAAAACCGTCTTGGTTCTCTAATCGATTGCCCCCACATCCCTCAAGGAATTGGTAGGAACACTTGTCGTCAGAACACACACAAAGAGAAAACTGACCACGAAATTGGTTAGTCCAATTACATAACAATAAAATGAAATGTACCTCACAAGTTCAATGGGACTTTCCAGTACGACACCCACTGCAATTCGCGCTCTGTATTGCCAAACTCTGGGAAGTGCGTTATAACTTCCTTGACCACCACATTTCTATTTTTGGGTAACACTGACATATCCGTGGTAACCAGGTTTTGCTTTTGGTCTCTTGGTCCATACATCAACTTTGACCTAAGCCTTGGCTTTACTAGCTCGCCCCACCAACTAGCTTGTCGGTAGTAGCCCACATCTCCACTGCCCAAATTGGGGATCTTGTAATACTTGGGTGAGATCTGAATTGTACTTGAATCATCACCACATACCCATCGAGCTTGTCTGTCCCACGCTTACTCTTTGGCTCTGCTTGTGAAGGAACTCCTAAGGAGAGCTTCCCTCAAATGCACCCACATTACCAAGTTGTACCACCTTTAGACGATCACACTATACTAAGGTACTCCCACAACAAATGAGTTTTATCATCCCCTTTGATTTTATCAATGGGCGAATCCACCACCTTGAAGAACACGACCCCGCCGCCTTGAGCCCCCGAACCCAAAGCAATTTTGGAACGGTTTCAAGTTGTCTCCAACTCTTTCTTTTAGGGTTAGTCTACGAACCCATGACTATCCGTTGTATCACTCTACAACCATCTATACCCACTCCTCTTTTCACCTGGAAAAAGATAGTTAGGCAACAATCAAGCACCACAGTGCCAGGATAAACAATATTGCCATTAACTTCCATCAATCAAGAATTTATCCCATTACCCTGGAAATGACAAGCACCAATATGTTAGATTAACAGAAATAAGCACATTTTATGCTTCGGGCTACACACGCCCTTGTACTAACAGGACAAAACAAACATCAATAAGCAAGGGTTACCGACACAAGGCAATGTATCAAAATAAGCATCACTATTACCGATAGCCACCATAGGGAATGGCTCTCCTCTCGCGTGATGCGTAAGCATCCCCATATTGCTAGAATTCGTGCCCCCCATGCTATGAGGAATACACACTTCATCATGTCCCATAGACAGCCTTCAACGAGCCTTTAAAGCAACTCAAAAAAAATATTGCCGGTGTCCCAAATTACGGACATGCACTACTATGCAAAGATCAATCTCATCTACAAAAGTTCTTGCGCTTCTTTGCGCCTCAACTCGATCGCCGTCTCGATCAGAAAACAACAATGTTACGCCTGTAACGAACAAATAAGCACCACTGTGCCCTAATTCATACGCGCCACCGCGCTAATGTAACACATCGGCACTACCTTGCCAAACCCACTATAGACACCTTTGCGCCTTGACTAGGTCTTGATCAATCAGCATAAGGAGTCACCCTGTCTACCCCACTCGCGGAAGCGCTTGGCGTAGGTTCTAGCCACCCTGCCTACCCTCACAGGGCGCTCGGCGTGAAACTAGACCACCCTGCCTACTCCACTAATGGATGCGCTTGGCGTGACATTACACCATCCCGCCTACTCTTTGAAGAGAAGCGCTTGGCGTGGGATTAGACCACCCTGCCTACTCCCCACATGGGAACGCTTGGCGTAGTCCCCCACCCTGCCTACTCCAGTCCAAAGAGCGCTTGGTTTACTATCATTCGACCCTGCCTACTCCATTCACCGGAGCGCTTGGCGTAGAATGCACAATCCAGCGCCTCTGCGCACAAAAAAAGTAGTCTCTCTTTTTTTTTCCTGTCATGATGATCCACCCTGCCTACTCCACCCGTGGGAGCGCTTGGCGTGAGACCAACTAATCCACAAATAGTCCAACTCTCATTTTTGCTACGCATCCGTTTACGTCCACCACGCACTACAGCCCACTAAATAAAGCATCATAGTGTTCCAGGTTGGTACATGAGCACTATGGCGTCTCGTTAACAAATACGCACCATCAGATCAAAAGCCATAGCCAAACGCCACCATCACATGAGTACATTGTCCATCGTATTCTTGCTCGATACCATGTGTCACGGACAGGCCCCTTTGCTCGGTTGGCAAGCCGTGCGGCACTTGAAATGGGTGTTACCTGCACAAGTCAGCCTTCCTCATGCCTCATTGTCCAAGGAGTTATCTCGGTCGAGCCTTCTCAGGTCACAAGGCCCTAAGGCTTTAGAGTTTCGAGTCCCGCAGGCCTAGCGATAGCTGCACTCCAACCTCGTTCTTGACCACAAAAGCGATATGAGGCCCTATGGCCCCAAACCGTCCCTAGGTATTTCTCCCGGGAGACAAAGTCGCCAACCACTAGGCCCCATCGCCCGCACACCTAGGCCCCACATAGGCCTAGGAGTAGGTCGCTTACACCAAGGAAGCTCGGGTCGCTAGCCCAGACGAGGGGGGATGGTGGAGACCCGACACCGCACCACTTCCCCTAAAGAGCTAAATAAACTTACCAGAATGCCGTAAGTAGACGTTGCTTCGTCCCAAATGAGGACACTTTCTGGATAGGGCCTTCATCGTCTTCCTAAAGCTTCTCAACTTGCATCCTTGACTTGGTAGCTCCTTAGGGACTGCTCATATCATCACTCGGTCCACCATTGCTCGGTAATGAACGGGCTTGTCAAGGCTGGGTCGTAATATAATAAGGGATGGCCTTGACACAGTGCAGGTAGGTTCTGCACACGTAAGGTTTGTTTCTTCGCTCACTCACCTGACGAGCTGAGGTCGCCTGAGTCCATATTCAACATCCCTAATCTAGCAACCAAGGGAAAGATGACGACGACGAGGAACGGCGCCGGAAATAACCATTAGCTGATGATGGTGGTGGGGTCTCCGTCGGGCAGCGGAGGAGAAGGTTCCAGTTCCAGGCCAATGTAGGCACATTTTGTGGAACCATCAGCACCAGAGCTGGAAGGAGTTTCGAGTTTGCTCGAGAGTTTGAGAACATTGAAAATGAGGGAAGATGAGGCAATAGAGATGAACAACAAAAACAAAAACAGTTTCGTTGGTGGTGGTGGAGTTGATCTGAAAGAATCAGATTTGCCACATCTTGACTGGATTACGGATCTGCTCAAATAAACGCCATGCAAGGCTTTAGATATAAAGCTGAAGCTGAAGCTAAAATAAATAAATATATATATATGTATGTGTGTGAAGTTTGGGAGTAAATAAAGAAGGTGGGGTGTTTAATTAACGTAGTGTGCCGTTTTATGTAAGAAGGAAGAGGGTGTTTAATTAACTTATCGTGTCGTTTTATGTAAGAACTGCTTAATGTTTATGTAATGCTAGTGTTTGTGTTTGAGTTTTCTTTTAAGTTCAAATCATATTCATCTTCTTTTAGTTTGCTTAGTTTTTTTTTGGATAAGTGTTTGTTTTTGTTTTGAAAGTGTTTTCTTAATATATTTATTATATAGGTATATTTAAGAGCATTGGTTATTAACAATCAATTAATCTAGCAAGGTAAAGTGGTAGGTCTCTTAAGAATGGTCAATGATTTAAATTCTAATGTTGTGAATGGAGAAAATTGGGTTGGAACTTGAAAGCGTTACTCCCATATTAGGCCTTTGCAAAATTCGATTCAGATTAATCGACCAACGAGTCAGACATAGTGGTTAAACAAAAAAAATCAATCCCATATAGCAATGGACTTCAATAATTTGAAATTAAGATGCTTAGTTTGGAGACACTAAACAAAGGAAAAACCTTTTATTTAAAGGGTAGTTTGGGTATTAAATAGTAGTATTTTCTTTTGAAATCAAAAGAATGTCATTGGTCTCTTTATTATACTTAAGGTGTGGACTTAGTCATTGTAATTTAATTTGATAACTTTAGTTTTGTATTTTTTGAATTTTAAAATTTTAAAATTAATCTAAATGGTATCAATTAAATCTGTAACACCTCCTTTATGGTCTGGGAGAAAACCGGGTCGTAGATGCTATCGGTGATCGATACAGTTATTCTGATGATTCGATGATACGATGCAATGATTCAATATTACTACACAATGAAACAATAATCTTAAATTGGTTTGATATAATATTTATCTATTTAAGGACCAAACTATAATTGTTATAAATTAGAGGTCTTTTTCAGAAATTAAGCTTACCAATATGAAACTCAACTTATAAATAGTGAACAGGTAAATTTTCATCCCTTTCAGAGGTCATTTACCTAGCTAATTAAGCCATTTAATAAACAACGCCCATTTCGTGATTTACCAAACTCATTTTCATAGTTTTTAACCGACTTACCTATATCGGTATCGATACTCGAAGAGGCTGTATCGATACGCCTATACCATGGTCGTTATTACCGTTACAATAAAGGGTCCGTACCAGTACGGGAACAATCCGTATCGGTACGCTATGCATGATACAACTTAGACAAATTCCAGTAGCGTTTTGCCGTACCGAAATGATCCAAGCTGTATCGATATGGGAGAACGAAGCAATGCAGAGATCGATACGGTCTAATTTAGTATTAGTACGCCAACCCTAATTCCCAAATTGGTTGAACAATGGTACTGATACGTTCCCACATGCACCGATACTATGCCACAGTAAAACTCCAGTGTTGAATTCCCGTATCGATATGCATAAAGTGGTATCGATACGTCATGTTGACCAGCGTAGACTAGGTTCCAAAATGCATACTCGTACCGATACGCCTACGCCCGTATCGGTACGACAGGGTCTGTAATGATAAATTATGTCTAGTTTTTATCCATTTTGGCCTATCAAACATGTCCAAATTTCATGAAACTTTACCAGCAACCTTGTTTAGTCCCAATCTAATAACATGTAAAATTTCAAGGCTATTTGAATCCGTTTACCATGTTTTCACCTTTTAGAGCCAAATAAGCATGTTTTACCAAATTTCAATATACTCATAGGTCCTTTTACCTTAAACTTAGACACACGCATAACTATTATTTATACATATCAAAATGGGCCATTTAAGCTTGTTTAGACCTTATGCCACCATTCTAGGAGTTCATAGTTAAAAGAAACATTACATAGCCTTGAGGTGTGACTTGCAAAACTTGCTCATTTTTCGATCCTTGCAGCCTATATTCCTTAACCTGAAATGCATGGAAATGAGATGTATTAGGCCTACTTAGCCTAGTGAGGTAGTCAACAACGATGCTATGAACAATACAATGAATGCCAATAATACCAATGATAGTATTTCAATGGATACGCGAATTCCCAAACAACATCGCCAAATCAATGAGTGGTCAAAAGCCTGCCAACATCGCCAAAGGACCAATATCATACACATCTCGCCAACATCGCCAAATAGAGCCTTAGATCAAGGACCGTAGTCCACTCCGTACCAATGAGCTCATGAATTCTATGGCATGCCACTTGCATCCCATTTCTATTCGAATACAAGGTCCGGTGATTAGGCCAATAACAACATTGATGACAATAACAATATCAAGGTTCAATGATTCAATAACAATGTTCAATGATCAATATGGCCTTATTCAATGATTCAATGATATTGTAATACCCATATTTTGTCCAGGGTCTATACTATATTAAATAAATAAGGCAAAAAATAAATAATAATAAATAAATAAAAAATTAGCCCATTACATAAATAAATATCCATTTACATAAAACAAAGTGTCCAATTACATCTCATAAATGCCCAAAGCCCATTTATAAAACCCAAATTCCCTTTTACATCTGGTTTGTACCCATTATTATGATTTCCATCTCATTTCCAGTTTAATAAGCCCAAAGAAACACAAATTAATTGGATATTCCATTCTCCCGCCCATTCTACGCCACATGGCGCAATGTCATTGGTCTATATGGATTGCACACGGATCGTGTGCTTTGTGCCTTTATCAGCTATTCCAATGACATCAGCAAGTCAGATCCTATAAATACCAAGAGAGAAATTGTCAGTAATAATAATGAGCATTAATAATCACCATAAATAAAATAATAATAATAATAACTAATAATAATGAGGAGAGATGATATTACCTCAAAAGCTGAGTCGATACGGTAGCCGAATCGCCTGGAGACTTGAACTGCCACGAAGCTCGCTACAGTCGAGAGATCATAGATTTCTGGAGTCACCACAGCCATCGTTACATAGGTATATCTTTCTTCGTTTTTTCATTCCTACAAATAACTAGAATCATGTTAATTTAACTAAAAAATAGTGGTAAAAAATAAATAAAGATAAGGGGGATGGGAACTTATATTAGTGGTGGCCGGAGTTTGGTTTTTATGGCAGAGTCAAAGAGAGAGAGGGTTTCAGGTAGCTAAGATTAGATCTAGGCCGGGGAAGTTGGGAATCCTATCAGATTAGGGATTAGATCTAGGTTGGAGGATGAAAAATGAATTTTTTGAGTTTGGATGATGGTCAGAATGAAGGCTGGACGGTGGCTGGCGTTCGCCTTGTGGCGGTCGACGAATGAATGTGGTGGTCGACGAACATGTCGGAGCTGGCCGAGTGTGGAGGTAGAGGATCAAACGGCGAAGCTAGTGGCGGTTTGTAGGGGTGTTCATGGTAGGTTAACCGTACCATTTAGCCTAAATGATTGGTTAATGCAATACCCCAAAATTTACTAAGTTGATTAAGGGTCATTTAGTACTAAGATAATAGCTTAAAAGCTAACTTAGTGACTAAAATGACGGAAATGCAAAAGTTAGGATTTCTTTAATTATGGGTTTTGGAAATGAAATTTCTAAGGTTTAAAGGTCTCATGTGATAGATAGTGAATTGAATAAGGTATTCTTAAAGTTTGGTTGAATTCCAAGGAAAATTGGAATGGGAATTGAAGTTTAAAAAGGTTGTAACGAAAATGTAAATTTTGAAAATTTTATGGCTAAAGTATAAACTTTGGAAAAGTTTGGGGACTAAAGGTGTAATTTCCCAAAAGTTGAGGGTTTTTATTTCATAAATAAACAGATCACCTAAGGGTGTGAATCGAATGTGGAATTATTAGTTCGATCTAATACTTCAATTATTGAGAAAATTGCAGTTAAAGTTTAAGTGGAATTCGGATACCCGGATCGAACTGGAAAATTTTGAAGTTTTGCCATATGATCGAGAAAGGTTATAAAAGTCATTTCCAAGTGTTGGAAATATTTTTAGTTTGATTCAAGATGAATCCTATAGTTTATTTCCGAGTAAAAGATTATTTATCGGTATATTGGATCGAATAGAAAATTTGGAGACTGATCCAAAAGATATGAAAAAAATTCATAAAATATTACTTTATGAATATTTTATTATAGTTGGTTGGATTCCAACTAGATTTAGTTGAATTTTTACAAGAATGGCAAACTAGTAAATAAAAACTAGTTGGATGGTAAATTGGTCATTTGGCCCCAATGGCAATTTTGAAATATTTAAAAAGTTATAAGGGCAATTTTGGAAATAGGAAATGAAATATTAAATCTTGGCCCTTGATTGATGATAAAATCAATCTCAACCATTGGATAAAAAGGGCAAAATTGTAATTTCACTATTAAATGAATTTAATATTCATTTAATAGATATATGTGTAAAATAATGGTAAAAATATGAACCAAATGTTCATCTTTTCCAGCCAAAAACATGAGGGCTAGGAAAAGAAAAGGAAATTTTTTTCAAGCTCGATTCAAGCCCCGAAACTCGGTTTTCAGGTAATCTCTTCAACTACAAAGTTGTTCTACTCTTCAAGCTCTATCTTTTGATGTCAATAATTCATAGAATCCATGCTTGATTGATGAGAATTTACATGAGAAAGAAATTAGGGTTTATGGATCAAATTGGGGCTTTTGAGATTTTATGATTCCATGATTGAATTCAGGTTGGAATCAAGCTAGTATGATGTTATAATCATGATATTGAGTTGGGATTTAAGTTTTACATGTTTTGATTATTATGAAGATGATTAGGGTTTATGGATTCAAGTTTAATTTAAGGTTTGTGATGTTGAAATAATGATATAGTAAGCTTGAGTTGTTGTTTGAAGGCAAAACCCTAAGTTAAATTGTGTAGGGATCATTTCGACAACTTGAAAAGTTGAAGGAACAAATCTGAATTTTTAGAATTTGGAGTGTATTTATGTTATTAATGATGTTAGAGATAAGAAAATGAAGTTAGAATGCCAAATTGATGTTGAATTGAATTAGTGACTATTTTGACAATTTGTCAAAGTTAAGTGACCAAATCGAAATTGAAGTTTTGTATGGGGGGTTAAATCTGATTTTTAGTTGTGATGATGGAATTAAGGTAGTAATGTTGAATTGAGGACTAAGTTGCAAAGTTAAGAAGCTTGAATCCTTATATTTGCATTTTAGTGACTATTTCGGTAAATAAGGAAAATTAGGGAGAATTATTGTGAATAATTATTTGGTGAAGAATTTGATGAGTTGTTGGTTTAAAGCTAGTGATTGGACTAAATTGAAAAGTAGAGAAATAAAGAGAAGTTAATATAAAAGTTGAAGTTGTTTATGGAAGCTGTGTAGAAAAACTGGTTTATGGCAGTAACTTTGAAAATTCACCATAAATACTACAAAAATGGTTAGAAGGTGAATTTTATACCGATGTAAATACTTGTTCGTCTAGTTTTTTGTCCAACAATCGGAAACTAATTTTGAGTTCCGAGTAAAAAGATAAGAATTTTTAAGTGGTGAAAGGTCAAGAAATAGTATAGCAGGCTGTTCCAAAATTCAATATTAGAAATTGACTTTGAAAATCCGCCATAAATCGTACAAGTTGAATTTGGGCTATTAATTTACATGGTTGAAAAGCTTATTGAATCTAGTTTCTTTCAGAACAAACAGAATCAAATTCTGAGTTGTAGATTATTTTATAGAAATATATCTTTTGAGGTACTGCAAACTGCAGAAAATGAGAATTGATACACTTTGTATCTAAGGTTGATTAGTAAGCTTGAAAAAGGTTAATGGAAGTTCAAATTGGTCACTAAGGACCATAATGAGTCGTTATGGAAGACGTTAATTGCTGTGAAATATGGAGTGCAAGTCTTGAATTGGCGTTTTAACTCGGGGAGACGAAATCGAATGTCGGTGATGTGGCGTCAAATAGTTGAGGTGCAGGAAGATGAGCGTGTTGAGAGGTTTATAGGGGTTAGTCATTTTTCCTGGCATATAAGAGATAAGAGTCGGATATTATTTTGGTATGATAGATGGTGTTCGGATGAACCTTTGAATATTATGTTTCCAAGATTGTTTCGATTGGCATGGGATAAAGTTGCTTTGGTGTCACATCATATTGTGAATGGATCTTTCGATCACGATTCTTGGGGCTATTTTTCAGTTGTGTTCTGCGTTCCTTTGAAATACGCCAGATCTGTGAGTTGCGGGCTGTGGTTAGTCCCTACATTGTATGTTTAGGGGTTTGTGATAATCTGATATAAGAGCCTAATATGCAAGACCAATTGTAATAACCCGAAATTTGCTAAGTTGTTTAATAGTCATTTAGCACTAAGATAAGGGCTTAAAAGTTAACTTAGTGACTAGAATGACAAAATATAAAAGTTAGGATTTCTTTAATTATGGACTCTAGGAAAGAAATTTCTGAGAATTTAGAGTACCATGAGATAGAGGATAAGTAAATTAGGGTACTCGCAAAGTTTGGTAATAATCCAAGGAAAAATTGGAATGGGAATTCAAGGTTAAAGTTTAGTGACCAAAAGTATGAGTTTTCAAAACTTGTATGGTACAAGTCAAAATATGAAAAGTTGAAAGACCAAAGTTGTAATTTCCCAAAAGTTAAGTGTTTTATTTCATAAATAGATAGAGCACCTATTGATGTAGACTGGGTATAGAATTTCTAGTTTGATCCGATATTTCAAATATTTGGAAAATCACATTTAAAGTTTTAGTGGAATTCGGATACTCGAATCGAACTGCAAAGTTAAGCGTGCTCAGGCTAGAGTAGCACTAGGATGGGTGACCTTATGGGAAGGTCTCATGTCAGTAATTGAGACTGATAAAAAGGAATCAGTTCGAGTTGAAATTGTTCTTAGGATTATTAGATAACGGATTTTTAAGAGAATTTATTTGATAATGATTTCGGGTAAATTATCAGTATATTGGACCAAGTCAAAATTTCAAGATTTTAATTTTTTTTATAAAATTAAGGAATATTTTGTATGTCAAAAATATTTATTTATGGAGATCAGAATTATGAGAATTTCAGATTTTACCCGATAGTTTGGAAAATGGAAAATCGTAGTACGTGATTATCGAGTAATCGGATCGAATTAGAATTTTAAAGGCAGTTCCATAGGCCATGGAAAATTCATAAAATATTATTTTTATGAATATTTTAATGTTTCTAGTTAGAATATAACTAGACATGGTTTCAATTTTACAAGATGGCAATTTTGAAAATAAGATATAGTTGGAGGATTATTTGGACCTAAAGAATTAAATGAATTTAATATTCATTTTTAATACATGTGGCATAAATAAGAAAAAGATGAGCAGAGATTTGTTCATCTTTCTCCTACCTTTCGAAAATCAAGAGAAAAAGAGGGGAAAACACACACAAAATTTTCCTAGGCAAAATTAAAGGCTCCAAAGTTAGAATCAAGCATCCGAGCAAGACAAAGAAACTTGAGATAAAAAAGGGCAAGGAAAAAGTAGTGGATTAACTTAGTGAAGTTAGTATTTTGCATAGTCCAGGTGAGTGCATTACATGCATGTATGACATGTTACAAATAGGACGACTTGCGATAAGTCGACCTTAATATAAATGAAAAAAATGTATGTTGATCAAATAATGCAAATGACATGAAAATTAAATGGCATATGCGATATATGGATATGGCATAATGATTTATCTAAGATAAATTAGATTATAGATTTTGGGTATGAACTGCCCATTATCTAATTATGGATAATATTATTGATGGACTGGATATTGAATATGTAAATATTATATTGTTCTGCCCGAGTACTAGTGTGAAAGTCTTGGTATAGTTGGATATCCATAGAGTCCTAGCAGTTGCGTCATAGGCACTACGGTGCCGAGATAATGTAGGCACTACGGTGCTGAGATAATGTAGGCACTTCGGTGTTGAGATAGACACTAAGGTGTCATATGAAGAGCGAAGGGCGTCCTCGAGTACGTACTCATCTCAGTCACTACGGTCATGCAGACGCTACGGCGTCGTAGACACTACGATGTTATGATGAATTGCGTACCATAGCATCACATGAATTGTACTTTGGGCTATAAATCAGGAAATGCTTTTAAGCAAGTAAATAGACCATTATGTCTATCATATTTATTGCTGATAAGAATGATGTTATGACTTTGAACATACATACATGCAACCATGATTCATTGAAATAAGTTAGTTTCTCATTTACCATGATAAACGAAGAAATCATATAAATATGCACGAGATATTACTTGCCATTTTATAAGGACTGTAGTATTTATGTTAAATGTTCGTATTGTTACAATTATGCCTCACTAAGTTATACTTAGCGTGTGATTCGTATTACACGTAAGTCGATCGGGCTAATAGTATCGAGGAAGGAGCTGCACTTTTGGAAATCAAGTTACCTCTTATAAGCAATAGTATGTACACTTACATCCTAGACTAGTGGGCATGTACTCGTATTTTTAAATATACAGTTGTTTTATACTATTGAACTTATAAGTTAGGTTACTTATTTAAATGGGTCTACAATATAAGTATTATGGATAAATGATATGGTTTTAAACTCTTAGACGTGGAATTGGTATAAATATTATGTAGTTTATGCTAATCAAGCATCGATTTTTAAATCAAAGAAAGGGTCTCGGTAGCACACATAGTTTACATCCTGAATTATATTTTCAAGTTAATAATTGTCTTAAATATTTATTTAATCAATTCAGGGTTGAAACGAGGTGTTATTAGACAGGTTTATAATTTAATGAAACCGAGGAAAAGTTATTTTACTAAATTGGTTTATAAAAAAAATTTACAAGTCAGGAAATCATTTAAAAACTTTAGTAACATCTTCAATGTGTATTTAATTATTGAATATACATTGAGGGTGTTACACCAATTTTCTGTTAAAATTAACATATTTAATGAGCTCGTAGGGGGTTAGGGATGATGGTGTTGAGGCTTTCAAATTTTGGAATATTGGGGTTTCGCCTAAAATCTAGAGTTTTTTATGGTTTGTAATGGTTCAAAGACTGCCCACGCTACATATGCTTCAATCTCGGGGACTGTCATTAGAGGGTGTGGCGTTACAATGTGTGGGGAGGGAGAGGATGAAATAGAGCATATTCTTTATCATTGTATTTAGGCGCATGGCATCTGGTTTTTATTTTTCCAGTGGTGGAAGGTTGTGTTGACATTGCCGCGATCATTACATGAGTTCTTGGTACAAGGCTTCTATGGATGTTTCTCGGGTATGGTGGTTGTCGACAATGGTGGTTGTCCGAAGGTGTGTTCAATAAGAAACAGTGACGTTGTATTTTTCCTTGACATTGTTATATTGGTTAGAGCTTCAAAAAGGAATGTATCATGAAGGTGTGGGACTGCCCATGGGCAATAAGAAACCTAGGTTAGGGATTATTTGGATTCTGCCAAGTTTATTTTTTAATGTGGATGGCTCAGACGTTAAACCTTGGGATGTGGAGAGTTCTTCAAAAAAGGAATGTAAGTCATCATAACTAGCAGAGTGTTTGAAAAAAGAAGCAATTCACGACTTTTCAATGATGCGTATTGCATGCAACATAATTTTACTAGTGTTAACAGATTTGGAATTACTCCAACATACATTAGACAATGGTTTGCTGGATTGGTGGTTCGATAAGGTTTCAATCTGGTCCCTAGACAGTGACATGGGTTCGAGACGTACTTGGATATCGGTATTTGGAGTGCCAGTTCATGCATGGTCGAAAGAAACTTTTGTTAACGTGGCTTTGAATTGGGGTAAAGTGGTGAAAGTTGAGGATAAGACAGTTGAGCCGTCATCATTTGAGAGAGGACGAGTGCTCATAGAGACTGAACAATTGGACAGGATTGATGAAATAATTTCCCTCAATGTTCAAGGCAAAATTTTCAGAATTCGAGTGATTGAAGGGGAAGTATATTTGTGACATAACTGCGAATGTAATTGTATGGAGTGGGGAACAGAATTAGAGCAGAGTGAGAGTGATCAATACAGTAGGGGGATCATGTAATAGATGAGGAGATAAATGGATCGAACGCTGTTAAGGGTGTTAGGAACCTTAATATAGACAAGGTGGTGCAGGACACGACACACAGTATTGAGAATCACGATGATACATCTAATAAAACATGAAATAAGCATGTGGAACAAAATGATAACAACAAGAGTGTGGGGAGTAAAGTGAAGTCAGACTCTGGGAAAGATTTCATTGAATCAGAAAATTGTGATAATGGTGAGGATCAATATTCTGAAGTAAAGCATTTTGACTGTGTAAAGGATGTATGGGATAAACAACAAGATTTGTGTGTTATGGACCCGTTGGAGAAATTGAATGCTCTATCTATAGAGAAGGACGCAGGTTGCATTAATAATTTTTCAAAAGAGAATCGGGGGGTAACAGGTTTGGGTGAGAAAGTGGTTCGATTACATGATGCTTCATTGGGCCTAGCACCTACCGGCGGGCATTTGGTGTTGGAAAATAGGGCGACTTCCAGTACAACAATAACATACAAGGGGAAGGCTAGGAAAATAAAGAAAATAGCATAGGTGGCTTTGAGTTTACTGCCTTTAGAGGAACGAGAAGCTGCTGAATCGAATGTTACAAAGAAAGGTCGTGGAAAACCGAGAAAATCACCAGAGTTGATTGAAGATTTTGCGAATGCATCATTAAGTGAATCGGATTTTGCCAATCGCCAGGAGGTTTTTCTTAAAGAGGGTAGGGAAACGGTGAACTTTGGAAAGATAATTGGTGCAAAAACAATTGGACAAGAGGAGAATATTGTGTGTAACATTACGCGATTTCTTGACAGTGATCGATAAGCACCGCTATGAGAGTGTGCTGTCATGGAACGTAAGAGGTTTGGGCTCGTCGACAAAGAAAAAAATAGTCCAAACACTATTAATACAGCAACGTGGAGAGATGATTTTCTTGCAGAAAACTAAATTAGAGATTAATGATGTACAGTTGGTGAAAAAGGTATGGCATACGGACTCTTTTGACTTTGTGTTTTCTCCTTCTAGGGGCTTGTCTTGTGGAGTGTTGGTGATATCAGAGACCTCAAAGTTTGTTGCGCGAGACTCGTTTATTGATTTTAGTTTTGTAATTGTGCGAGGTTCTTGGGTTTTAGAGAATTGGAGTTGCGCTATGGTGTTGGTATATGCACCATGTCATGTGAATGAACAAGTAGAACTTTGGGAAAGATTGAGTGCGACTATTGTAACTTTGGAAGAGCCGAGTTGTGTGGGTGGTGATTTTAACGCACTGATATCCATGGAAGAAAGGAGTAATTTTTAGGGGGACAGACGTGGGATGGAGGCTTTTGTTAAATTTATGTCTGAGACTGAATTGACAGACTTGTCGATACAGGGTAAGCGATATACATGGTTCAGCCGAGGTAACAAGTACAGCTGATTAGATAGATTTATTGTCGTTGCGGAGTGGATTGATAGATTTAGTAATTTATCACAAATTGGCTTGCAAAGAATGATCTCGGATCATATACCTATTCATCTTGTTTCGGATTCTCAAGATTGGGGACCCCATCCCTTTAAGTTTTTAAATTGTTGGTTGGAGAAGAAAAATCATGTGAGAACTATAGAGATAGAGTAGAATCGAATATCTTCTATTTTTGGGGAGTATACTTTGTTGGAGAAATTGAAAGCAATGCATGTGCTCCTGAAAGAGTGGAATAAGAAAGAATTTGGCAGTGTTGACTTGCAGATAGAAGTGAAAATAATCTTCTTGAGGAGTTGGATGAGAGGGTTGCTGGTGATGGTGATGCTGCTTCGTTAGAGGAGGAACGCAAAAAATTATAGAGTGACTTATTGCGTTTAATGCGATTCTAAGAATCTATTTGGCAACAAAAGTCACGTGCACTTTGGTTGCCTGAGGGGGATCGTAACACACACTATTTTCAGCGAGATGCAAAAATTAGGGGGATGCGAAACAATATTGCTAGTCTGCGATTTGAAGTACGGTGGGTGACGGATCCGATTCATCTTAAAAAGTATGTATTTCGTGCTTTTCTAAAACATTTTTCACAAGAGACAGTTCTGGATTCTTTTATAGTGGACACGGGATTACAAAGGCTACCTTTGGAACAATCGTCAGATTTGGAAAAGTAGTTCACAATACAAGAAGTTTGGGAGGCAATAAAAGATTGTGATGGATCGAAAGCACCTGGACCGGATGGTTTTAACTTCAAGTTTTGTAAAAAATAGGATGGCACTTTCTTCAGAAAGATATAATGGCGTTGATACAAGTGTTTCATAGTTAGAGCTGTTTACCAAGGGGCTTGAATTCCTTGTTTATAGTATTAATTCAAAAGATAGAGTTCCCGGTAAAGGTAAGTGATTTTTGACCTATTTGTTTACTTAATTCGGCCTACAAAACTGTCTCTAAAGTCTTGACGGGTAGATTATAGTGGGTGGTCGATCGACTGATTAGTGATACTCAATCAGGGTTTGTAAAAGGAAGACAGGTTATAGATGGTATCCTACTTGTGAATGAGGCTATCCACTCTTTGAAACTTTCGAATAACAATGGAGGAGGGGTGATTCTAAAACTGGATTTTACAAAGGCGTATGATTGTGTGAGATGGGATTTTTTAGACCACGTCCTTGAGCAAATGGGATTTGGTTCATTATGGCATAGTTGGATGCTGGAGTGTGTTACAACAGCTCGCCTTGCGGTATTATTAAATGGTAGTACGAAACGAGAATTTAGCATGGAGAGAGGCTTACGATAGGGGAACCCCTTGTCGCCTCTTTTGTTTGTGTTAGTGGCGGAGG
The DNA here is from genome assembly GCA_019671005.1 of Hibiscus mutabilis. Lineage (NCBI taxonomy): Eukaryota > Viridiplantae > Streptophyta > Magnoliopsida > Malvales > Malvaceae > Hibiscus > Hibiscus mutabilis. Next base: position 37,675,566 of record CM033744.1, read on the forward strand.
TTCTTCATGTATTTATACGTAATGTGAAAGAGCTTGGTTTGATTCGAGGAGTATCTTTAATGCCGAATTTTCATATTACACATTTACAATTAGTATATGATACCAATGTATTTTTACAAAGGGGTGTCGAGTTGGCGCGCAATTTGAAAAGGCTTCTTCTATGTTTCCAACATTGTTCCGGGTTGAAGATTAATTTTGGTAAATCACGTTTATATGTTGTGGGAATAGATAATGAGATTGTGGACGGGATGGCATTGGTTTTAGGTTGTTCTAAGGGTGAATTAATTTTCGTTTATCTAGGCTTACAGGTTAGAGTTAATCTGCGAAGTTAGGAAATGTGGGAACCTCTTCTAAAAAGATTTCGTGTGAAATTTTCTGGTTTGAAGCGACGATCCTTGTCTTTTGCTGCACGCTTGACTCTAGTTAACTCGGTACTATCATCTTTGTCGGTATTTTATATGGGGGTATTTTTTATTCCTAAAAGAATTATCAAAAAGATTGACAGTATGCATCATGCATTTCTTTGGGAGGATGCAGATTTGAGGAAGAAAATGAGCAGGGTGAATTGGAATAAAATGTGTACTCCGAAGAGATTAGGTGGTTTTGGGGTCGTGGATTTACGCATCTAAAATTTGGCGTTATTGGCTAAATGGGCATGGTGGTATGGAAATGAGGGAGAGTCGTTATGGAAGACGTTAATTGCTGTGAAATATGGAGTGCAAGTCTTGAATTGGCGTTTTAACTCGGGGAGACGAAATCAAATGTCGGTGATGTGGCGTCAAATAGTTGAGGTGCAGGAAGATGAGCGCGTTGAGAGGTTTATAGGGGTTAGTCATTTTTCATGGCATATACGAGATGAGAGTCGGATATTATTTTGGTATGATAGATGGTGTTCGGATGAACCTTTGAATATTATGTTTCCAAGATTGTTTCGCTTGGCATGGGATAAAGTTGCTTTGGTGTCACAACATGTTGTGAATGGATCTTTCGATCACGATTCTTGGGGCTGTTTTTTCAGTTGTGTTCTGCGTTCCTTTGAAATACACCAGATCAGTGAGTTGCGGGCTGTGGTTAGTCCCTACATTGTATGTTTAGGGGTTTGTGATAATCTGATAGAAGAGCCTAATATGCAAGACCAATTGTAATACCCCCAAAATTTGCTAAGTTGTTTAAGAGTCATTTAGCACTAAGATAAGGGCTTAAAAGGTAACTTAGTGACTAGAATGACAAATATAAAAATTAGGATTTCATTAATTATGGACTCTAGGAAAGGAATTTCTGAGAATTTAGAGTACCATGAGATAGAGGATAAGCAAATTAAGGTACTCGCAAAGTTTGGTAATAATCCAAGGAAAAATTGGACTAGGAATTTAAGGTTAAAGTTTAGTGACAAAAATGATAAGTTTTCAAAACTTGTATGGTACAAGTCAAAATATGAAAAGTTGAAGGACCAAAGTTGTAATTTCCCAAAAGTTAAGTGCTTTATTACATAAATAGATAGAGCACCTATTGATGTAGACTAAGTATAGAATTACTAGTTTGATCCGATATTTCAAATATTTGGAAAATCACAGTTAAAGTTTTAGTGGAATTCGAATACTCGGATCGAACTGCAAAGTTGAGCATGCTCAGGCTAGAGTAGCACTAGGATGGGTGACCTTATGGGAAGGTCTCATGTCAGTAATTGAGACTGATAAAAGGGAATCAGTTTGAGTTGAAGTTGTTCGTAGGAATATCAGATAAAGGATTTTTAAGAGAATTTATCTGATAAAAATTTAGGGTAAATTATCAGTACTAAGTCAAAATTTCAAGATTTTAATTTTTATAAAATTAAAGAATATTTTGTATGTCAAAAATATTTATTTATGGAGATCATAATTATGAGAATTTCAGATTTTACCCGATAGTTTGGAAAATAGAAATCGTAGTAAGTGATTATCGGGTAATCGGATCGAATTGGAATTTTAAAGGCAATTCCATAGGCCATGGAAAATTCATAAAATATTATTTTTATGAATATTTTAGTGTTTCTAGTTAGAATCTAACTAGACTTGGTTTCAATTTTACAAGATAGCAATTTTGAAAATAAGATATAGTTGGAGGATTATTTGGACCTAAAGAATTTAATGAATTTAATATTTATTTTTTTCATACATGTGGCATAAATAAGAAAAAGATGAACAAAAATTTGTTCATTTTTCTCCTACCTTTCGAAAATCAAGAGAAAAAGAGGGGAAAACACACAAAATTTTCCTAGGCAAAATTGAAGGCTTCAAAGTTAGAATCAAGCATCCGAGCAAGACAAAGAAACTCGAGATAAAAAGGGCAAGCAAAAAGTAGTGGATTAACTTAGTGAGGCCAATATTTTGTATAGACCAGGTGAGTGCATTACATGCATGTATGACATGTTACAAATAGGACGACTTGCGATAAGTCGACCTTAATATAAATGAAAAAAATGTATGTTGATCAAATTATAGAAATGACATGAAAATTAAATGGCATATGAGATATATGGATATGGTATAATAATTTATCTAAGATAAATCAGATTATAGATTTGGGTATGAACTGCCCATTATCTAATTATGGATAATATTATTGATGGGCTGGATATTGAATATGTAAATATTATATTGTTCTGCCCGAGTACTAGTGTGAAAGTCTTGGTATAGTTGGATATCCATAGAGTCCTAGCAGTTGCGTCATAGGCACTACGGTGCCGAGATAATGTAGACACTACGGTGCTGAGATAATATAGGCACTACGGTGTTGAGATAATGTAGGCACTTCGGTGCTGATATAGACACTAAGGTGTTGTATGAGGAGCAAATGGCGTCCTCGAGTACGTACTCAGTCGCTACGGCGATGCAGACGCTACAGCGTCATAGACACTACGGTGTCGTCATGACTCACGTACCATAGCATCACATGAATTGTACTTTGGGCTATAAATAAGGAAATGCTTTTAAGCAAGTAAATAGACCAATATATCTATCATATTTATTGCTGATAAGGAAAGAATGATGTTATGAATTTGAACATACATACATGCAACCATGATTTATTGAAATAAGTTAGTTTCTCATTTACCATGATAAATGAAGAAATGATATAAATATGCCTCACTAAGATATAAAACTAGGTGTTAATAGACATGTTTATAATTCAATGAAACCGAGGAAAAGTTATTTTACAAAACTGGTTTATAAAAAAAATTACAAGTCAGGAAATCAGTTAAAAACTTTAGTAACATATTCAATGTGTATTTAATTATTGAATATACATTGAGGGTGTTACACCAATTTTCTGTTAAAATTAACATATTTAATGAGCTTGTATGGCTTAGGGATTATGGTGTTGAGGCTTTCAAATTTTGGAATATTGGGGTTTCGCCTAAAATCTAGAGTTTTTTATGGTTTGTAATGGTTCAAAGACTTCCCTTGCTACATATGCTTCAATATCGGCGAGTATCATTAGAGGGTGTGGCGTTACAATGTGTGGGGAGGGAGAGGATGAACTAGAGCATGTTCTTTATCATTGTATTTAGGCGCATGGCATCTAATATTTATTTTTCCAGTGGTGGAAGGTTGTGTTGACATTACCGCGATCATTACATGAGTTCTTGGTACAAGGCTTCTATGGATGTTTCTCGGGTATTCGACGACAATGGTGGTTGTCCGAATGTGCTGCAGTGTTGTGGACATTGTGGTTAGCGCGTAATGAAGGTATGTTCAATAAGAAACTGTTGACATTGGGCGAATTATTTTTCATTGTGAAGCTTCGTACGTTATATTGGGTGAGAGCTTCAACAAAGGAATGTATCATATTGGAGCCCATATGGTGGGACTGCCCATGGGCATGTGAGGCGAGTGCTTTACCAAGTTGCCTAGGTTAGGGATTATTTGGATTCTGCCAAGTTTGGGTGTATTAAAATTTAATGTGGTTGGCTCGGCGCGAGGTAAACCTGGTCTAGCTGGATGTGGAGAGTTCTACGCGACAAGGAAGGTACAATTTTGGCTTTGTTTTCAGTCCGCTTGAGATTATGGATTCGAATGAGGCTGAAGTAAGAGTGCTTGATTCCGCTTGGAATTTGGTGTTACATTCACAGTGGTGTGAGAATAGCTCGATCATAATTGATGGTTTCCAGGGCTAAACCATGCCTAAATCTATGTTCAAGAATCATGAACCCTAAAAATTCCCTAGGGATACTAAGGCTTGATCTTTATCTTTTTTCATAGCTAATAATAGCTATGGACATAGTTATTGTTATTGGAATTATTGAAATCGTTGCAACCTTATTCCATATTGTCTTGCATAGCTCAAAACGTCCATGGTGAAAAATTGGCCAATCCACCAAAATTTGATAAGCAAAAGAATAAGGGAATAGTGATCCGGGAGCCCTAAAAGCTTCGAGAGTATCGGTGAGTGTAGTCAAAATCTCGGGAATGGCTAGGTGCCTTCCCGATTTTATTGTCTATCGTTTATTGTATTGCTAACATGTTTACAAGGTAAAAATACATCAAAACCTCGTAGGAAGTATTATTGGTAAGCATCGTTAAGTCTATTGCATTGAACTATTGGCTATTGAATCATAGTATTGTCATTGATATCTGTCGCGACTATTTTTTGGAATCGTGCGTAAAAATAGCCTGACGATTGGGTTTTGTTAAAAATTAGGGTTTTGTTAAAAATTAGGGTTTTGATCATTTTTAATTCATTTTTTATTTTTTAACCATTTTTATTTTAGAATTTGGAAAATCAATTAATTTATTTTAAATCAAATTTACCTTTTATTTCCTTTAAAAACAATTGGAGTCGCCACCGATCACTTTGAGGTAGACCGAACACCGTAAAAATAAATCAAAGATTCATTTCTTTAAAAATTTGGGTTCGGGAGTCGGTTATGTGTGGGGAAAGATTAGCACCCCCACAAACGCCCATTATCGGTACCTTACTTTTACGTGGCATTTTGGCATTTCGAATAATTATTTGAATTTAATTTATTCCATAGTTATTAAAAGAATTTAAATTCCAAATGCAAATATCCTTTTATAAGAAAATTCATTTTATCCGAATATGAGATTAAAAGTACCCTGTTAAGTGGCACGCCTATTCATATTTTAAAACTGAATTTCCAACATAAAAGGTTTAAAATGTATGATTTATTATTGTCTTGTTTATTTTAAGTACTAACTTAATATAGCTCTAATTAATTAATTATTTAAACTATGAATATTAATTAATTTAAAGGCTTTCATGAAAAAATGACAATTGCTTGAACACCGTCCATATATTAAAGCCCTTAATTAATAATATTCCTAATTAATTAACCATTCTAATTAATTAGAGTGTTAATCCTAATTAAGGTTCTAATTAAACTAACTAAGTTATTACTTAATTATAAGTGTAAATGTATATTAAATATACATCTTTAAAGCCAATGTTGAAATAACACCCCATTGTAAACAATGGAACACCATCCAAATTTGGGCCCCAAAGTTTCTATTTAATATGCATTTAATTTATACAATGATCTTCATGATTTATTATTTAATTAAAGAACCTAAAATCTAAGGCTTTAACAATTAATCAATCTAGGTAAATTAATTATCTAATAAATAATCCTATATGCTCAATTTAAAGCATGCATCACACAATTAAATTAAAACAATTAAATAGGAGATTAAATTGAATACAATTGAAAAAAACTAATTTCATTAAAATGGTGGCTATATTGGAGAAAATACAAAGCCCTAATTCCCAATTACAAAATCACCAGTGACCCAATTGAAACATTACAAACTTAAGGGGTTCAATTATGGGGTACGCGGGAGTAAATTGCATGAATTACAAAGGCTCGGGGTCAATTTTAAAAGGAATGAGGATTAAATTGAAAGAGAGGCAAAATTAGGGGACAAAATCCTAAAAATCTAGAAGTAGGGCGCGGATCTAAGGGCCCTACCTGGCCAAAAGGCATGGATCTTCCTTGACCCACCCCTTAAAACGATGTCGTATGGCTTTGGCTATAAAAGCCCATTTTTGCCCGAAAATTCATCTCTTTCCCTCATTTTCTAAAAAACACTCTCTTTAGCTCTCCCCTCTCTCTAAACTCTTTGCCCACAAACACATTCCAACCCAGAAATCTGTCCCAAATGGATCAAAATCCATTAATTTCGGTTGAGTGTTCTTCATGTTCTTTGATGAACACGAAGAACACGGCTACAAACCGCTAGGAATGTGCATAATTAACCGTAACCGTTAATCGGTATAACCGTTACATTTTACAGGTTAATTAACTGAACAGTTAAAGTTAAACAGTTTCGGTTACCCAGACCGTTAAAAATGATGGTTAATGGTTACGGTTATGGTTACCAATTTTGACTAATGGTTAACCTATAAGTTAACCGTTCTTAAATTATATATATATATTTAAAATATAAAATAACTTTTAAAAAAATTAACTCACGTATACAAATATACACGCCCTTTTTTAAATTCTAAACCTTATTTCTAAAGTGGAGATTTCATTTACCTTTTGATTATTTTATGTTAGTTAAAGATTTGTCTTTAAAACTTTGATGGTGGTTTTTATGTCTTGAACTTTGATGGTGTATTGCTACACTGTTATTGTTATGTGCTGCAAACTTTTTAAACTTTAAAATCTTATGAAGCTTGTATGTTTTGTCTTGTGTTGAAACTTTATAGTATGTAAGTAATTTTTTAATTATGGCGTGAGTGATTAGAATATCTTTATTTAAGTATTTTTATGAATATTTTAATATAATATTTATAGAAAAGATAATTATATTATTCTCTAAAAAAATAATGAACATGTGGGAAATAATTGTAATAGGTTACAGGTTAACATATAACCGAACCATCGGTTAACCGCGTCCTAACGGTTAACCGTTATCGGTTAATTGTTTCTTAATGGTTAGGTTACGGTTAGCAAAATTCAATAACCGCTATAACGGTTAACTGTAACAATCCTTTTCCCGTATCCAACACTGAATACGAGTCAGAGGTATCACAAAACATTCGTAAAACCCTCTACATTTGTAATTCGGTAAAGTTTTGTTTCTGTAAAAAATATTACAATGTATTTAGTTTTTATTTACAAATCTAGTTATTCGCGTAAAGTTTAAAAATAATATTTTCATCTTCAAATCGAGTTTATTTTCAGGCAGCAACTTATCAATTTAATTTGTCTTGATATAAATAATAAAACTGACTGATTTAAAATTCATCCAGATACCAAATAAAATACAAATTCTATCAGAGCAGGCATACCCTTTTAATATACATGTCAACTAGTAAATATCAAACAATATCAAAAGATATCTTACTGATACTGATGTACCTGTTATTGATTGATGATGTCCGAATAAGCTCCTTACTCCAACCATTTCTTCTTTCCTACGTGTAAAACAATTACACGCTAAGTATTTACTTAGTGAGGCAGTAGTTCAAATTTAAGTGCAATTGTCATAATATCAATCTCAATATTAATTATTAATAATGCATATGATCACCTTACCATTACATGCTCATTAACATAATTAAATATGTAACAACATATATGTATATCAAAGTCATAAGATTAGATCTTACCAATATTGGTGCCATTTCCATCCGTAAGCTTTCAATGGTTACCAATACCTTTTTCCAACTCTGTCTACAAGCTTTCAAGCTTATCATTCTATTTTTTTTGATTTCAATTCAGTTTACTTAGCCCAAGGTATCGAATTAAGAGATTCTATGTACACGAGTCATCCCCCCATACCCAACCTTTCTTGAGTATGTATATTATTTGCACCGTAGTGCTTAGCACCCTAAGTGCTTCTGTATACCCAAACCTTGCATAAGTATACCCTCATTGAGTATTAATAAAATTTGCACCGTAGTGCTTAACACCCTAAGTGTTTCATTATACCCAAACCTTGCATGAGTATACCCTCAATGAGTATTTATGAATATTTCACCGAAGTGCTTAGAATATTTATACAGCTGTTTATGACCCTATGGATATCCAACTATACCATCGAACCTCTATATCATACATTGGGATTTATTTCATCATTTATATCATCAATGGCAACGTATATCAATTTATATTAACATTAAGCAGTTCATACCCGAAATAACATTCATAGTATACCATCATCAATAACTAGTGATCAATGCATTTAATTTCAACCTTTGACATATTTAAAATATGTCAAATATATGATCAATGACAAATATCATGACAATATATAGACCAGGTAGACTCATCGCAAGTCCTACCGGTGATGTATAAAACATCCATGTATCATGTTATGTATGCATTGCACTCACTTGGGCCATGTATTAATATGCTTCACTAAGACCTCTTTGATCCTTTCCTTCATTGTACCTCGAACCTCCCTTGATTCGAACTTAACTTCATAATTCAAATAAGTAAAATATTTGTTAGATCTCAATCTAACAATATCTTAGACATATTGTCCAATATAATCATTTGAATACAAAATCTCCAAACATTTTATTTTCTTCCTTGTATTGTTCAAAAACTCATTATGGTCCTTAGTGACCAATTTGAACTTCCATTAACCCTTTTCAAGCTTACTAATCAACCTTAGATACAAAGTGTATCAATTCTCATTTTCTGGCAGTTTGCATTACCTCCAAAGATATATTTCTATAAAATTATCTACAACTCGGAATTCGATTTGGTTTGTTCTGAAGGAAACTAGATTCAATAAGCTTTTCAACCATATAAATTAATAGCCCAAATTCAACTTGTACGATTTATGGCGGATTTTCAAATTCAATTTCTAGTATTGAATTTCGGAACAGCCTGCTATACTATTTTCTGACCTTTCACCACTTAAAAATTCATATCTTTTTACTCGGAACTCAAAATCAGTTTCCTTTTGTTGGACACAAAACTAGACGAACAAATCTTTACATTGGTATAAAATTCACCTTCTAACCATTTTTGTAGTATTTATGGTGAATTTTCAAAGTTACTGCTATAAACCAGTTTTTCTACACAGCTTCCATAACCACTTCAACTTTTATATTAACTTCTCCTTATTTCTCTACTTTTCAATTTAGTCCAATCACTAGCTTTAAACCACCAACTCATCACATTCTTCAGCAAATAATTATTCACAATAATTCTCCCTAATTTTCCTTATTTACCAAAATAGTCACTAAAATGCAAAGATAAGGATTCAAGCTTCTTAACTTTGCAACTTAGTCCTCAATTCAACATTACTACCTTAATTCCATCATCACAACTAAAAATCAGATTTAACCCCCATACAAAACTTCAATTTCGATTTGGTCACTTAACTTTGACAAATTGTCAAAATGGTCACTAATTCAATTCAACATCAATTTGGCATTCTAACTTCATTTTCTTATCTCTAACATCATTAATAACATAAATACACTCCAAATTTTAAAAATTCAGATTTGGTCCTTCAACTTTTCAAGTTGCTGAAATGGTCCCTACACAATTTAACTTAGGGTTTTCCCTTCAAACACAATTGAAGCTTACTAGATCATTATTTCAACATCACAAACCCTAAATTAAACTTGAATCCATAAACCTTAATCATCTTCATATTAATCAAAACATTTAAAACTTAAATCCCAATTCAATATCATGATTCTAACATCATGCTAGCTTGATTTCAACTTGAGTTCAATCATGGAATCATAAAATCTCAAAAGCCCCAATTTGATCCATAAACCCAAATTTCTTTCTCATGTAAATTCTCATCAATCAAGCATGGATTCCATGAATTATTGACATCAAAAGATAGAGCTTGAAGAGTAGAACAACTTTGTAGTTGAAGAGATTACCTGAAAACCAAGTTTCGGGGCTTGAATCGAGCTTGAAAACAAATAATGTTTCTTTCCCTAGCCCTCACGTTTTTGGCTGGAAAAGATGAACATTTGGTTCATCTTTTTACCATTATTTTACACATATATCTATTAAATGAATATTAAATTCATTTAATAGTGAAATTACAATTTTCCCCTTTTATCCAATGGTTGAGATTGATTTTATCATCAATCAAGGGCCAATATTTAATATTCCATTTCCTCTTTCCAAAATTTCCCTTATAACTTTTTAAATATTTCAAAATTGCCATTGAAGCCAAATGACCAATTTGCCCTCCAACTAGTTTTTATTTACTAGTTTGCCATTCTTGTAAAAATTCAACTAAATCTAGTTGGAATCCAACCAACTATAATAAAATATTCATAAAGTAACATTTTATGATTTTTTCCATATCTTTTGGATCAGTCTCCAAAATTTCTATTCGATCCAATATACCGATAAATAATCCTTTACTCAAAAATAAACTATAGGATTCATCTTGAATCAAACTAAAAATATTTCCAACACTTGGAAATCACTTTTATAACCTTTCTATATCATATGGCAAAACTTCAAAATTTTACAGTTCGATCCGGGTATCCGAATTCCACTTAAACTTTAACTACAATTTTTCCAATAATTGAAGTATCAGATCGAACCAATAATTCCGCATTCGATTCACACCCTTAGGTGATCTGTTTATTCATGAAATAAAACCCTCAACTTTTGGGAAATTACAACTTTAGTCCCCAAAATTTTCCAAAGTTTATACTTTAGCCATAAAATTTTCAAAATTTATATTTTGGTCACTACCTTTTTAAACTTCAATTCCCATTCCAATTTTCCTTGGAATTCAACCAAAATATAAGAATACCTTATTCAATTCACTATCTATCACATGAGACCTTTAAACCTTAGAAATTTCCTTTCCAAAACTCATAATTAAATAAATCCTAACTTTTGCATTTCCGTCATTTTAGTCACTATGTTGGCTTTTAAGCTATTATCTTAGTACTATATGACCCTTAATCAACTTAGTAAATTTTGGGGTATTACAATTCTTTCCCCTTAATAAAATTCGTCCTCGAATTTTTTTAATACGTACTTGGTTCGAAAAGGTGAAGAAACTATTTTCTCATATTTTTTCTTATTTCTCTCAAGTCGTTTCCTTAATCTTATGATTTTTTTGTCAAAGAACTTTGACAAACGGGATTGTATTGTTTTCTTAGTTCTTTGACTCCATCTTCTAGGATCTTTGCCAATTATTTTTCATAGCTTAAATCTGGCTGAATCTCTATTTTCTCCGAAGTAACAAGTGAGAGGTCTAATCAATTTTTCCAGAGCATTGATACATTATGAATCTTGTTCATTTCCAAAGATAAATCTAACTATTAAGCTTAACTATCAGACTAACTCATTTCACAATTTCTTATAGCCCAATAAATTTTGAACTTAACTTTCTTTTTGTCTGAACCATAACACCTTCTTCCAAGGTGAAACTTTTAAGGACTACTTTATCCTTAACTTCACATTAAATATCTTTTCTTTCAGAATCAACATATAGTTTCCATCATTGAGATAGAAATTCTTCCTTGATAATAAAAATATCTATCAAACCTAACTTTCAAGTTTTCAGTTTCACTCTTTTCCACTTGTTTGAACCTTGATAACATTTCTCATCCTTTCTTTAAAGATATCTTATTTAATCCAATACGAAAAATTTTATTCTTAACTTGACAATCAAAACATCATCTTCTTTTAATTCCAATCTTGCATTCATAGCTCTTAAGGCAACAATTGTCTTTCGACTGAGAGCGTCAGCTATCACATTAGCTTTTTCTGGATGATAGTCAATGACCATATCATAATTCTTAAAAAGCTCAATCCAACTTCTTTGCTTCAAGTTTAACTCTTCTTTAGTAAGCATATACTTTAAACTTTTATAACCTATATAAATATAGCATCGTTCACTGTATAAATAATGATGATATATCTTTTAAAGCAAATACAACCATTGCTAGCTCCAAATCCTAGGTAAGATAATTTCTCTCTTATATCTTAAGTTATCTCAAGCATAGAGCATTACTTTTCCTTCTTGTATAAGTACGCATCCCAAACCGTTATGAGAAGCATTGCTATATACTATATAATCTTTACCCGGTTCTGGTTGTACTGGTACCGTAGCTTATATTAAGATCTCCTTTAATGTCTCAAAGATTTCTTAGCATTGATCTATTCAACTGAATGGAATTTCTTTCCTCAATAGCTTGGTCAATGAGGAGGCAATCATCAAGAAATTCTGAGCCTCTAAAACATTATTCAGAGGTTTCCATTCAACTATAATTTGTACTTTCTTGGGGTCTACTCTTATTCTCACTGCCAAATCCACAAAACTAATAAAACATCTTTTGACAACCAAATTCACACTTTAACAAATTAGCATATAGCTTCTTTGCTCGAAAGGTCTGAAGAATAATGCAAAAATGGTCATTTTATTCTTCATTTTTCCTTCAAATAGACCAAAATATACTCAATGAACTCTACCAAAAATTGGTCCAAGAAAAATTAGAATACTTGGTTCATTAGGCTTATAAATGCCATAGGTATCATCATGAACTTATACTATTCATACTGAGTCCGAAAAGTTGTCTTTAGAATTTCTTCTTGATCTTTTTTTTAACTGATCAAAAGATCATCAGTCTTCGGAAGAAGATATTTATTCTTTAATATTACCTTCTCGAGCTGATGGAAATCAGTCTTTCTCTTTCCCAATTAACACTGGTGCTCCCCCAAAATGACACACTTGGCTTTATAAAACATCGACCTAACATTCCTTACAATTGTACCCTTAAATCTCGAAGTTTGGTCGAAGCCATTTTATACGACGCCATTAATTTAGGCGTAATGCCTGGAATCATCTTTATTTTGAATTTCACTTCTCAATCTAGAGGTAATTTTGAGTAACCTATATGGGAATGCATCTGGATATTTTTGGATAGTCGAGTTATTTTTCAATTTAACTTCAACAGCCCGAGCATCTACTACATTTGCTAAGAAAGCTTAGCAACCTTATAACAACAATTTCTTTAATAAAACAACTGAAATTACCTAAGAAAAGGGATTTACCCTTTTATCAACTACTACTATTTTTGTACCTTCCGTGTTTTTTTTTCAATACTAATCGCTTTATGCGACAATTCATCATGACCTGATAGGAAGGTAACCAATTCATGCCCACCATCATCTTGAACTCCTCGAAAGATAATTCCATTAAGTTTATCAGGAACTCTATTTCTTATATTTTTATCGAGCAATTCCACATGTTCAGCTCGCCCTTCCATTACAACCCAACAAATTTGTGACCGCTATATTACTTGAAATGGGTTCTAAAAGGATATCTCATTCACCATTCAACTTCGTACTGATATACGAATGTGTAAAGCTAGGACCCATCAACATTAGTACTGGTTTATCCAAAAAGATAAGATGTACCTTCTATGATTTTCGAATCCTCCCAATCTTTATTAGTCGTGATGTTATAAACTCGGACTGATATGTGCAATCCTGGCTATGAAGCAAATTCAGATGGTTTTCTAATCTAGCTTAAATCTTGGAGCAACAAAACAGCTTCATCCAATTTCTCGGTATCCAAATAGTGGAATCTATCCAGTGTAATCCTTAGATTATTCAGTTATAAATCAACAATCACTAGACCTTAATATGTTTTTCCTTTTAATTCAGGTGTTCCCGGACTTTTCAATTCCTTAATCCGGCATAGGCACTCCTTGTTGTACTAGTGCCCCTTTCTTGTTTCGATTTATCCGAAGGGTTATCATTAACCTTATTATTACTACTCTTGATTCCTTCAAAAGCTTCCAATTTATCAGTTCATCACGTTTTCTTGACTCAAATATTTCTTATAATTCCTCCCAATTTACATTAGTAAGGAGTGACATAAATCAAATCATAAAAACATCATATCAGTAATATTGATATCCTAGTGGCATGTATAAGCTTTTTAACATAAAACCACTTCCATTTAGGCCGAGAATCGATTAAATCTGCAGCTCTGATACCAATAAATGTAACACCCCTTTTCCCGTATCTAACACTGAATACGAGTCAGATGTATCACAAAACATTCGTAAAACCCTCTACATTTGTAATTTGGTAAAGTTTTTTTCTTTAAAAAATATTACAATGTATTTAATTTTTATTTACAAATCTAGTTATTCTAGTAAAGTTTAAAAATAATATTTTCATCTTCAAATCGAGTTTATTTTCAGGTAGCAACTTATCAATTTAATTTGTCTTGATATAATTAATAAAATTGCCTGATTTAAAACTCATCCATATACCAAATAAAATACAAATTCTATCAGAGCAGACATACCCTTTTAATATACATGCCAACTAGTAAATATCAAACAGTATCAAAAGATATCTTACTAATACTGATGTACCTGTTATTGATTGATGATGTCTAAATAAGCTCCTTACTCCAACCATTTCTTCTTTCCTACATGTAAAATAGTTACACGCTAAGTATTTACTTAGTGGGTCAGTAATTCAAATTTAAGTGCAATTGTCATAATATCAATCTCAATATTAATTATTAATTATTAATAATGCATATGATCACCTTACCATTACATGCTCATTGCATAATTAAATATGTAATAGCATATATGTATATCAAAGTGATAATATTAGATCTTACCAATATCGGTGCCATTTCCATCCGTAAGCTTTCAATGCTTACCAATACCTTTTTCCAACTCTGTCTAAAAGCTTTCAAGCTTATCATTATATTTTTTTGATTTCAATTCAGTTTACTTAGCCCAAGGTATCGAATTAAGAGATTCTATGTACACGAGTCATCCCCCCATACCCAACCTTTCTTGAGTATGTATATTATTTGCACCGTAGTGCTTAGCACCCTAAGTGCTTCTGTATACCCAAACCTTGCATGATTATACCCTCATTGAGTATTAATAAAATTTGCACCATAGTGCTTAACACCCTAAGTGTTTCCGTATACCCAAACCTTGCATGAGTATACCCTCAATGAGTATTTATGAATATTGCACCGAAGTGTTTGGAATATTTATACAGCTGTTTATGACCCTATGGATATCCAACTATACCATCGAACCCCTATATCATACATTGGGCTTTATTTCATCATTTATATCATCAATGGCAACGTATATCAATTTATATTAACGTTAAGCAGTTCATACCCGAAATAACATTCATAGTATACCATCACCAATAACTAGTGATCAATGCATTTATTTTCAACCTTTGACATATTTAAAATATGTCAAATATATGATCAATGACATAAATATCATGACAATATATAGACCAGGTAGACTCATCGCAAGTCTTACAGGTGATGTATAAAACATTCATGTATCATGTTATGTATGCATTGCGCTCACCTGGGCCATGTATTAATATGCTTCACTAAGTCCTATTTGATCATTTCCTTCATTGTACCTCGAACCTCCCTTGATTCGAACTTAACTTCATAATTCAAATAAGTAAAATATTTTTTAGATCTCAATCTAACAATATCTTAGACATATTGTCCAATATAATCATTTGAATACAAAATCTCCAAACATTTCATTTTCTTCCTTGTATTGTTTATTGCCTCCCAAACTTCTTGTATTGCCATCACGAACAACCCTCTCATGCAACTCCTCAAGAAGATTATTGTCACTTCTATCTGCAAGTCAACACTGCCAAATTCTTTCTTATTCCACTCTTTCAGGAACACATGCATTGCTTTCAATTTCTCTAACAAAGTATACTCTCCAAAAATAGAAGTATTCGATTCTACTCTATCTTTATAGTTCTCACATGATTTTTCTTCTCCAACCAACTATTTAAAAACTTAAAGGGATGGGTCCTCAATCTTGAGAATTTAAAACAAGATGAATAGGTATATGATCCGAGATCATTCTTTGCAAGCCAATTTGTGAAAAATTACTAAATCTATCAATCCACTCCGCAACGACAATAAATCTATCTAATCAGCTGTAGTTGTTACCTCGACTTAACCATGTATATCGCTTACCCTGTATCGACAAGACTGTCAATTCAGTCTCAGACATAAATTTAACAAAAGTCTCCATCCCACGTCTGTCCCCCTGAAAATTACTCCTTTCTTCCATGGATATCAGTGCGTTAAAATCACCAACCACACAACTCGGCTTTTCCAAATTTACAATAGTTGCACTCAATCTTTCCCGAAGTTCCACTTGTTCATTCACATGACATGGTGCTATTCTCCTCTTGTCCAATTTTTTTTGCACCAATTATCTTTCCAAAGTTCACCGTTTCCCTACCCTCTTTAAGAAAAACCTCCTGGCGATTGGCAAAATCCGATTCACATAATGATGCAATCGCAAAATATTCAATCAACTCTGGTGGTTTTCTTGGTTTTCCACGACCTTTCTTTGTAACTTTCGATTCAACAGCTTCTCGTTCCTCTAAAGGCAATAAACTCAAAGCCACCTATGTTATTTTCTTTATTTTCCTAGCCTTCCCCTTGTATGTTATTGTTGTACTGGAAGTCGCCCTATTTTCCAACACCAAATGCCCGCCAGTAGGTGCTAGGCCCAATGAAGCATCATGTAATCGAACCACTTTCTCACCCAAACCTGTTACCCCCGATTCTCTTTTGAAAAATTATTAATGCAACCTGCGTCCTTCTCTATAGATAGAACATTCAATTTCTCCAACGAGTCCATAACACACAAATCTTGTTGTTTATCCCATACATCCTTTGCACAGTCAAAATGCTTTACTTCAGAATATTGATCCTCACCATTATCACAATTTTTTGATTCAATGAAATCTTTCCCAGAGTCTGGCTTCACTTTACTCCCCACACTCTTGTTGTTATCATTTTGTTCCACATGCTTATTTCATGTTTTATTAGATGTATCATCATGATTCTCAATACTGTGTGTCGTGTCCTGCACCACCTTGTCTATATTAAGGTTCCTAACACCCTTAACAGCGTTCGATCTATTTATCTCCTCATCTATTACATGATCCCCTTACTGTATTGATCACTCTCACTCTGCTCTAATTCTGTTCCCCACTCCATGCAATTACATTAGCAGTTATGTCGCAAATATACTTCCCCTTCGATCACTCGAATTCTGAAAATTTTGCCTTGAACATTGAGGGAAATTATTTCATCAATCCTGTCCAATTGTTCAGTCTCTATGAGCACTCGTCCTCTCTCAAATGATGACGGCTCGACTGTCTCATCCTCAACTTTCACCACTTTACCCCAATTCAAAGCCACGTTAACAAAAGTTTCTTTCGACCATGCATGAACTGGCACTCCAAATACCGATATCCAAGTACGTCTCGAACCCATGTCACTGTCTAGGGACCAGATTGAAACCTTATCGAACCACCGATCCAGCAAACCACTGTCTAATGTATGTTGGAGTAATTCCAAATCTGTAAACAGCAGTAAAATTATGTTACATGCAATACGCATCATTGAAAAGCCGTGGATTGCTTCTTTTTTCAAACACTCTGCTAGTTCTCCCAAAGTTATTGAATCTCGATGCCAGCCAATTACGCATCGACTCAAAACCCCCCAGATTTGCTTCCTCGACTTATGCCACTGTCTCCTTACGCCCTACCTTTTATTTTGAATATCCATCCCTCATGGTATTAATACACAAACTCTCAGAATTTTTAGCCCTTGGCTGACTCTTGCGCTGTCAGTATCGATCTCGAGATTCATGTTGTGCCAACGAGATCCTTATTGTGGACCCATAAATCTTGAAACCATTCGGTCAATCTCGCACTCGAATTGCATCAATTTCTGATTATATCTGCACAAAACCAAATCTTAAACCCTCTTTATTCCTCTTTTGTGGCACAAATACATCAAGTACCTTTCTATGTCTGTCGAAAACTTGCCATACCCCTTTCCAATGGATGTTCTCAAATAAGTTAGATACCTATAGCGTCCATACTCGCCTACCGCCAGCCACCGTCCTTATAAAATGGCCTTATAAAATGGCAAGTAATATCTCGTGCATATTTATATCATTTCTTCATTTATCATGGTAAATGAGAAACTAACTTATTTCAATGAATCATGGTTGCATGTATGTTTGTTCAAAGTCATAACATCATTCTTTCCTTATCAGCAATAAATATGATAGATATATTGGTCTATTTATTTGCTTAAAAGCATTTCCTGATTTATAGCCCAAAGTACAATTCATGTGATGCTATGGTACGCGAGTCATCATGACACCGTAGTGTCTACGACGTTGTAGCGTCTGCATCGTCGTAGCGACTGAGATGAGTACATACTCGATGACGCCCTTTGCTCTTAATACGACACCTTAGTGTCTATATCAGCACTGTAGTGCCTACATTATCTCAGCACCGTAGTGCCTATGACGCAGCTGCTAGGACTCTATGGATATCCAACTATACCAAGACTTTCACGCTAGTACTCGGGCAGAACAATATAATATTTACATATTCAATATCCAGTCCATCAATAATATTATCCATAATTAGATAATGGGCAGTTCATACCCAAAATCTATAATCTGATTTATCTTAGATAAATCATTATGTCATATCCATATATCTCATATGCCATTTAAATTTCATGCCATTTGTATAATTCTATCAACATACATTTTTTTCATTTATATTAAGGTCGACTTATCGCAAGTCGTCCTATTTGTAACATGTCATACATGCATGTAATGCACTCACCTGGGCTATGCAAAATACTGGCCTCACTAAGTTAATCCACTACTTTTTCCTTGCCCTTTTTATCTCGAGTTTCTTTGTCTTGCTCGGATGCTTGATTCTAACTTTGAAGCCTTCAATTTTGCCTAGGAAAATTTTGTGTGTTTTCCCATCTTTTTCTCTTGATTTTCAAAAGGTAGGAGAAAGATGAACAAATTTTTGCTCATCTTTTTCTTATTTATGCCACATGTATTAAAAAATGAATATTAAATTCATTTAATTCTTTAGGTCCAAATAATCCTCCAACTATATCTTATTTTCAAAATTTCCATCTTGTAAAATTGAAACCAAGTCTAGTTAGATTCTAACTAGAAACATTAAAATATTCATAAAAATAATATTTTATGAATTTTCCATGGCCTATGGAACTACATTTAAAATTCTAATTCGATCCGATTACCCAATAATCACTTACTACGATTTTTCATTTTCCAAACTATCGGGTAAAATCTGAAATTCTCATAATTATAATCTCCATAAATAAATATTTTTGAAATACAAAATATTCCTTAATTTTATAAAAAAATTAAAATCTTGAAATTTTGACTTGGTCCAATATACTGATAATTTTCCTGAAATATTTATCGGATAAATTCTCTTAAAAATCCTTTATCTGATATTCCTACGAACAATTTCTACTCGAACTGTTCCTTTTTATCAGTCTCAATTACTGACATGAGACCTTCCTATATGGTCACCCATCCTAGTGCTGCTCTAGCCTGAGCACACTTAACTTTGCATTTCGATCCGAGTATCCAAATTCCACTGAAACTTTAACTGTGATTTTCCAAATATTTGAAATATCGGATCAAACCAGTAATTCTATACTCAGTCTACATCAATAGGTGCTCTATCTATTTAAGAAATAAAACACTTAACTTTTACAAATTTGGTCCTTCAACTTTTCATATTTCGACTTGTACCATACAAGTTTTGAAAACTTATCATTTTGGTCACTAAACTTTAACCTTGAATTCCCATTCCAATTTTTCCTTGGTTTATTACCAAACTTTGCGAGTAACCTAATTTGCTTATCCTCTATCTCATGGTACTCTAAATTCTCAGAAATTCCTTTCCTAGAGTCCATAATTAAAGAAATCCTAACTTTTATATTTTGTCATTCTAGTCACTATATTAGCTTTTAAGCCCTTATCTTAGTGTTAAATGACTCTTAAACAACTTAGCAAATTTCGGGGTATTACAATTCTCCCCTTCTTAAGAAAATCCGTCCTCGAATTTTAAAATGTACCTGATTTAAATAACTTCGGGTACTGCTTCTTCATTTTCTCCACAGTTTCCCAAGTTGCCTCTTCCACTTTATGATTTCTCCAAAGGACTTTAACCAATGGAATTTTCTTATTCCTCAATTCTTTGACTCCATAGGATAAAATCTCCATTGGTTCTTCTTCATATGTTAAATCAGGTTGCAACTCAATCTCTTCTAGAGTGATAACATGCAAGGGATCTGATCTATACCTTCGCAACATAGATACCTGAAATACATCATGGATCTTGCTCATCTCTGGAGGTAAGGCCAGTTGATAAGCCACTAGTTCAACTCTTTTGAGAATTTCATAAGGTCCAATGAATCTAGGACTTAATTTCCCTTTTCGACCAAAACGTAATACTTTATTTCATGGTGAAACCTTCAGGAAAACTTTATCTCCAACTTCAAATTCAACATCCCTTCTCTTTCTATCTGCATATGCCTTTTTTTGATCTGCGGCTTCTTTGAGATTATTCTGAATAATCTTCACTTTATCTTCCATTTCTCGGGTTAAATCAATCCCACATGTTTTTAGATCATTAAGAACATTTCGATCCTGTAATTCGAACCAATTAAGAGGAGTTTTGCATTTTCTTCCATAAAGTGCTTCAAACGGTGCCATTTTGATGCTTGCCTAGTAACTGTTGTTATATGCGAATTCAGCTAATGGCAAATACCTTTCCCATGATCAAGTGAACTCAATAATACAAGCTCACAACATATCTTCTAAGATCTAGATTATTCATTCTGACTGCCTGTCTGACTGCGGATGAAAAGTAGTACTAAAATTTAATTTAGTACCTAAAGCCTCATGTAATGCTCCCCAGAATCTCAAGGTAAATCTCGGGTCTCTGCCGATACAATCGATACTGGGACACCATGTAGTCTTACTATTTCTCTGATATACAATTCTACATACTTATCCATTGAATAATCTACTCGAACTAGAATAAAATGTGCAGACTTCGATAATCGATCCACTCGAACTGGTAGTCCTGTTACAAAATCCATAGTCACTTTTTCCCATTTCTACTGAGGAATAGAGATAGGCTGTAACAATCCAGAAGGTACTTGATGCTCTGCTTTAACTTGTTGACATGTCAGACATTTTGCTACAAACTTTGAGATTGCTTTTTTCATTCTTGGCCACCAATACTGGGTTCTCAAATCTTGATACATCTTATTACTTATAGGGTGCATAGCTAATGGGCAGTAGTGAGCTTCTGTTAAAATCTCTTTCTTCAATTCACCATTATCAGGAATATAAACTTTTCCTCGATAGTATAAACAACCATCAGACTTGATTTCATAGTCTTGTGCTTCTCTTGATTCAGTTTATCTTCTATTTTCAATACATTCTTCATCCAAGAGCTATAAATCTTTGATCCAATTCAGAAAAATTGGTTTAAGCTGAAACTATGCTGGTAAAGAACCATCTGGTCCCAAATATAGTTGTGCATTCATTGCGCGTAGAATAGAAAACATCTTCCAGCTAAGAGCATCTGCTACTACATTAGCCTTTCCAGGGTGATAATCAATAACCATATCATAATCCTTTAAAAACTCAACCCATCTCCATTGTCTCAGATTCAAATCTCGTTGCGTCAT
Source organism: Hibiscus mutabilis (assembly GCA_019671005.1). Taxonomy (NCBI): domain Eukaryota; kingdom Viridiplantae; phylum Streptophyta; class Magnoliopsida; order Malvales; family Malvaceae; genus Hibiscus; species Hibiscus mutabilis. The sequence continues at coordinate 37,697,138 of CM033744.1, forward strand.
CAAGTACTTCAAAATTTTGTGATTAGTGTAGATATGACACTTTTCACCATATAAATAATGTCTCCAAATTTTCAGTGCAAATATCACTGCTGCCATCTCCAAGTCACAAGTCAGATAATTCTTTTCATGATTTTTGAGCTGTTGCGATGCATAGGCTACAACGCAACCTTCTTGCATTAATACACAACCCAAACCATTATGGGATGCATCACTATATAGAATATACTCTTTTCCCATCTCTGGTTGAATTAATACTAGTGCCTCTGTCAAAACTTTCTTTAATCTTTCAAAACTCTCTTGACATTTCTCTGTCCATACAAAAGAAACACATTTTTTAACAGTTGGGTGAGTGGCATAGCAATGATAGAGAAGTTTTAGACAAATCGTCTATAGTATCCAGCTAATCCCAAGAAACTTCTAACTTCCGAGACATTCTTTGGTGCCTCCCAATCAAGAATAGCTTGTATCTTCTTCTGAGGAAAGTTACTTCAGATAGCCAGAATTCACATTTGGAAAACTTTGTATAAAGCTACTTTTCTCTTAATGTCTGTAATACCACTCGGAGATGTCGATCATGATCATCTTCAGTCTTAGAGTATACCAAGATATCATCTATAAACACCACCACAAACTGGTACAAGTAAGGTTGAAACTCCCTATTCATCAAATCCATAAATGCAGCAGGGGCGTTTGTGAGACCAAACGACATTACCAAAAACTCGTAATGTCCATAACGAGTCTTGAATGTTGTCTTTGGTATATCTTCTTTATTAACTTTTAGCTGATAATAGCCTGATCGAAGATCAATCTTTGAAAACACAGTAGATCCTCTGAGCTGATCAAATAGATCTTTAATTCTTGGCAACGAATACTTATTCTTTATTGTCACCTTATTCAGTTGTCGATAATCTATACACAATCGTAAAGATCCACCCTTCTTCTTTACGAATAACATTGGGGCTCCCCAAGGTGACACACTTGGTCGAATATAGCCTGGATCTAATAACTCTTGCAATTGAGCTTTCAGCTCCCTTAATTCTGTTGGCACCATCCTATAGGGTGCAATTGATACCGGTTCTATTCCAAGATACACATCTATTCCAAATTGTACCTCTCTATCTGGAGGTAATCCTGGCAACTCATTTGGAAATACCTCTAGAAATTCTCGTACAGTTGGAATATCTTTCAATTTCTTATTTTCTGCTTGCGTATTTACCACATTAACTAAATACGCTTTACACCCATTATTTAACATCCTCTAAGCCATTGCTGCAGAGATTATTGAGTTTAGGCAATCATTTATTTCTCCAACTACAACTACCTCAGAACCATCTGGTCCTTGAAGTACTAATTGCTTCTTTTTACATTTAACATCTGCATCATATATAGATAGCCAATCCATTCCTAAGATAATCTCAAATTCATGAAATGGTAGCTCCATCAAATTCGCTGGAAATTCAATCTCTTGAATCACTAAGGGACAATTCCTATATATTCGGGTCACTCTAGCACTATGACCAAGCGGATTATTGGCAATCACATCACTATTAATAGCCTCTATAGGAATTCTTCTTTTAGCAACTAGCTTAGAGCTAATACACGAATGTGTAGAACCATGATCAATTAAAACAAACATGGATTCACCAAAAAGTCTGAAAGTACCTGCTATAATATCCAGATCATGCGTATCCTCATCTGTGCGTATATTATATACTCGAGATGGGGTTCAAAGTTCTCGTGCTGATGCCGCATCTGATCTGTCTTGGTTTGACATTCTAGCTTGTCCCGTTCCACTACGACCACAGCCTCTAGGTGAAGCTACTGCAGATCGTTCTGACTGGATGGGGTTCTTTGTCTGTCCTCGTGGACATTCTCTAGAAAAATGTTCCATCTGACCACATCGCAGACATGCTCCTCTAATAAAAAAAACAAAACCTTCCATGCTTCTTCCTACAATGCTCACATTCTAGTTTAGACGTTTTTTCTGACTTCTTTGAGCCTGCAGTAGATATTTGAGATTCTTGGGCTCTTTTAGGATAAGGATTCCCATGTGTAGATCCAGTTCCAGTCTTGCTTTGTTGGAGAGAACCTCTAACTCACTTAAACTGTGCTGACACAAATAATTCTTTGGGTCTTTTAGTTGATCGAGATGATTAAGCTCTAACTCGCTCTAGATAGGCCTTTTCCATAGCCTTTGCTCTCTTCATCGCATCTTGATAAACTGACAGATTCATGCCTAACATTAATTCCTTGGGTCTTGGATGAAGCCCCTCAATGAACCATTCACAGCGAGATTTTTCAGCCGGCATTAATTCAGCTACGTATCGGCTTAATCGATTAAACTCCAACTCATATTCATAAACTGAATGATTGCCTTGCTTGAAATCCAAGAACTACTGAAGCATTTCTCTCTTAAATTGATCATCAACATATTTGGCACTAAATGCTTCCTGGAAAAATGTCCAAGTTACTTATTCAACAGGTACCAGCTCTATGGCATTTGACCACTATATTCGAGCATGTTCCCTTAAAAGAGATACAACTCCCTCTAATTTTTCAGCATCAGAACAACTTAACTGATCCAGCATAACCTTAACATCATTTAACCACAAGTATGCGACCATTGGACCACCTTCTCCATTGAACTCAGGTGCACCCAATTTCTTAAGCTCTTTAGCAGTTGATGCCCTTACGGGTGCAGGAGCTGAAACTGGTACGGGTGCAGATGACTGCAACCTATTTACTATCGCCTCTAACGCTTGCACTAACGCTCCATATCCTTGAGCTGGAGCTCTCTGCTATGCAGGTGGCTCAGCTGGGATAGGAGCTGGAGGTGGATCACGTTTCACCTCATTACTACCGCTTTGAGCCTCTTCCAGGCCCTGGTGACCCGTCGAATGACGTGATCCCTCAGCGTCCGACATTGTCTATTACAACATATTCATGATCATATTAGTAAAGAGCCACATCAAGTTATATAAGCAATACATCAACAACATATCATCCTAGGGGCATGTACACTTTAAACAAATCACATCTGACTCGGTTTAATCTCATGAATCGGCTAAACCTTTTCTCTGATACCAATAAATGTAACACCCTCAATGTATATTCAATAATTAAATACACATTGAAGATGTTACTAAAGTTTTTAACTGATTTCCCGACTTGTAATTTTTTTATAAACCAGTTTAGTAAAATAACTTTTCCTCGGTTTCATTAAGTTGTAACCTGTCTAGTAACACCTAGTTTCAACCCTGAATTGATTAAATAAATATTTAAGACAGTTATTAACAGAAAACATAATTCAGGGTGTAAACTGTGTGTGCTACCCAGACCCTTTCTTTGACTGCTTGATTAGCAAAAACTACATAATATTTATACCAATTTCATGTCTAAGAGTTTAAAACCATATCATTTATCCATAATACTTATGTTGCAGAGCCATTTAAATAAGTAACCTAACTTATAAGTTCAGTAGTATAAAACAATTGCATATTTAAAAATACGAGTACATGTCCACTAGTATAGGATGTAAGTGTACATACTATTGCTTATAAAAGGTAACTTGATTTCCAAAAGTGCAGCTCCTTCCTCGAAACTATTAGCCCGACCGACTTACGTGTAATACGAATCACACGCTAAGTATAACTTAGTGAGGCATAAGTGTAACAATATGAACATTTAACATAAATACCACAGTCCTTATAAAATGGCAAGTAATATCTCATGCATATTTATATCATTTCTTCATTTATCATGGTAAATGAGAAACTAACTTATTTCAATGAATCATGGCTGCATGTATGCATGTAAAAGTCGTAACATCATTCTTTCCTTATCAGCAATAAATATGATAGATATACTGGTCTATTTACTTGCTTAAAAGCATTTCCTAATTTATAGCCCAAAGTACAATTCATGTGATGCCATGGTACGCGAGTCATCATGACACCGTAGTGTCTACATCACCGTAGCGACTGAGATGAGTACGTACTCGAGGACGCCCTTTGCTCCTCATACGACACCTTAGTGTCTATCTCAGCACCGAAGTGCCTACATTATCTCAGCACCGTAGTGCCTACATTATCTCGGCATCGTAGTGCCTATGACACAGCTGCTAGGACTCTATGGATATCCAACTATACCAAGACTTTCACACTAGTACTCGGGCAGAACAATATAATATTTACATATTCAATATCCAGTCCATCAATAATATTATCCATAATTAGATAATGGGCAGTTCATACCCAAAATCTATAATCTGATTTATCTTAGATAAATCATTATGTCATATCCATATATCTCATATGCCATTTAATTTTCATGCCATTTGCATAATTTGATCAACATACATTTTTTTTCATTTATATTAAGGTCAACTTATCGCAAGTCGTCCTATTTGTAACATGTCATACATGCATGTAATGCACTCACCTGGGCTATGCAAAATACTGGCCTCACTAAGTTAATCCACTACTTTTTCCTTGCCCTTTTTATCTCTAGTTTCTTTGTCTTGCTCGGATGCTTGATTCTAACTTTGAAGCCTTCAATTTTGCCTAAGAAAATTTTGTGTGTTTTCCCCTCTTTTTCTCTTGATTTTCAAAAGGTAGGAGAAAAATGAACAAATTTTTGTTCATCTTTTTCTTATTTATGCCACATGTATTAAAAAAATAAATAGTAAATTCATTTAACTCTTTAGGTCCAAATAATCGTCCAACTATATCTTATTTTCAAAATTGCTATCTTGTAAAATTGAAACCAAGTCTAGTTAGATTCTAACTAGAAACACTAAAATATTCATAAAAATAATATTTTATGAATTTTCCATGGCCTATGGAATTGCCTTTAAAATTCCAATTCGATCCGATTACCCGATAATCACTTACTACGATTTTCTATTTTCCAAACTATCGGGTAAAATCTGAAATTCTCATAATTCTGATCTCCATAAATAAATATTTTTGACATACAAAATATTCTTTAATTTTATAAAAATTAAAATCTTGAAATTTTGACTTAGTCCAATATATTGATAATTTACCCGAAATCTTTATCAGATAAATTCTCTTAAAAATCCTTTATCTGATATTCCTACGAACAACTTCAACTCGAATTGATTCCTTTTTATCAGTCTCAATTACTGACATGAGACCTTCCCATAAGGTCACCCATCCTAGTGCTACTCTAGCCTGAGCATGCTCAACTTTGCAGTTCGATCCGAGTATTCGTATTCCACTAAAACTTTAACTGTGATTTTCCAAATATTTGAAATATCGGATCAAACTAGTAATTCTATACTTAGTCTACATCAATAGGTGCTCTATCTATTTATGAAATAAAGCACTTAACTTTTGGGAAATTACAACTTTGGTCCTTCAACTTTTCATATTTTGACTTGTACCATACAAGTTTTTAAAACTTATCATTTTTGTCACTAAACTTTAACCTCGAATTCCTATTCCAATTTTTCCTTGGATTATTACCAAACTTTGCGAGTACCTTAATTTGCTTATCCTCTATCTCATGGTACTCTAAATTCTCAGAAATTCCTTTCCTAGAGTCCATAATTAATGAAATCCTAATTTTTATATTTGTTATTCTAGTCACTAAGTTACCTTTTAAGCCCTTATCTTAGTGCTAAATGACTCTTAAACAACTTAGCAAATTTGGGGGGTATTACAATTGGTCTTGCATATTAGGCTCTTATATCAGATTATCACAAACCCCTAAACATACAATGTAGGGACTAACCACAGCCCGCAACTCACTGATCTGGTGTATTTCAAAGGAACGCAGAACACAACTGAAAAAACAGCCCCAAGAATCGTGATCGAAAGATCCATTCACAGCATGTTGTGACACCAAAGCAACTTTATCCCATGCCAAGCGAAACAATCTTGGAAACATAATATTCAAAGGTTCATCCGAACACCATCTATCATACCAAAATAATATCCGACTCTCATCTCGTATATGCCATGAAAAATGACTAACCCCTATAAACCTCTCAACGCGCTCATCTTCCTGCACCTCAACTATTTGACGCCACATCACCGACATTTGATTTCGTGTCCCTGAGTTAAAATGCCAATTCAAGACTTGCACTCCATATTTCACAGCAATTAACGTCTTCCATAACGACTCTCCCTCATTTGCATACCACCATGCCCATTTAGCCAATAACGCCAAATTTTAGATGCGTAAATCCACTACCCCAAAACCACCTAATCTCTTCGGAGTACACATTTTATTCCAATTCACCCTGATCATTTTCTTCCTCAAATCTGCATCCTCCCAAAGAAATGCATGATGCATACTGTCAATCTTTTTGATAATTCTTTTAGGAATAAAAAATACCCCCATATAAAATACCGACAAAGATGATAGTACCGAGTTAACTAGAGTGAAGCGTGCCGCAAAAGACAAGGATCGTCGCTTCAAACCAAAAAAATTCACACGAAATCTTTTTAGAAGAGGTTCCCACATTTCCTAACTTCGCAGATTAACTCTAACCTGTAAGCCTAGATAAACGAAAATTAATTCACCCTTAGAACAACCTAAAACCAATGCCATCCCGTCCACAATCTCATTATCTATTCCCGCAACATATAAACTTGATTGACCAAAATTAATCTTCAACCCGGAACAATGTTGGAAACATAGAAGAAGCCTTTTCAAATTACGTGCCAACTCGACACCCCTTTGTAAAAATACATTGGTATCATATACTAATTGTAAATGTGTAATATGAAAATTCGGCATTAAAGATACTCCTCGAATCAAACCAAGCTCTTTCACATTACGTATAAATACATGAAGAACCTCCGCCACTGACACAAACAAAAGAGGCGACAAAGGGTTCCCCTATCGTAAGCCTCTCTCCATGCTAAATTCTCGTTTCGTACTACCATTTAATAATACCGCAAGGCGAGCTGTTGTAACACACTCCAGCATCCAACTATGCCATAATGAACCAAATCCCATTTGCTCAAGGACGTGGTCTAAAAAATCCCATCTCACACAATCATACGCCTTTGTAAAATCCAGTTTTAGAATCACCCCTCCTCCATTGTTATTCGAAAGTTTCAAAGAGTGGATAGCCTCATTCACAAGTAGGATACCATCTATAATCTGTCTTCCTTTTACAAACCCTGATTGAGTATCACTAACCAGTCGATCGACCACCCACTATAATCTACCCGTCAAGACTTTAGAGAGAGTTTTGTAGGCTGAATTAAGTAAACAAATAGGTCAAAAATCACTTACCTTTACCGGGAACTCTATCTTTTGAATTAATACTATAAACGAGGAATTCAAGCCCCTTGGTAAACAGCTCAAACTATGAAACACTTGTATCAACGCCATTATATCTTTCTGAAGAAAGTGCCATCCTATTTTTTTACAAAACTTGAAGTTAAAACCATCCGGTCCAGGTGCTTTCGATCCATCACAATCTTTTATTGCCTCCCAAACTTCTTGTATTGTGAACTACTTTTCCAAATCTGACGATTGTTCCAAAGGTAGCCTTTGTAATCCCGTGTCCACTAGAAAAGAATCCAGAACTGTCTCTTGTGAAAAATGTTTTTGAAAAGCACGAAATACATACTTTTTAAGATGAATCGGATCCGTCACCCACCGTACTTCAAATCGCAGACTCTTGGTATTAATACGCAAACTCTCAGAATTTTTAGCCCTTGGCTGACTCTTGCGCTGTCAGTATCGATCTCCAGATTCATGTTGTGCCAACGAGATCCTTATTGTGGATCCATAAATCTTGAAACCATTCAGTCAATCTCGCACTCGAATTGCATCAATTTCTGATTGTATCTGCACAAAACCAAATCTTAAACCCTCCTTATTCCTCTTTTGTGGCACAAATACATCAAGTACCTTTCTATGTCTGTCGAAAACTTGCCATACCCCTTTCCAATGGATGTTCTCAAATAAGTTAGATACCTATAGCGTCCATACTCGCCTACCGCCAGCTACCGTCCTGAGATCACTCATGATTTTTTTGTAGTGTATTGTATTTGTATAATTAAGATGATGAATAACGCTATCAAATAATACATTATAAAATGTCTTTACTATAAATGTTATATTAATTAATTTAAAATATTTTATTTTTTTCTCAACAAATAGCAATTTATTCATTTAAATCAAAACTAATTTGGGTGTCTCGTTAAAAACCTCCTTAAACCTAAATAGAGGAAAAGAGTGCAACCCAAATAAGTGTACGATACAACAGGGATCCCATCATGTGAACAACATAAAATCAATAATCAGCTACGAAGCATGCACATATTCCATCAACAGTGAATCACCACCATGCTTTAAACAATACAGTTCTGGATATCCCTTCTTTCGCCAAGTGGTCAGCCATGTTGTTTTGGCTTCGCGGAACATACTTTAATTTCACCTTTGAGATTTCCCGCATCATCTTATCTATTTAAAATATTTTATTGATGTTTCTTTTTTTAATAGTTTTAATGATGTTCCTTAGTGACGTCTTATTTATTGTTACAATATAGTGAGAATATTAATGTAAAGGGACTTAGCATAATGCCTAAATATGCCCCTAACATTTCACACATTAGTCAATTGAGCCTTTAGTCTTTTCTTGGAGCACTTTAGCCCTCAATGTTTCACTTTTTAACAAAAGAGCCCTTCGTTGGATGGAAACCGTTACATGACTAACGGTCAACGGTTCCCGCTGACTAGGCAGTTCACATAGACTGGAATGATGATATGGCATGTTAATGTGGATGTTAAGGGTGAGTGGCATAATGCCACGTCAGCAAGATCTTTTTTAAATATATGTTATTTAAATAAATATTTTTGTTAAGTTAATTCTAGCCAGTCGAACGCTGACACGTAGCAAATCCAATTGGTTTAAATTTTTAAAACTACCTTCAAGAAGGGTCAAACCCATGGCTATTGGCTTAACCACTAGGCCAAATTGTTTTGTTGGTTATAATCTGATAAGCATTTTATATAACAAATAAGCAAAGGTCAAACCCATGGCTACTGGCTTGTTTTATCATTTTTTATCCATTCATTTATTGAAATGTAGAAATACAAGGGTTGTCTAAGAAGTCAGTTTTTGTTTGATGATTAGGCTAGAGAAAAGGCTGTAGAAATACGAGGATATTTTGTAATCAACTTACCCAGCTGTTTCAAAAAGTTTAAATGATGATTGGTTCAGTGACCCTGCAATCCCAATTGTCACCGGTTTCCTCGAAAAGGTAGAATTGTTGTATGTCTTCTTGAATTGATTTCATTCTTAAATAGGGAATTTTTGTGGGGATGGAGATCTGGTAAACTTATGATTGTAGGGATGGAGATATAGTGCAATTGTCACCGGTTCGACGACTATGATAAAAATATATTAAAAACTAACTGAATAGTTTGACATTAAATAAAAACAATAGTTGAGCTAATAAATTTTGAAATATTAAAAACATAATTTATTTTTATTTTATTTGTGTACACAAATGAAGTAAATCGAACTCTAACCTCGATGCTCAGAATGTTTTTTACAGTTGATCATCAAAACATTTTATTAAATTTTCAAGCTAAAATTGCTATTTTATTTTAATTCAAACTCGGAATTAGTGTTACTATAACACATCTTTTATACAACAATATTTTATTATGATTTTAAAACCAATACAATATAAAGTTTGAATAGGTAAAGTTTGATAAGAAATATGCTCTTTACTCAACTTTAATAGTTATTACTTGTTTTTTACATGAAATAAAAATATTAAGTGAAATAAATTTCTTCATCCACGTGCGCCGCATATAACGTTCAGTCAAATAAGTCGAAATGCATAAAATATTATCGCCTATGTTTTGTTTTTTATTCAAGTATATTTTTTAAACAATTGAATTTTATGAAAAAGTTTTTTAATAACATAGAATTAAAATGAAACAAATGCATTTATGTAAAATGAAAATGTGCATGAGTTACATTCTCTTTGATCATTGCAAGCCATTTAAACCGTAGGGGTAGGGTTTGGTGGTACGGGGGCAGCACATGCAGCCGGATTTTGTTTGCCAGTAATTTTAGGTTTTACATTTTTACATTCAGATACTGCAGGTCCATCGGGTCCACTATACGTAATGTCAATGTCGGTGAGCTCCACATTTTCACATGGAAAAGTACCGCTGCAAATGATTCGAACAACTTCTGGAAGCGCAGCCGTGCCATGAATGTTCTTGAAGCTGAAGTTGCTTAGTTTAACTTTTGATTCTGCCTGCATGAACACAATAATATTTAGATGATTGATAAAATCTTTCCACTGTATTAGGATCTTGATAAGCGTTTACTTACATCCATTTTGCATTTATTCGATGGGCAATATTTCTGATCAACTATGACAGGGCAACTGACATTCTTCACGGTGATATCCTCAAAATGCATATCTGATGCAGTGCCAGGAAATTCACCTGCCCAACTCTTGATTCTAACACCATTCGAAGTATCACTCATGGTGCATTTTGATACTTTAATTCCTTCAACTGGTTCTTCATTATCGAACTTTCCTAGACTACCAATACTAATGCCATGTCCTGGTCCACAAGTTACTCCCTTGATGTCCACATTTTTGGAACCATCCCCAATAGAAATACAATCATCACCGGTTTTAATATCTGAGTCAATAATATTAACTCCATCTGATCTCCCCATGTGAATACCATCTGTGTTTGGACTATCTTTAGGTGCACGTACGTTGAAACGTTCGAGAGTAATGTTTTTGCATCCCAAAAGATTAACGTGGAACTGTTTGCTATCTCTGCTAGTTATATCTTGTATCAACGCGTTTGTCAAAAAATCAAACCTTATATTCTGTTTAATTTCAGAGTTAAAATAGAGTTAGAAAAAATTATATATTAGTTATAACTATAGAAAAATATAAAATTCTAGCAAAAGGAAAGAAACTTTACAATGGGGAGTATACTGCAAAAGTCTTTTTTATCACAACCTTGTCTCCTATAAGCTTGTGTTCCTTGACCATCAAAAATTCCTCCGCCGAACATTTTGAAATTTTCAACTTTGTTAAATTCGATCCATTTAGGCTCCTTGAAAGCTTTAGGATCAGCTGGAGCTTTTATAGTGCCCTGAACTTGAACCTCAATAGGAGCCTTGCAAGGACCTTCTAGTGTTGCTTGACTTAACATATATACCCCTTTAGGAATCACAATTGTTGATGGAGTTGCTGAACTACAAGCTTCTTTCCAAGCATCCAACAATGGCTAAAACAAAATATATTAATAAATAAATTCCACATGTTCTCGCCGCTGAGTATTAAAGTGATTTGCAATTTCACTTACCTTACTCAAATCTATTTTCAAGTCAGCCTTTGCGCCAAACTTAGCAACGACATCAAGAATACCTGCTTGAGCTTCGATGGCTGAAAGGAGTAAAAGTAATATTATAGACACCGTAGAAACAACATTAAATTTTATTGCCATGTCTTTTATATTTTATTTTAACTTGAAAGTAGAATGGTTTTTCCTTTTCTTCCGTTTCAAATATATAGAGAGGTTGTGAAAATTACAACCAACCAATATTTTCTATAAAATCGATTATAATTTTTTAAATCTACGTAAATCTTATGGCTAGCCTTTGATTTCTATGATCACCATGTATTTTATATCCACCTGGTTTGTCTAGATAAATTTGTGTTTAGTTTGTTCTGAAACTTGAATTATGCGAATTAAGTAAAAAGATTTGACTAACAAATGATTTTTTTACAAATTCTAGTTCTAATCTTAATTTTACCTAGAGGGGAGGGGAAGGAAGGGGAGTGCTCCTAGTGACTTGACCAATTAGTCAAACATGTTTGCTTTACTAACAAATGATTTAGAAGCACTATTTAAGATTTATATAAATAATAATACCCTTGTATAATTAAGATGATGAATATCAACTAATACATTATAAACAATCTTTACTATAAATGTTATATTAATTAGTTTAAAATATTTTATTGATGTTCCTTTTTTTTGAATAGTTTTAATGATGTTCCTTAGTGATGTCTTGTTTATTGTTACAATATAGTGAGAATATCAATGTAAAGGGACTTGGCATAATGCCTAAATATGCCCCTAACATTTCACACATTAGTCACTTTATTCTTTTCTTTTTGAGCACTTTATCCCTCAATATTTCACTTTTTAACAAAAGAACCCTTTGTTGGATGGAAAACGTTACTTCACTAAAGGTCAAACGGTTCCCGCTGACTAGGCAGGTTCACATAGACTAGAATGATGACGTGGCATGCCAATGTGAATGTTAAGGTTGAATGGCATAATGCCACGTCAACAAGACTTTTTTAAAAATATATGTTATTTAAATAAATATTTTTGTTAAATTATTTCCAACCAGTCGAACGCTGACACGTAACAACTCCAATTGGTTTAAATTTTTAAAATTTTGGAAACTACCTTCAAGAAGGGTCAAACCCATGGCTACTGGCTTTTAACCACCAGGCCAAATTGATGTGTGTAATGAAATACGATGGTTCCACAGTGACTTCAGCGGAGCGAATGAGAGAGGTTACCGATCTTATATTCGTTTCCCCAATGATCGACCAATCATTGTTCTCTCTGCAATGGGGAAGACTACCGATAAGCTTTTTTTGGTAATCCCACTTGTTTTATTATTTTTTTCTATTCATTTATTGAAATGTAGAAATACAAGGGTTATCTAAGAATTCGGTTTTTGTTTGATGATTAGGCTGGAGAAAAGGCCGTAGAAATACAAGGATATTTTGTAATCAACATACCCAACTGTTTCAAAAAGATAAAATGATGATTGGTTCAGTCCCAATTGTCACTGGTTTCCTCGGAAAGGTAGAATTGTTGTATGTCTTTTTGAATTGATTTCATTCTTAAATAGGATATTTTTGTGGGGATGGAGATCTGGTAAACTTATGATTTTAGGGATAGAGATATGGTGCAATTGTCAATGGTTCGACGACGGTGATAAAAATATATTAAAAACTGAACTAAATAGTTTGACATTAAATAAAAAAAAAGTTGAGGTAATAAATTTTGAAATATTAAAAACATAATTTATTTTTATTTTATTGGTGTACACCAATGGAGTAGAAAGAATAGACATGGCAATCACAGGGAAATCGAAAGAGGGAACACAGAGGAGAAGGGTTTGAACGCTTTTCGTGATGAATCTCCCAACACAGTTGCATTGGAAAGAAATTTGGCAAGTGTTTGATCAGCATGGTATGGTGGTGGATGTATTTGTTCCAAAGAAGAAAACACGAGATGCTATGCGCTTTGGGTTTGTAAGAATGGGATCAAAAGAAGATGCGGATAGAGTAATTGAGAGGTTTGACGGATTCAGGTTATATGGATCGAGGATTAGGGTGACATTTGCACAAAGAGATTTGTGTGACACGTACTGGAGGAGGAAACAGAGTGGGTCACAACAGCTTACGGATAAATCATGCTCGGATCAATCAAAATTGAATTCGAATCGGGAGAGTCGAATCTCCCAGATTGAGAAAAAGCCAAGGACATCGAGCGAGGTGAGGGTTATTGAAGGTGTGGTGGATAAGGAAAAATTAGAAATCTTACAAAACTGTGGCATAGGATTTTATAGGCAATCGACCCAGATAAGAGATTTGGCCATGGATTTCAAGAAAGCAAAATTAGAGGGCTTTACGGTTATGAGAGTTGCAGGGTCGATGGTACTTTTAATGTTTGATAATGCGAAAATAAGGAAGCAAATGCTGGAGGAACAACAATTTGATATTTGGTTGGAGAATGTGATGATATGGGACCCTACATTAGGAATACCTAATCGACAGGTTTGGCTATCAGCTAGCGGTATCCCAATTCATGCGTGGTTCGAAGGTACTTTCAAGAACATTGCTAAAATTTGGGGGGAGTTAGTACAAGTGGATGATGAAACTGTGTCACCGCAATCATTTGAGAGAAGTTGTTTTCAAATCGAAATTGATTGGATAGAGAACATTGATGCTCTGATTGATTTATAAGTGGGCGAGAGTATGTTTCGCGTTCGAATTACCGAGATTGAGGAGGCAATTGGTCCAAAATGTGATTGTTGCTGTGGAGCGGCAGTAAACACAAGTGTTAATGATACAGAGAGTGACAAGGATAGTGTTGGGGAGTCACTGGAACAACAAATAAGTGTGAATCGAGTGGAAAAGGAGATTGGTTCGGGTGACACTATAGTTCCTAATTCGAGCTTGGGGCAAGCTAGAAACGTGGAACATTTGAATCAGATGTGGGTGGACAATAGAGTAGTGGATGAGAGAGTGTTGGAAGGATCGTCAAGGGAACAAAGTTGGATGTCGGATGAAGATATAGGTTTGGTATCTCGACCGATAGAAGTTCAAGCTCACATGGACGTTGTGGAAAATGGGATGCAAATACGGGATAAAATCATGGTACATGAGTGCGGGGAATTGGTGCGACATGAGCAGAAAGATAGCGAGCCTAGGCCACAGGACGTTATTGTGTTTGATGGGCCACGGACTGAAATCCCTAGGGCTGGCAAAGCAACATTTATTGAAGCAAATTGGGAAAAACGTCAGATACAGTAAGTATCTGAAATTATCTTGATTTCTCTATCTCCTGAGAAGCGACAAGAAGCAGAACAACGCTTGAGTAAGAGGCGACGGGGACGGCCGAGAAAGAATACTCTCAAGTCGCAAGGGTTTGCAAACAGCTCATTATAGGATTCGGATTTTGAGAATAAAAAATAATCTATTTTAAAGGAAGCACGCGAGACGCTGTTATTGAGGAAACATATTGAGGTAGAGACGGTGGGGAATAAGGAAGAAATTGTGCAGGATATTGCGAAGATGATTGAAGCACGTGCAACTAAGCAATAGCAGCGCGAGATGAGGGTGTTGTCGTGGAACGTGAGAGGACTGGGTTCAACATCAAAGAGAAGGGTAGTGCAATATATTGTGCGACAACATAAGTGTAAGTTGATCATTTTACAGGAAACAAAACTCGAAGAAATTACTGAAGCTTTGGATAGTAGGATATGGCACTCGGATGAGTTTGAATTTGTGTTTGTTCTGTCCGTGGGGAGATCGGGTGGGGTTTGGGATACCTCGCGGTTTGCTGATGCTACGGTCTGTATTGGTCCACGGTTTGTGAGGATAGAGGGACGCTGGATTTTAGATTATTGGCATTATGGAATTTTAGGCGTATACGCCATGTGTGTAGTGAATGAACAAGAACTGTTATGGAAGGCTTTGAGTGATGAGATGTCGAGTCGACAATTCCCTTGTTGTGTCGGTGGGGAATTTAATATGATATTGCATCCGAAGAAACGTCAGGGTTGCGCAAATATGTCTCGAGGTATGGTGTTATTTAATGATTTTGTGGAGATGAATGCTTTGATTATTTCCCTTTGCCGGGGATAAGATTTACGTGGTTTAGAACAGGCAAACGATGTAATCGAATTGATCGCTTTCTTGTCTCGACTGAATGGACTGCGAAGTATGGGAATTTGAATATACTATCGTTGTCGCAGGGTATATCTGATCATTCCCCTCTTTTGCTAACAAGTGATGCGCTTGATAGCGGACCACGTCCTTTCCGTTTTCTGAATGCATGGCTTGCGACTAAAAAAACATTGTGTGCTATGCAAACCATCAATAGATTACGGGGTTTCACTTATCCGATCGATAGGAATGAAATGAAATCAATATTTCAAAGAAAGCTTAAGCTTTGAGTGGACAACAATGGAGGTGTTTGCTTATGAGTTAAAAGGAGGAAGATAAGAATGGTGAAACTTGCTTAAGGTAATGAACTAGTAAGCTTCCCTAATCTTTTGCTCTTTTAATTCTCAATAACTTTTGGGGATTTCCTTAGGGTGAAGGAATTTAATTTCCTTTGCCCACGTATTGGATGGCTAATGGGTTGAGGGGCTAATTACATGATTAGTCCCTCTACTCCTTATAATTTGCACTCTTGCTCTTATAGTTTTCTTTTTTTTTTTACATTTTAGCCACCAAACAAGTTTCAATATATTCAATAAAATCCTTAATCAATAACTATGCTTACTTAGGGTTCAATACTTGAACAATTGACCACTTGGTCAAAGGTCAACGCAATGGTTTGACTTTCCGATGTAGGGTTTTCGATCATCGAAACCCGATTTCTGGCTAGACCGGTTTTTAGGGTGTTACAAAATATTTTATGTCAAATTATATTATTATTAGTTTTCTTACTTTGTAAGTTGTAGATTTAGTCTATATTTAACAATTTGATATTTTAATACTTATTTTTTAATATTATAATTTTAATATCGACTCAAACAATAATAGTTAAATCTATTATTCCTCTAAAACTACATAATTTTTGTGAAACCAAAGACTTTAAACACCTAAAAGGAATGATGCCAGGATTACCAAGTGCTGATCCGTCACAAACTCACAATTAAGTTTGAACCAGCCACTCATAGTGGTTTCCAAGAGACAATGATGTTGTCCTAAGGAGATGAGTGGTTGGAAATCATATTGTTTCTCATTAACCAAATGTATGAGAATGAAGATGAAAACAAGATGCCAATGGATCGGAGTTCATACTAATAAAATGAACTAAAAGTCATGTTAGACCTAATCCATTGTGGGAAATTAAGCAAAGCTGCTCCCTCCGCTGTCTCGTAGGTAGGTGCCTAGCCAAACTCGGGCTCCATTCTTCGTCGGGTCTCTGATCTCCGCCTCGAATTTTCCCCACGGCCTTTGCCTAACTCCACTGTAATGTCTCCCTTTATCCACTCTTTCATAATCCTCGTTTCGGAAGTGGTTTTCTAGTTATGCCGTGAAGAAATTACAAGTTCCTGATAACATGCGAGTTGCAGCAGCATCAACAGGTTGGGTTATAGCAATCCAGGGCTGAGCTAGAAATTTATTTAAAGGGTGTTATTCTTTTAACATGATTGAAAGGGTATTATTATTTATAAAGAGATGTCATTTTATTTATAAAGGGGTGCAATTTATATATTTTTTTTTAATTTTTAATATACAAATAGGCCTATAAATGAACGAACACGAACGAGGGCATGTTCATGTTCATTCGTTTAATTTTAACCGAACAAATGAATAAACACGAACAACTAAACAAAAATAATTTCTTGTTCGTGTTCGTTTGTTAAGGAATATAGCTTGTCCGTGTTCGTTCATGTTCGTTCGTTAAAATGATAAATGAATGTAAACGAACACAAACGAACGAACATAAAAGGACACATGTGAATAAATTTAAACGAACATAAACGAATTAACATATGTGAATAAATTTATTTTTTTTAAATATAATACTTTTGTCATGAAAAATAATAAATATAAATGGATATATGTGAATAAATTTAAGCGAACATAAACGAATGAATATAAATGAACGGATTACCTAACGTTCACGAACGTAAATGAACGAACGAACGAGCTATTTGTTCGTGTTCGTTCATTTAATTAAATGAACAAAAAATCTTGATCATGTTCATTCGTTTAATAAATAAATGAACTTCCCGCCGAACAGTTCACGAATGGTTCACTGAACGTTTGGTTTGTTTACAGCCCTATATACAAATTACATAGAAAAAAATTCTAAAAAATTTTAGTGTTAACAGACACCTCATTCTTCTATGTGGTTCCGCCCATAAGTAACCCCCATTGGTTTGAGTTTCGTAATCCCTCACGGGGAGTCCACTGAAAATCGATTAAGGAGCTATTTACCAAAGGGTCTAATATCTGAATTTTTCCCTTAATTAATTATTTTAAATGATTTTAAAATATAATTAAAGGCTTGGGAAAATAATTGGAGAATTAAAAATATCTAAAATAAATTTTACGTAACAAACTTTTGGCAAAAAGATTTTCTCTCCAATTCTATCCAGCCAAACACCTTTTCTCTTTTCAAAATCTCCAGGTAAAGTTCACTTTTAATCAATCTTTTGATTTCAATTGAGTTTACAATAGTTTCCTAACAAAATAAACTTGATTTCTCAATATTTTGGCTTTGGAAAATCAACTAATTGAGGGGAAAAGTAGCCATTAGAGGTGAGGTTTATTCTTCTCCTCTAATACAAGGTTCTTTATTGAAATTCTCAAGTTATTGATCCTTTACACATGATTTGTAACTTGATTGGATGATTTAATTGTGGAAAATTGTTTAAATTGCGGTTTAATGGATTTAATTGAAGGATTTTAGTATGGATTCTGTTTTTTTTTTGTTCTTGATTGATTTTAATCATAATCTTGATGTTGAATAGTGTTATTAAGTGAGTTTTAACATTGGAATCCCAAAACTATGTGAATCTCTAATTTTCTAGGTTGCTAGTTGTGTGTTTTGAGGAGTTTTGGTGGTTAATTGAATGTTGGAGATATAAGGATGATAGAGTTGTGTTTTTAGATGTTGATTGATGTGTTGAAATGTTAGATTGTGGCTGAGTTAAGTTTGGAAGATGTTTGTTGTTAATTTTGGGTGTTGTGGAGGGAATTTGGATAAAAGATGTTAAGGCTTAGTGTTGCTGTGATGTTGATTGCATTTTGATGCAATGTACCTCTGTTTTGTGTGGATGAAAGCAGGGAAAGTTGGTCCTCAAGCTTGAACATTGGTTTCAGAAGCTTTGAAGGCGTGATTGTCGCATCGGCAAGTGAGGCTTTACGAGTCAGTGAGTAGAAACGTGTTTTCAACTTTGCAAAGGTTTGAGAGTTATATTTGGGAGTTTAGATCGAGCTTGAAACGCATGTTTGAGAGTTATGTTTGGGAGTTTAGATTGAGCTTGAAACACTGCTCTAAGCTCGAAAGTAAGTAAAGGATGAATTCTCTCTCGAAACTCGATTTGACTAATAGTTTGATGCACTTGTTTTATATGGTTTAATTACTCACTATATATGCATTTTTGAGCATGGTTTGACTCCAATTGAGCCCAATCCCAAACTTGGAGAGGCAAAAGATGATAAGGTCGTAGATAAGGAAAGATTTAAGAAATTGGTTGGGAAACTAATATATTTGGCACACACTCGGCCAGACATCGCATGTGCTGTGAGCGTAGTAAGTTAGTTCATGGACAATCCTAAGGAAGTTCATCTACTAGCTATAGATCGGACACTCCACTACCTAAAAGCTAATCCACGAAAGGGAAAGCATACACGGACGCAGACTATGCAGGATCTCCAGTTGATCAACGTTCTACAACAAGTTATTGCACTTTCTTAGGTGGTAATCTGGTCACGTGGAGGAGTAAGAAACAAAATGTGGTAGCTCGATCGATTGCAGAAGCAGAATTCAGGGCAATGGCCCAAGGTTTTTGTGAGCTACTATGGTTGAAGATCATCCTTGAAGACCTTAAGATAAAGTGGGAGGAACCCATGAGGCTATACTGCGACAATAAGTCAGCCATCAATATCGCGCATAACCCAGTACAGCATGACAGGACAAAACACGTCGAGATCGATAGACATTTTATAAAAGAAAAGTTAGATGACAAGTTGATTTGTACTCCCTATGTGTCTACAAATGAGCAACTGGCAGATGTGTTCACAAAATGGCTGAGTGTTCATGACTTCTCAGGAATTATATCCAAGCTAGGAATAGATGATATCCATTCACTAGCTTGAGGGGAGTGTTGGAAAACCAGCAGCTTTCTTTAGGAAATTTTTGATTTTTTGTAATCCCTTGATAAAGGGAATTAGTTACGAAAATCCCTTGATAAGGGGATTCGGTTTAGGGGTAGAATCTTTGCCTAATTTATTACTGATTTATACACAATTAATGTACCATGTATATATATACACCTTTGTGCATAATGAAAAAGCAGAACTGAAAATTTACCCTACGTTTCTTGTCATGGTATCAGTGCCTACTTTTCTTCCTGGGGTTCTCTTCTTTTCCTTACATTTTTTTTTTCTCTTTTTGTTCTGTTTTACTCTGTTTTCTGAAGACAAAACAGAGTATTTCCAGTCCAGCCTTCATTGCTATTTTTTTACTGTTGGCCTTCATTGCCAACGTTCTGTTCTTCATCGCCCTTCACTGCTGGAAATCTCTCCATAATCAGCCATGCCTGACACTGAAATCAGCAGCTCTTTGTAATCTGATGAGGGGATTGCAAAACCCTACCTTCATGCCGTCGAATTACAGAATATACACCAGTCCTACAGACTCAATGGCCAAAACTATTTGAAATGGTCTCAGCTGGTTCGTACGTATCTAAAAGGCAAAGGAAAAATTCACCACCTTCTCAGTACATGACCAAAAACTGATGAATCAAATTTTGATGCCTGGGATGAAGAGGACTCTATGATTATGTCTTGGTTATGGAGTTCAATGACACCAGAGATTAGTGATACGTGCATGTTTCTTACCTCTGCAAAGGATATTTGGGATGCTCTCCATCAAATGTACTCTAAGGCTAATGATGCTGCTCGGGTGTATGAAGTCAAGGTGAAGACCATTGCTGCAAAACAGGGCAACAAAATAGTAACGGAGTATGCGAATATGCTGCAAAACCTATGGCAAAAACTCGATCATTATCGGGTTCTTAAAACGAAGTGCCCTGACGAGTTTATGATTTTTTGGTAGTCCTAAATGAAGAATTTGATCAGGTCCGAATTCAGATCCTCGGTAAAGAGGATGTCCCACCACTTAATGAAGTTATCGCCATGATTCGGGCTGAAGAAAGTCGAAGAGGTGCCATGCTTGCACCTGTGCTAACTGGAAGATCAGCAATGGTTGCACAAGAGGGCACCAACCGAAATAAAGATGGATCTTCAAGTGACCCTCAAGAAAATCTTTGCTGCACCTACTGTAAGAAGCCAAGACACACCAAAGATCGCTGCTGGAAATTTCATGGAAAACCTCCTACCTCAAGCCGAGAATGGGACCGAAAGGGTGATAAAAAAAATCCAACAGCGAGCTCAGCAAGCCTCTGTATCATAACCAGTTGGAGAGACTAACCCCAGCCAATTTAACCAGGCCGAGATAGAAAAGCTTCGAAATCTGTTGGGGTCATTGGAATAACCTAGTGGCTCCTGTTCATTAACACTCTCTGGTAAGCCTCTTTCTCATGGATTACATGCATTAGATCGATTTATCCTAGACAATTGGATTGTTGACTCAGGAGCCACGGACCACATGACACCTTCCTCGATCCACTTTACAACCTACTCACCTTGTCTCGGCAATAGGAAAATTGTTTTTGCTAATGGCTCAGTTACCACAGTGGCCGGTGTTGGACATGTTCAATTGAGTCCAACCTTGT
This sequence comes from Hibiscus mutabilis, assembly GCA_019671005.1. NCBI lineage: Eukaryota > Viridiplantae > Streptophyta > Magnoliopsida > Malvales > Malvaceae > Hibiscus > Hibiscus mutabilis. Next base: position 37,718,415 of record CM033744.1, read on the forward strand.
TGTTGAAAGACGTACTTCATGTTCCGAAGTTGTCAGCTAGTCTCTTGTCTATTCATAAAGCAACCCATGACTTGAATTGTAGTGTCTTATTTTATCCCTCTCATTTCAGGATCAGGTTTCGGCGAAGAGGATTAGAGTTGCTAAGGAAAAAGGCGGTCTCTACTATCTCGATGCATCAACCATACACATACCAACTGTCAAGCAGGTCTTCTCAGAGTCTTGTTTTTCTGCTTCAAATAATGATATCATTTGGCGTCAACATTTTCGTTTTGGTCATCCTTCGTTTACCATTTTAAAGACAATGTTTCCCTCATTGTTTAAAAATATTAATGTCGAGGAACTTCACTGTAATGTTTGTGAATTTGCCAAACATAAAAGAGTCCCTTTTCCAATAAGTAACAACAAAAGTTCTATGCCTTTTTATTTGATTCACTCTGATATATGGGGACCGTCTAGAATTCCCAATATTACAGGAGCTCAGTGGTTTGTGTCTTTTTTCGACGATTGTACCAGAGTATCATGGATTTTTCTTCTCAAACACAAATATGATGTGACCACTATCCTTCCAAACTTTATTTCCATGGTAAATAATCAATTTGGTGTCAAAATAAAAAGGTTCAGGTCTATAATGCCAGGGATCATTTTAATCAAGTCCTTTCACCATATTTCTTACAAGAAGGAATAATTCATGAATCATCCTGTGTAAATACTCCCCAACATAATGGGGTGGCTGAGAGGGAAAATGGTCATTTACTTACCACAACACGTGCCTTGCTCTTCCAAAACTGTGTTCCAAAAACATACTGGAGGGAAGTCGTTCTTACTGTAACACACATTATAAATCGCCTACCCTCCAAAACCTTGAGGAATAAAACACCAATGCAACTTCTCTCTCAGTTTTATCCTAATATCTGAACCACAAATAACCTCATTCCTCAGGTTTTTGGTTGTCCAACCTTTGTTCATATATCTAGTCATAATAGAAGTAAACTCGACCCTTGAGCAATCAAGTGTGTGTTTATTGGGTATTCTCCGACATAGAATGGCTACAAGTGTTATCACCCACCTACACGAAAATTTTATGTCTCTATTGATGTCACTTTTGAGGAAGGCCAATCTTTTTTCTCTCAGCCTTCTCTTTAGGGGGAGTCTAGCTCTATTGTGGAAGATAAGGCTGAAAATCTTTTTTGCCTTGATCTTCCCATCTCACAACCTCCTTTGTCTCAGTCCATCTTAACTTTACAAGAGGAAATTGCCCTACAGCCCGAACCTGAAGTGTCCCTACAGGAACCAAATCTTGAAACAATACAAAATACTACAGTCCCTACCAATGACAAGCTTGACACTAGGAGGTATGGACAGGTGTTCTCGAGAAGAAGAGATCCATAACCAAACCTTGTGCAAGTCCAAAATTCAACTCCTACTCCTGAAAATGAGGTATGCACAGACTCAATTTCCTCACCTATTCCATCTAGTAACGATTTACCTATTGCCTTGCGAAAAGGGACATGAAGGTGTACTAAACACCCAAGATATCCTTTGGCCAAATTAGTGTCTTTTCACAGGTTTTCTCCATCTCACAAAAGTTTTTTAGCCAACTTAAACGCCATCCCAATTCCTAGCACCTTATCCGAAGCTTTATCTAATGAGAAGTGGAGAGAGGCAATGAGAATAGAAATGGAGGCACTTGAGAAGAATAGAACTTGGGAAATAGTAGAGCTGCCAAAAAATAAAAGAGCAGTAGGATGCAAGTGGGTGTTTTCCGTGAGTACAAATCAGATGGATCTCTAGAGAGATACAAGGCAAAGTTGGTTGCTAAGGGCTACACACAAACTTATGAAATGGACTATCAAGAGACGTTCGCACCTGTGACTAAGATGAATACAGTAAGGATTTTATTATGATTAGCGGCAAATTTCAATTGGGACTTACAGTAGTTTGATTTAAAAACGCATTTCTCCATGGTGACTTAGAGGAAGAGATATACATGGAGATTCCACCGGCCTTTGGAAGAGATGTTAAAGGGAACAAGGTTTGCAAACTGAAAAAGGCACTATACAGACTCAAGCAGTCTCCGAGGGCTTGGTTCGGTAGATTTACTAAAGTGATGCTCAATACAGGGTACAAACAGAGTCAGGGTGATCACACTATTCATCAAGCATACGACTTCAGAGGGAGTTACTGCTCTTTTGGTGTATGTTGATGACATAAGTGATACTGGAATGATGAAAAAGAGAAGGAGTCCTTAAAAAACTACTTGGCAAAGGAGTTTGAGATCAAAATATTGGGGAAGTTGAAATACTTTCTTGGGATAGAAGTAGCTAGATCTCAGCAAGGTATCTTCATTTCCCAACAGAAGTATGTAGTGGACCTCTTGAAGGAAATAAGAAAATAAGCTTGCAAACCTGATTTGACTCTAATTGAGCCCAATCACAAACTTGGAGAGGCAAAAGATGATAAAGCCGTAGATAAGGAAATATTTCAGAAATTGGTTGGGAAACTAATATATTTGACACACACTCGGCCAGACATCGCCTATGTTGTGAGCGTAGTAAGTTAGTTCATGCACAACCCTAAGGAAGTTCATCTACGAGCCATAGATCGGATACTCCACTACCTAAAAGCTAATCCAGGAAAGGGAATTTTATTCAAGAAATGTGAAGGATTAATTTTTGAAGCATACACAGATGCAGACTATACAGGATCTCCAGTTGATCGATGTTCTACAACAGGTTATTGCACTTTCTTAGATGGTAATCTAGTCACGTGGAGGAGTAAGAAACAAATGGTAGCTCGATCAAGTGCAGAAACAGAATTCAGGGTAATGGCCCAAGGTGTTTGTGAGCTACTATGGTTGAAGATCATCCTTGAAGACCTTAAGATAAAGTGGGAGGAACCCATGAGGCTATACTGCGACAATAAGTTAGCCATCAATATCGCACATAACCTAGTACAACATGACAAGAAAAAACACATCGAGATCGAAAGAAATTTTATAAAAGAAAAGTTAGATGACAACTTGATTTGTACTCCCTATGTGTCTACAAATGAGCAACTGGCAGATGTGTTCACAAAATGGCTGAGTGTTCATGACTTCTCAGCAATTATATCCAAGCTAGGAATGGATGATATCCATTCACCAGCTTGAGGGGGAGTGTTGGAAAACCGGCAGCTTTCTTTAGGAAAGTTTTTGTTGGAAAACTAGCAGCTTTCTTTAGGAAAGTTTTTACTTTTTTGTAATCCCTTGATAAAAGGAATTAGTTATGGAAATCCCTTAATAAGGGGATCTAGTTTAGGGGTAGAATCTTTGCCTAATTTATTACTGATTTATACACAATTAATGTACCATGTATATATATACACCTTTGTGCATAATGAAAAAGCATAACTGAAAATTTTCCCCACATTTCTTGGCAGGATTAAATATTTTCGGAAGGATTAAAAATATGGAAAAATTATCTAAAATCATTATTTAATATGGAAATGATTTTGGTGGAATCAATTTTACAAAAAGGGGTCTCGAAGATGGACATTTTGGGTAGTGACCAAAATGCAAAGTTTTAAAACTATTTTTGGTGAATGTTTTGTAAAAGGATCAAAACTTAAAATTTTGAAGGAGCTATTTATCCAAGGGTCTAATATCTGGATTTTTGCCTTAATTAATTATTTTAAATGGTTTTAAAATATAATTAAAGGCTTGGGAAAAGAATTAGAGATTTAAAAATATCTAAAACAAATTTTACGTAACAAACTTTTGGCAAAAAGATTTTCTCTCCAATTCTCTCCAGCCAAACACCTTTTCTCTTTTCAAAATATCCAGGTAAAGTTCACTTTTAATCAATCTATTGATTTCAATTGAGTTTACAATAGTTTCCTAACAAAATAAACTTGATTTCTCAATGTTTTGGCTTTGGAAAATCAACTCATTGAGGGGAAAAGCAGCCATTAGAGGTGAGGTTCATTCTTATCCTCTAATACAAGGTTCTTTATTGAAATTCCCAAGTTATTGATCCTTTACACAGGATTTGTAACTTGATTGGCTGATTTAATTGTGGAAAATTGTTAAAATTGCGGTTTAATGGATTTAATTGAAGGATTTTCGTATGGATTCTGTTTTGTTGGGTTCTTGATTGATTTTAATCATAATATTGATGTTGAATAATGTTATTAAGTGAGTTTTAACATTGGAATCCCGAAACTATGTGAATCTCTAATTTTCTAGGTTGCTAGTTGTGTGTTTTTGAGGAGTTGTGGTGGTTAATTGAATGCTGGAGATTGTAGAGTTGTGTTTTTAGATGTTGATTGATGTGTTGAAATGTTAGATTGTGGCTAGGTTAAGTTTGAAAGAGGTTTGTTGTTAATTTTGGGTGTTGTGGATGGAATTTGGATAAAAGATATTGAGGCTTAGTGTTGTTGTGATGTTGATTGCATTTTGATGCAATGTACCTCTGTTTTGTGTGGATGAAAGCAGGGGAAGTTGGTCCTCAAGCTTGAACGTTGGTTTCAGAAGCTTTGAGGGTGTGATTGTCACATCGGTAAGTGAGGCTTTGCGAGTCGGTGAGTAGAAATGTGTTTTCAACTTTGCAAAGATTTGAAAGTTTTGTTTGGGAGTTTAGATCGAGCTTGAAACGCTGCTCTAAGCTCAAAAGTAAGTAAAGGATGAATTCTCTCTCGAAACTCGATTTGGCTAATAGTTTGATGCACTTGTTTTATATGGTTTAGTTACTCAATGTATATGCATATTTTGAGCATGATTTAAAACTGGAAATTGGTTACAAAGTGATTTTGTTGCATTTGGAAGTAATGCATGATTTGTAAATGTTTATGAACATTGGTTAATGCAAGGTTTATTGCATTGGTTAAATGATTTTGATGATGCATATGAAAACAATGAGTTACTGATGTTAAAATGAATTATATTGGCAAATGGTGTTATGAAAAGGTTTGTAAATGAAATCGTATATAGTTGGCCGGCCGTAGGATTGATAGTGCACTATAAAAAGGCATCTTGGATGTCGAGGGGTTTATAAGGTGTACCGTATACTCCATCCAAGTATCCTAACGGTACCGAAGACTCCCGTTAGTGGGTTAAACATTGTATCGGTGAGTGGTGTTGAGGGGTTTATGTGTACCGAATACTCTACCACAGGTGTCACAACGGTGGAGGGGTTTATGTATACCGAATACTCTCGTGTGTAAGCCTTGTGTTACAGATAGATTGTTTGTTAAGTGTTGAGAGAACACTTGTTGAATCTGTGTATCTGATGTTATGTTTTGTAAAGTGGAAACTTGGTAAATGATCACTTGAAAGCCAATATAATTGTTTATGTATCATGAGATGGATTATGTGGTTTAGTGTGGTTTAAACTTGTTTTACTCTTTAAGCCTTCCATTGGTAGCATGCATAGGAAAGCTTAAATTGAGGATAGCAAATGAGACTTTGCTGTAGAATTCATGATACATGTTGCATATGGTTTAATGTGCTTTTTTGGTAATGTTAAGTGCATGATTTTTGAAAAGGCATGATGTTATGATGATATTTCTAAAGATTTTTGAAAAGTGGTTTTCAAAGATGTGTAAAATGGTTTATCTTGCATTGATGATGGTTTTTGTTTGAGCATCCCTCACTAAGGTAAGTGTGATTACGCTCTCTTTTCCATCAATGCAGAGAAATAAGGTTTGAGGCGGCGAGGAAGTAAGGAACGGAATTTCTAAGACTTTATTTTCAAAGTACGGTTTGGAATGTAGATAAGTAGTAATAATGGCATTGTGTCGTTCGGGGTTTTGGGGAGAGGTTTTGATGAACTCCCTATTGTTGCAAGCTTTGATTATTGTTTTGGAATTGTAATAAGTTTTAAAGTATTTGAGTTGTGATTGGTTTAATGCTTTGAATGTGGACTAGGAAGCATGCCTCTAGATTCGGTGTATGAGTATGCTAGATAAGCTAGGTCGGTTCATACGGTTGTTTAGTTGATGCTCAAGTATGTTGTTGATGTTGTATGATGTTTAGCTTAGAGTTAAAGTGGTTTAGAATGAGCCAAAATGTCATATGTTGGACCTAGATGTCATTACAGGTCTCACTGTACCGGTACGCTCCCTCAAGGTTTCGGTATGCGAGAATCTGTTTCGGCTTAAATTGCTCAAAATAGCCTAGGTGTACCGATATACGGTATGCATAGCTGGGAAATAATGAAGGTGTCGGTACACATGCTACTATTTTGATACGGTCAATGGCAACTGGAATTTAAATTTTCAAAACACATAATACCGTACCGATACGCTTGAGGACCGTATCGGTACACCTTTGTCTTTTAGTGCTGTTTCGATACGATAGACACATGTATCGATAAGCTGACCTTTAATTCTGTTGAGATGCTTTCTGATGTTTGAATTTCTTGCATTTTGGTCCATATATCGTAAATGTGCAATTAAATGAGTTTGAATGGCTATTTTGAGATAAGATTTAACATGAAGGCATGAAATATGACTAATTGATAACCTTAATTTGGGAAGTCTTTATAAATATTGAAAATTACATTTTAGTCCCTATAAAGCGAATTCAAGCAATTGGATGTCAAATTGACGCCCGATTGATTTGTACCTTTAACCACAACTTGTATGATCACCTTAGGATCTAAAGATGCATTTAGATAAGATAAAAAGGAAAAAATAGACTGTATCAATTGTGATTCTTCAAGGTTTGTCTTGGCAAACCCTAATGTAGCTCGCTCGATTCGGTCTTACGTCTAAACCGGGTCAAGTGGGTTATATTTGGTGGTATCAGAGATAGGTTTATTAAAATTTGGATGTTGTTGGTGTTTGTAACATGTTGTTTTCTATGCACGGTGTTTGAAATGTATGCCACATCGGGGTTTTTTGGGGACACAATGCCATATTACTATGTTTATGAAATGATTTTAGTTTAAAGTGGAAGTCTTGGATCCTTGCTTTGAGTTGGCCTGATTGTTTTTGTGAAATTATCATGCCTTAGTTACGATTTAGACTATGCCACCGAGGAGAGAGTTGCAAACTAGCGAAAATGTTGCTGTCGGAGGGCAGAGAGTTGAAGGCGAGATTGTACACCCTAAGAATTTGCCACCGTCTCCACCTAATCCTCATGAGAGAGTAGAACAAGTACCACATGTACCATTTGGTCTAGTGTTTGGGGATATGATACCTTTGGTTCAGGAAATGATGGGAGTATTCCAAACCAGGATAGCTAGAGTTAATGTACCTGTTTCGGTACCTATTGCTACTAACCCAGGGTTGCCGTTGGAGTGTTTGCGTAATCTTAGAGGAGTCAAGTTTAGGGGGTTGACATTTGAGGCATCCGAAGAGCGGGTGGCTAGTGCAGAACGTATCTTGGTTTAGTTAGGATGTAATGATGAGCGTAAGATGGGGTGTGTTGTGTCCCTATTGCAGGTTCGAGATGCATGAGTTTATGGCCTTGGTCCAGGGCAGTATGACAGTGTCATAGTATGAGGTACAATTCGTGAGACTGAACCAGTATGCACCTGAGTTAGTGCCGGTCGAGGGGTAACACTGTGAGCGTTTTTTATATGGTTTGGTGCATGATGTTAAGACTTAGATGTTGGCCACTGACTATACTGATTTTGATGTACTGGTTACACGGGAAAAGGATATTGAGCAGATCTTAGGTTTACCTCATCATTCTGGAGGTTCTGGCTCTAGGAAGAGAGTGGCAGACTTTGGTTCTGGTGGTGGTCAGTCCAAGAGGCACCGTGATTAGAGGTTACGATTGAATGCAAGGCGAGGTGGAGATGGTTCTGGTTAGGGATCATATAGACAGAATACCCAGGTTCGAGAGGCGCATAATACTTGTTGCATTTGTGGATCAAGGGATCATTTGAGGCGGGACTATCCACGTATGGCTAGAGATGAGCAGACTCCTACAGTTGTGGCAATGAATTCTTGTTAGAGTTGTGGGTCGGTTGATCATATGAGATGAGATTGTCCTTTACTTGCCAGAGGTAGGCAGGCACCTGCACCTGTTGTTGCACCACCGAGGGGCCGTGGGCGTGGCTGAGGTACCTTTCAACGAATAAAGGAAGGACAAAAGACTGTGGCACATACCATAGTGGTTCGACCGAAGAATGGTGGACCGATAGGGATCTATGCTCACCGCAAAGGAAGAAGTGACACGGATGTGATAGCAGGTACTTTTACCTTGCAGTCTATGTTATTGTTATCTTTGATAGATTCTGGTTCCAAGCATTCATATGTTTTACCAATTTCGAGGTGCTACAGTGTTTTCCAAGATCGATTTGAGATCTGGATATTACCAGTTGAAGGTTAAGGATAAGAATGTGTTTAATACTGTTTTCCATATGCGGTATGGCCATTACGAGTTTTTGGTGATGTTGTTTGGGCTAACGAATGCTCATGCAACATTCATGGATATGATGAATCGGGTGTTCCATGAATTTTTGGATTAGTTTGTAGTAGTTTTCATTGATGATATCCTTGTGTACTCTCGTACCGAGGAGGATCATGATCGACACTTGCGGATTGTGTTGCAGACCTTGTTGGATAATTAGCTTTACGCCAAGTTAAGCAAGTGTGAATTCTAGATTAGGGAAGTTGTTTTCCTAGGTCATATGGTTTCAGCTGAAGGTATCTAGGTTGATCCTAAAAGGTTGAGGCGGTTGTGAAGTGGAATCAACCAAATTCAGTATTAGAAGTCTGTAGTTTCTTGGGTTTGACGGGTTATTACCGTCTCTTCATGGATGGGTTTTCAAGGGTTGCTGCTCCATTAACCAAGTTGTTGCAGAATGATGTACGGTTTTAGTGGACAGAGGCTAGGCAACAGGATTTTAAAAAGATGAAGGAAGCTTTGACACAAGCTCCAATCTTGATTCAGCTTGAGTTAGGGAAGGAGTTTGTGGTATATAGCAACGTATCCTACGTTGGGTTAGGGTGTATGTTGATGCAGGAAGGGAAAGTGGTAGCTTATGCATCGAGGCAGTTGAAGGTGTATGAAGGCAACTACCCTACGCATGATCTTGAGCTTGCCGCGGTAGTGTTTGCGTTGAAAATTTACAGACATTACCTCTATGGCGAAAAGTGTGTTGTATACACTGATCATATGAGTTTGAAATATTTGATGACACAGAAGGAGTTGAATCTTCGTCAACATAGGTGGTTGGAATTTTTGAAAGATTATGATTTGACCATTGATTACCATCTCGACAAAGCTAATGTTGTGGCTGATGCTTTGAGTAGAAAGGTCGTTGTGGAGTTGATAGTCATGTTTGCGAGGTTGAGTGTGACACGTGATGGAGGGTTGTTGGCAGAGTTGCAAGTGAAACCTTCTTTGGCACAGTTGATTAAGGAGAATCAACCGTGTGATAAGACGTTGGTGCCGCATGTCAAAGATATCATAGATGGAAGTCCTATGAATTTTCACTTTAATAATGATGGGGTGTTATGTTTTAAGGAGCGGATAGTGGTGCCTTATGACATGGAGTTGAGACGGATGATTTTGACTGAGGCACATGCTAGTCCCTTTACTATGCATTCCGGTAGTACTAAAATGTATCAGGAATTGAGGAAAGAGTACTACTGGGAGGGTTTGAAAAATGATGTAGCTGATTTTGTTGCTAGATGTATGGTATGTCAGTGTGTGAAAGATTAGCATCAATTTCCTTTCGGGTTGTTGCAACTGTTGAAAATTCCAGAGTGGAAATGGGAGAGGATTACCATGGATTTTGTGTTGGGGTTTCCCTTGACACCGACTAAAAAAGATTCCATTTAGGTGATTGTTGATCAGTTTACGAAGTGTACACATTTTCTGCCAGTGCATACGACGTATTCCTTGGATAGGTTGGCAGATTTGTATGTTGTTGAAATTGTGAGGTTGCACGGGGTACCTAAGTAGATTGTTTCGAATATAGATCTGTGGCTTACAACAAGGTTTTGTAAATGTTTGCATCAAGCTTTGGGTACTCGCTTGAATTTCAGTATATTGTATCATCCTTAGACGGATGGCCAGTCTGAACGTGTGATTTAGATCTTGGAGGATATGTTGAGATGTTGTATTATTGAGTTTCAAGGAACATGGGAAAGGCAGTTGCCTTTGGTTTAGTTCACGTACAATAATAGCTATCAAGCAAGTATAAAGATGGCACCGAATGAAGCCCTGTATGGTAGGAAGTGTCGTACACCTTTGTGTTGGGCTGAGGCTGGGGAAAAGTATGTTTCCATGCCTGATGTGTTGAAGGATGATAAGTGTTCAAAAGTACTATTTTTATTACCCTTTTTACTCATATTATTGTTAGACTTATGCTCATATTAGTTGCATAATTAGTCATTCATGCATTAATTCATGTTTCTTTCTAGGGTTGAGCTTGATTACATAACTTGGTGATTTTTGTGGAAAAAGATGTTGGTTTGGTGTGCTTTTGTGTGTATGCAGAATCACTTGCCAAAGCAAGGCTAGAACCAGTTGCCAGGGCAATGCATGAAGGAGATGCCAAGCTAGTTTCCAGGGTAATGCATAAAGGAGATGCCGAGCTAGTTGCCAGGGCAATGCATGAAGGAGATGCCGAGCTAGTTGCCAAGGCAATTTTTGACAAGGAATAAGATGATATGGTAGTCGAAATTGATGACTAGATAAGCCCAAGATGACGTGGAGCAAAGATAAATCCCAAATGAGTTTGATTTCCATGAAGAGGTTAAAGAGAAATTAAATCCCAAGAAGATAGGAGAAGTTCTAGAAGGAATTTAAATATAATAAAGAATTATATTCTTTAAAGATAATTTAATTCCAACTTAACTTCATCCTAAAAAAAAAGACTTTGACCTAGCCCTATAAATTAAAGACCATGCCGTCAACTAAAAAAGATGAGAGAAATTTCGACAAGATCAAAGGGGGAGATTTCGACAAAAAGGCTTCAACTATTCTCCATCTTTTTCTTCTTTGTTCAATTAGGTTTATGCTAGGAATTCTTTGTCTTGTGTTTCTTTGGAACCTAGCCATGAACTAAATCTATTTGGCTAAGGTTATTGTGTCTTGTGGTTGTGAGAAACAATTGGATTTTGTTTAGGTAATAAAAATTTGCACTTTCAATTCAAGGTTTACTCATTCTTGGTTTTTCTTCTTGTTTGCGAGTGAATTGGGAGAGGATCTCGTAACTTCATCTATTTATCTAATATCGGGAGAGTTAGATTCAAGAAACGAATGAGTATGATCTTTATTCAATCTATTGATGGTGAAGATTAATCTGGCTTAGGAATAAGTTAAGGATTTCAACGGCTAAGAGGAGCGCAAGATTGGTTGTTGTTCACCCTTGATTCACGCAGGGATGTATTATCAAGGCATGAACAAATAGCTAGAGTTTCGACTTAGGGATAAGAAGAAACCATTGAAGAACGCTCCGCCGAACCTTGAAGTTGCTGCCCAGCCGCCCAAGTAGTTGCCCAGCTAGTCGCCCAGGCAACCATCGATTAGTTGCCAAGGCAACCCCGCTGTGCAAGTTGCCGCGGCAACTGAGTTGCCCTTGCACTCTTTTACCAAGACGATCCAATCGGCTATCACACCTCAACTCACGATAACCTGGCCTATTCTCTCTCATTTAATTACATCTTCTTTTACTTATTTGATTTCTAGTTTAGTTGTTAGTTAAACTCCTACAATCTTCTACTTGTGTTTCTTTTACTTTTTACAGTTCAAGAGATTAGATTCTTGAAGTGGCACCAATCCTTGTGGAGACGATATCTTTTATACTATAACTTGTGACGTGTACACTTGCACAATTGCTGAGCACTCAATACGCGCAACAAGTTTTTGGCACCGCTGCCGGGGATTGGCAATAGCGACTTTGTTTTTTTGTTTTCTTGCACTTTTATTTTTCTTGTTTCAGACTCAAAGGGCTAACAAACTTTGGTTTTGCATTGGTATATGACCAGGGCGAGACCGATTACACCAGAATATCCCTTTGATCCAGAAATCGAACGAACCTTGCAAAGACTTAGACGAAGGTTAAGAGTAGCAATGGCTAATCAAGACGGCAATATGAATCAAGATGTTCCAGCAGGATGAGGAGTGATTCTTGCACGAAATAGAACTATTCGAGACTATCTTGAAGAAGATCTTGAAGGACTTAATCCAGGAGTTGTCACACCTGAAAATGAAGCCGACCACTTTGAGTTGAAACCAGTGATGTTTAATATGATCAACACAATTGGTCAATTTGGCGGCTCAGCAACTGAAGATGCACAACAACATCTTAAATCTTCCCTGATGTTTTACGACTAAGATTATTCCCCTATTCACTGAGGGATAGGGCGAAAGCATGGTTGAATAGTATTCCTGACGGATCAATAGGATCTTGGACCAATCTTTGTCGTGATTTCCTTGCTCGATTTAATCCTAAAAATTTGACTGATAAGCTTCGTAACGAAATTACTTCTTTTTGGCAGGCAGATGATGAATCCATGTACGAGGCTTGGGAGCGATATAGAGAACTTCTACACAAATGCCCCCTATACGAATTTCCAGTGTGGACACAAGTAACAATGTTTTACAACGCTGTGAATACACCAACAAGGATGATGCTAGATGCCTCGGCAAACGGCATACTCCTAGATAAGTCGTCGGAGGAAGCAATGCAAATTCTAAACAGGCTTGCCAAGAATGATTATCAATTCCCCTCTGCTAGAAGAGGAGGAGTTAGACGCCAAGCCACAATACATGAACTGGATCATCATACTCAATTTCGGCACAATTGGCCACTCTAACTAAGATGATCCAGAACATGCAGAAACTAAACAACAAACAGGAAGTCAAGGTAATGGATTCATTTTGTAAGTTATGTGGTGGTAACCATGATTCTTCTGAATGTATGTAGAATCTAGAATCCAGCTTTTATGTGGGGAATTACAACCGGAACAACAATGTGATGTCCTATACATACAATCCAGTTTGGAAGAAGCACCAGAATTTTTTATGGAGTAATCCCAACAATGCTCTAAACCAGAACAATCAGAATGCACAAGCATCGGGATTCCAGCAGAATATGCCACGGCAACAACCGACAACGTCTAGTGTTGCGTGTGATAAGTGCTACGCAATTGTGCAAGTATACACGTCGCAAGTAATAAAGTGATATGAGTATCGAGTATCGTCTCCACAGGGATTGGTTTGGGCCACTTTGCTTAAGTTCTTGACTGTGAAAAGTAAAAACACAATTAAAGGAGTTTAACTAATAACTAAACTAGAAAGCAATAAAGTAAAAGAAAAGATGAGATCGATTGAGAGAGATAGGCTAGGTTATCGTGAGTTGAGGTGTGATAGCCGATTGGATTGTCTTGGTAAAAGAGTGCACGGGCAACTCAGTTGCCGTGGCGACTTGCACAACGGGGTTGCCTTGGCAACTAATTGATGGTTGCCTGGGCGACTAGTTGGGCAACTACTTGGGCGACTGGGCAGCAACTTCAAGGTTCGGCGGAGCGTTCTTCAATGGTTTCTTCTTATCCCTAAGTCGAAACTCTAGCTACTTGTGCATGCCTTGATAATACATCCTGCGTGAATCAAGGGTGAACAACAACCAATCTTGCACTCCTCTTAGCCGTTGAAATCCTTAACTTATTCCTAAGCCGGATTAATCTTCACCATCATTGGATTGAATAAAGATCATATTCATTCGTTTCTTGAATCTAACTCTCCCGATATTAGATAAATGGATGAAATCACGAGATCCTCTCCCAATTCACTCATAAACAATAATAAGAATCAAGAATGAATAAACCTTGAAATAGAAAAGTACAAACTCTTATTACCTAAACAAAAACCAATAGTTTCTCACAACCACAAAACACAATAACCATAGCCGATCAAGTTAGTTCATGGTTGGGTTCAAAAGAGATACAAAGAATAATCCCCAAACCATGAATCTAATAGAAGCAAAGAAGAAGAAGAAGTCGAAATTCCCTAATGCTCTCTTGTCGAAATTTCCCCTTGCTCTCTCTTTTTATGGATTGTCGAAATCTCCTTGCTATTTATAGGGCTAGGCCAAAGTCCTTCTTTGAGGAGGAGTTTGAGTTGGAATTAAATTATCTTTAAAGAATATAATTCTTTATTATAATTTTATTCCTATTAGAACTTCTCCTATCTTCTTGGAATTTAATTCTTCTTTAATCTCTGCATGGCAATCAAATTCCTTTGGGCTTGGGCCTTGCTCCATGTCATCTTGGGCTTGTAAAGTCATTAATTTCGACATCCCTATTGCATTTTTTTTTTTGTCGACAAATGCCATGGCAACTGGCTCGGCGTCTCCTTCATGCATTACCCTGGCAACTAGCTCAACATTGCTTTGGCAAGTGATCCTGCACATACACACACAAAAACACACCAAAGCAGCATCTTTTTCCACAAAAATCACCAAGTTATGTAATCAAGCTCAACGGTGGAAAGAAACATGAATTAATGCATGAATGACTAATTATGCAACTATTATGAGCTTAAGTCTAACAATAATATGAGTAAAAAGGGTAATAAAAATAGTACTTTTGAACACTTATCACGCCCCAAACTCGAACTATTGCTTGTCCTCAAGCAATGCAAACTAACAATTACCTGCCAAGACTTTAATCATCAAAGACATGCTTCAAACTTGAATTCAAACCTCGGAACCGTGGCACAAAGTATGATCACCTTTTAATTTTTCGGATAACACAAAAATTACCCGGAACCAAACTATAGTGCTCGTGACAATGTGTGTGTGTAGTTGTGAACAAGTTGATTTTCAAGATTCTATGTGAACTACAGGCTTTTATTAATTCAATTATCGGGTATTTATTTTTATTTTCACTAGAGCCAATTTCGGGCACCTCTAGCAAAGTAAGCAATTCCTCATTTTATTTTAGTCGACTAGAGCCAATTTCGGGCACCTCTAGCGATTCTTTAATGTGCATTAACTACTAGAGCCAGTTTCGGGCACCTCTAGCAAGAAAGTGTATTTACTACTAGAGCCAGTTTTGGGCACCTCTAGCAAGAAATTAACTTTTAATTTTCAATTTTAAATTTACCCAAATTTTAAGCAACCTAAGTTCACTAAGTTTCTTTGAATCAACAACCCACAACCGTGTAAAAAAATTCAGCATCATAGTAAAACTCCAAGTTCTTTTCATGCAATCCTAAAATTAAAGGTTATTTCAATTAAGTACAAATGGCAAAAATTCATCATTGGATATTCAACAAGTCTTAAGCAATTAAATCAAATTAAAGGCATGGCAAGTAACATATGCAACCTATATGTGATTGCTAAAGATGAATGCAACTAAATATGAAACTAACTAGAAACCAACACCCCCCCAAACTCGAGAGAAGCATTGTCCTCAATGCATGTAAGAGTGAAACAAAATTTAAAAGAAACTAAATGAAATGAGTTAGTCAGAGAGGTCGTCACCTCGATTGATGAGTTTCCTTCGTGCCGTTTGCTTGATTCAATTTTCGGTCAGTGGTTGAATGCTTGAGGCTAGTACCGCGTGAATAGCATTGCCTTGATTTGGTCCATGTTTGCCGATGCAGGTTTACTTGCATGTGCATCAGTAGTTGCCGAAGCCATTGTTGTTGCCTGGGCATCGCCAGTTTCCGTTGTGGTTGTTGTGGCGAGTAGTCGGCAGAAATTTCCTTATCATGGTGGTTGTGAGTCTTGTTGTGGAAAAGAAAATAAAGAAAACCTGGAAACTAAAGATAATGAAGAAAAATAAAATATATCCTAAAAAATAAAGAGAAAAAATAACAAAAAATAATAGAACAAAATAGTTCAAAAAATAAAAATAAAAATAAATGTATCGAGTTGCCGCCGTGGCGTCGAGGGTTGCCGAGGCATGCACATCCATGGTTGCCGAGGCGTCGTGGGGTTGCCGAGGCGTCTTGGCGTCCATGGTTGCAGAGGCGTGCGTATTAGGAGTTGTTGCGGTGTTGAAGGTTGCCGTTTCGATACTTCTTATAGTCCATCCGCACCCTCCATCGGGTGATAATATTGCCCAAAGAGTTTGGCAAATGTGCTTGCCACTACTCCCTTTTGCGTTACCATGGTGGAGGTGTCTTTCTTCTTTGTTCGCTTGTAGTCCATGTATACTCTCCACCTTGCTACTATTCCCGAAGGCACAAATATATTAATAGGAAAAATTATATCCATTCTCAACCATTCAATTACCTCATTCTTGTCGACTTCTATCATGGTTGGATGTAGCCTTTGTTGTCGTGGCAATTGCTGCTCAAGCCAATTGCCGTGGCAATCAGTTGTCAAATTTTTCTCTAAGTCAAGGGAAGAATCAATTTTCTGAAGAGCTTTATGAATCCAAACACCTTTTTCTTTTGGCCTCTCAAACATC
Source organism: Hibiscus mutabilis (assembly GCA_019671005.1). Lineage (NCBI taxonomy): Eukaryota > Viridiplantae > Streptophyta > Magnoliopsida > Malvales > Malvaceae > Hibiscus > Hibiscus mutabilis. Next base: position 37,734,777 of record CM033744.1, read on the forward strand.
TCCATCAAGAGAGATTTCGATGGCTTCAAATCTACCAACCTCGGTTCCTCAAGACATACCTGCAATGGACGAGGTGAGTTTTTAAAGAATTCAAAAGGTTCAACTATTACCTGCTCATATTCCATTGGCAAAGTATTATCATCTCGTTGATCTTGTATGTGGTCGAGTAATTGCCGTGGCAATTGTAGATGAGAGCAATCTATAGATTCCTGCTTCAACATCAACGTTGTAACCTTCTGGGCATCAGGTTCCTTAGAATTTGCTGTAGTATTATTGTTCTCACTTCACCGAGTGTTGTCGCGCATTGCTCTGCTCAGGCTCTCAATCATTGCCGAGGCAATTTGTTGTTCATGCTCATCATGTGTTGGGCAGTCTCTCTCATTGGCATCCTCTTGACTTTGAGGTTCTAGTTGTTCCTCACACATCGAGAGAGATTTCTTTGCATTGCTCCTTATCCTCTTGCCTTAGGACGCCAGTATCCCTAGGAATGAATTGTTGGTGCATGTTATCCATGACATATGTGGATCTCCCCAATTGATCTTCTGAATCCCTAAGGTTGCATCCCATTGAGTTATCCTCGTATCCATAGATTTTGATAGCTCTCGAATCTCTTCAATTGATCCGTCAAGTCTAGCCAATGAAGCTAGTAACGCTTCCTCCAAGGAATTGGAATGCTCTTGAAAAGGACTACATTGCCATGGCATATCTCATTCTCTTGCGCAAAATTGTTATGGTAAAAAAAAATTTGAGCTTTTTGATCATACCATGAAGAATTTTGCTGCTGGTTCCCTCTATGGTCCTCCATGTAGTTATATGCACCAAAATGTGAGGGCAATTTTCAAACACATGATGTTCTCCACACATAGCACAAGATTTTTCCATGGTATAAGTTCTTTGGGCTTTTCTCGGTTGGTATAGGTAATCATCAAAGGGTGCAAGGAACTCTTGATTGAATTGATTCATATCTTCCAACATCATCTCTCGAATAGATTGGTTTTTATTTCCCGACATGTTGATGTTCCTTAACTTAGAGCGCACCTAATTTTTTTTTTTTTGATAAAACAAACAAAAAGAAAAGTTAGTAAAATTAAGAGAGAAAAAATGCAATAACAAAAACAACTAACACCAATTGCCAATCCCGCAACGGCGCCAAAAAACTTGTTGCGTGTGATAAGTGCTACGCAATTGTGCAAGTATACACGCCGCAAGTAATAAAGTGATATGAGTATCGAGTATCGTCTCCACGGGATTGGTTTGGGCCACTTTGCTTAAGTTACTGCACCGTGAAAAGTAAAAACACAATTAAAGGAGTTTAACTAATAACTAAACTAGAAAGCAATAAAGTAAAAGAAAAGATGAGATCGATTGAGAGAGATAGGCTAGGTTATCGTGAGTTGAGGTGTGATAGCCGATTGGATTGTCTTGGTAAAGAGTGCACGGGCAACTCGGTCGATTGCCGTGGCGACTTGCTGTGAGGGTTGCCTTGGCAACTAATTGATGGTTGCCCGGGCGACTAGTTGGGCAACTACTTGGGCGATCGGGCAGCAACTTCAAGGTTCGGCGGAGCGTTCTTCAATGGTTTCTTCTTATCCCTAAGTCGAAACTCTAGCTACTTGTGCATGCCTTGATAATACATCCTGCGTGAATCAAGGGTGAACAACAACCAATCTTGCACTCCTCTTAGCCGTTGAAATCCTTAACTTATTCCTAAGCCGGATTAATCTTCACCATCATTGGATTGAATAAAGATCATATTCATTCGTTTCTTGAATCTAACTCTCCCGATATTAGATAAATGGATGAAATCACGAGATCCTCTCCCAATTCACTCTCAAAACAATAATAAGAATCAAGAATGAATAAACCTTGAAATAGAAAAGTACAAACTCTTATTACCTAAACAAAAACCAATAGTTTCTCACAACCACAAAACACAATAACCATAGCCGATCAAGTTAGTTCATGGTTGGGTTCAAAAGATATACAAAGAATAATCCCCAAACCATGAATCTAATAGAAGCAAAGAAGAAGAAGAAGTCGAAATTCCCTAATGCTCTCTTTGTCGAAATTTCCCCCTTGCTCTCTCTTTTTATGGATTGTCGAAATCTCCTTGCTATTTATAGGGCTAGGCCAAAGTCCTTCTTTGGGAGGAGGAGTTTGAGTTGGAATTAAATTATCTTTAAAGAATATAATTCTTTATTATAATTTTATTCCTATTAGAACTTCTCCTATCTTCTTGGAATTTAATTCTTCTTTAATCTCTGCATGGCAATCAAATTCCTTTGGGCTTGGGCCTTGCTCCATGTCATCTTGGGCTTGTAAAGTCATTAATTTCGACATCCCTATTGCATTTTTTTTTGTCGACAAATGCCATGGCAACTGCTCAGCGTCTCCTTCATGCATTACCCTGCAACTAGCTCAACATTGCTTTGGCAAGTGATCCTGCACATACACACACAAAAACACACCAAAGCAGCATCTTTTTCCACAAAAATCACCAAGTTATGTAATCAAGCTCAACGGTGGAAAGAAACATGAATTAATGCATGAATGACTAATTATGCAACTATTATGAGCTTAAGTCTAACAATAATATGAGTAAAAAGGGTAATAAAAATAGTACTTTTGAACACTTATCATCTAGTTCTTTGGAAAATTCTCTCAATGCTTTTATGTTGAAAGCTGAATCTTATATGGCTGAGAATAGTAACTTCATAAAAAGAAATGATGCTTTTATTAACAGGACCGATATGAGATTACAAAACCAAGAGGCAACAATCAAATCATTGGAAAATCAAGTCAGACAATTTGCTCGAAACCTGAATACTAGACCGCAAGGAGGTTTACCTAGCGATACTGAAGTCGCAAGAGGAACTGGCCATGAGCAATGTAAGGCGACCACCACTAGGAGTGGCCAACAACTTAAAGAGGCTCAAGCTCGCTCATCAAACAAAACTTCACAAAAAGATCAAGACGAACTCAATGGCAAAGCCTCAGATGCTGAACCAGGAATTGCCGCGACAACCAGCGATAAGCATGCCTCGGTAACCCCTGATGCCTCGGCAACCATGGATGCGCATGCCTCGGCAACTATGGATGCGTATACCGAGGCAACCCCTGATGCCTCGACAACCATGGATGCGCATACCTCTGTAACCCTTGACGCGTATGCCTCGGTAACTCTAGATACGCACACCACGGCAACCACTGCTACGTACGCCTCGGCAACCATGGACTTGTATGCCTCGGCAACCCTCGACGTACACGCCTCGGTAATCTTGGAAGCAGTCGCCACGGCAGCACATGCCTCGGCAATACCCTGGTACGTGGATTTAGTTAATTTCCTTGTTTGTGGTATTTTACCTTATGGCCTTACTCACCAAGGGAAGAAGCGGTTCCGCCATGATGCTAAGCATTACTTTTGGGACAAGCCTCTTTTGTTTAAACAATGTGCATATCAGGTTATACGCCGATGTGTCCCTGAAGAAGAGCAGTAGAATGTACTCTGATAATGCCATTCTTCACCCTATGGAGGACATTTTGGAGGAACACGTACCGCGGCCAAAGTTTTGCAATCCGGTTTGTATTGGCCAACACTGTACAAAGATGCCCAATAGTTTTACAAGCAATGTGATTGTTGCCAGAGGACGGGTAATATCTCTAGACGACATGAGATGCCGCTCCAAAACATCATCGAGGTGGAATTGTTCGATGTATGGGGGATTGATTTTATGGGACCTTTTCCATCTTCATTCGGCAACCTCTACATTCTACTTGTCATCGACTGCGTGTCTAAATGGGTTGAGGCAGCTGTAGTTCCCACCAACGATTCCAAGACCGTGCAAAGATTCTTGCAGAAAAATATATTTACACGGTTTGGGATTCCAAGACCATGCAAAGATTCTTGCTGAGAGCAAAACATGCCATCTAGCGGTAGAAATCGAATACAAGGCATATTGGGCAATCAAGACCGTGAATATGGATTGGGAAAGTGTCGGGCAAAAGCGTTTGTTGGACCTCAACGAGATAGAAGATTTATGTGCACTCGCCTATAACAATGCACGAATCTACAAGGAGAAAACAAAGCAATGGCATGACAAGAAACTATTGTCGCGGCAATTCATGCCAGGGCAACTAGTTCTCTTATTCAATTCTCGGCTAAAACTTTTCCTATGAAAACTGAAATCAAGATGGTCGGGACCATTCGAAGTTGTCAAACCATTCTCCCATGGTGCCGTGATAATCAAGTCCATCACTAACGAACATGAATTCAAAGTTAATAGACAAAGATTGAAGCACTACAACGGTGCCCATAGGGAATGTAACAAAGAAGTGGTCGCCTTAGGAGATGCATGAGCATACTCTCCTTTCAATATTTTCTTTTTCTTTTTCTTTTTATTTTCATTTTTATTTTTAGGAGATATTTTATTTTTCTTCATTGTCTTTAGTTTCCAGGTTTTTTTTGTTTTCTTTTCTTTTCCACAACAAGACTCACAACCACCATGCTAAAGAAATTCACTGGTGACTACTTGCCACGGCAACCACAACAGAGAATGCCCCGGCAACTACCTCAGCAGTTGCCACAGCAACAGAAACTGGCGATGCCCAGGCAAGTGAACCTGCATCGGCAAACATGGATCAAATCAAAGCAATGCTATTCACGCGGTATCAGCCACAAGCATTCAACCACCAACCAGAATATGAATCAAGCAAACGGCACGAAGGAAACTTATCACTCGAGGTGACGACCTCTTCGACTAACTCATTTCATTTAGTTTCTTTTAAATTTTGTTTCACTTTTACATGCATTGGGGACAATGCTTCTCTCGAGTTTGGGGGTGTTAGTTTCTAGTTAGTTTCATGTTTAGTTGCATTCATCTTTAGCAATCACATATAGGTTGCATATGTTACTTGCCATGCCTTTAATTGGATTTAATTGCTTAAGACTTGTTGAATATCCAATGATGAATTTTTGCTACTGCACTTAATTGAAAGAACCTTTAATTTTAGGATTACATGAAAAAAAACTTAGAATTTTACTATGATGCTGAATTTTTTTACACGGTTGTGGCTTGTTGATTGAAAGAAACTTAGTGAACTTAGGTTGCTTAAAATTTGGGTAAATTTAAAATTGAAAATTAAAAGTTAAATTCTTGCTAGAGGTGCCCGAAACTGGCTCTAGTAGTAAATGCACATTAAAGAATCGCTAGAGGTGCCCGAAATTGGCTCTAGTGAAAATAAAAATAAATGCCCTGGTAATTAAATTGATAAAAGCCTATTGTTCACATAGAATCTTGAAAATCAACTTGTACACAACTATGCACACACATTGTCACGAGCATTATAGTTTGGTTCTGGGTAATTTTGTGCTATTCGAAAAATTAGAAGGTGATCATACTTTATGCCACAGTTCTGAGGTTTGAATTCAAGTTTGAAGCATGTCTTTGATGATTAAAGTCTTGGCAGGTAATTCTTAGTTTGCATTGCTTGAGGACAAGCAATAGTTCGAGTTTGGGGGTGTGATAAGTGTTCAAAAGTACTATTTTTATTACCCTTTTTACTCATATTATTGTTAGACTTAGGCTCATATTAGTTGAATAATTAGTTATTCATGCATTAATTCATGTTTCTTTCCACCGTTGAGCTTGATTACATAACTTGGTGATTTTTGTAGAAAAAGATGTTGCTTTGGTGTGCTTTTGTGTGTGTGCAGAATCACTTGCCAAAGCAAGGCTAGAACCAGTTGCCAGGGCAATGCATGAAGGAGATGCCGAGCTAGTTGTCAGGCCAATTTTCGACAAGGAATAAGATGATATGGTAGTCGAAATTGATGACTAGATAAGCCCAAGATGACGTGGAGCAACGCTAAATCCCAAAGGAGTTTGATTTCCATGAAGAGGTTAAAGAGAAATTAAATCCCAAGAAGATAGGAGAAGTTCTAGAAGGAATTTAAATATAATAAAGAATTATATTCTTTAAAGATAATTTAATTCCAACTTAACTTCCTCCTAAAAAAGACTTTGACCTAGCCTTATAAATTAAAGACCATGCCGTCAACTCAAAAAGAGGATAGAGGAGAGAAATTTTAACAAGATCAAAGGGGAAAGAAGAGAGAATTTTCGACAAAGAGCGGGAGAGAGGAGAGAAATTTCGACAAGATCAAAGGGGGAGATTTCGACAATTATGCTTCAACCATTCTTCATCTTTTTCTTCTTTGTTCAATTAGGTTTATGCTTGGAATTCTTTGTCTTGTGTTTCTTTGGAACCTAGCCATGAACTAAATCTATTTGGCTAAGGTTATTGTGTCTTGTGGTTGTGAGAAACAATTGGATTTTGTTTAGGTAATAAGAGTTTGCACTTCCAATTCAAGGTTTACTCATTCTTGGTTTTTATTCTTGTTTGCGGGTGAATTGGGAGAGGATCTCGTAACTTCATCTATTTATCTAATATCGGGAGAGTTAGATTCAAGAAACGAATGAGTATGATCTTTATTCAATCTATTGATGGTGAAGATTAATCCGGCTTAGGAATAAGTTAAGGATTTCAACGGCTAAGAGGAGCGCAAGATTGGTTGTTGTTCACCCTTGATTCACGCAGGGATGTATTATCAAGGCATGAACAAATAGCTAGAGTTTCAACTTAGGGATAAAAAGAAACCATTGAAGAACGCTTCGCCAAACCTTGAAGTTGCTGCCCAGCCGCCCAAGTAGTTGCCCAGCTAGTCACCCAGGCAACCATCGATTAGTTTCCAAGGCAACCCCACTGTGCAAGTTGCCAAGGCAACTGAGTTTCCCTTGCACTCTTTTACCAAGATGATCCAATCGGCTATCACACCTCAACTCACGATAACCTGGCCTATTCTCTCTCATTTAATTACATCTTATTTTACTTATTTGCTTTCTAGTTTAGTTGTTAGTTAAACTCCTACAATCTTCTACTTGTGTTTTTTTTACTTTTTACAGTGCAAGAGATTAGATTCTTGAATTGGCACCAATCCCTGTGGAGACGATATCTTTTACACTATAACTTGCGACGTGTACACTTGCATAATTGCGGAGCACTCAATACTCGCAGCAAAGGACATGGATGAGAAAGTAAAAATGATTTGTGATCGTTTAAAAGAGGCCTCAGATAGGCAAAAATCCTATGCGCATTTGAAGCGTAAAGAGATTGAGTACGTAGTGGGCGATAGAGTTTTCTTGGAAGAAGGTGGTGCGCTTTGGGCGTAAAAGGAAGTTGAGCCCGAGATTTATTGGACCATATAAGGTTCTAGAACACATTGGTCTTGTAACATATCGGTTAAGGTTGCCTCCTAAATTGGAGAAAATTCATAATGTGTTTCGTGTGTCCATGTTGCGGAGGTATCGCTCGAATCCGTCGCATGTTATGCCACTTGAGGATGTTGAGTTGCGACCGGATTTGTCTTATGAGGAAGAACTAGTGGAGATCCTTGACTCCAATAGTGAAGTTCTACGTGGCAAGACGATAGAACTTGTTAAGGTGTTGTGGCGACATCGTGGTGTTGAGGAGGCCACGTGGGATAGTAAGTCGGACATAGTTGCTTAGTTTCTGCATCTATTTCCATCAGGTAAATTTCGAGTACGGAATTTCTTAAGGGGAGAGTTGTAATGCCCCATTTTTGGGCCTAAGAGTTTTCCTAGAGGTTTAGACGGTCCGAGGATTGGGTTAGAGGATTTGAGTCAATTTCGGGATTTAAATTAGATTAAGTACTTTTGAAAGGATTAAAAATATAGACAAATTATATAAAATCATTATTTAATATGGAAATGACTTTGGTGGAATCAATTTTAGAAAAAGGGGTCTCAAAGATGGACATTTTGGGTAGTGACCAAAATGCAAAGTTTCAAAACGATTTTTAGTGACTGTTTTGTAAAAAGGTCAAAACTTAGAATCCTTAAGGAGCTATTTACTCAAGGGTCTAATATCTGACTTTTTCCCTTAATTAATTATTTTAAATGATTTTAAAATATAATTAAAGGCTTGGGAAAAGAATTGGGGAATTAAAAACATCTAAAACAAAATTTACGTAACAAACTTTTGGAAAAAATATTTTCTCTCCAATTCTCTCCAGCCAAAAACCTTTTCTCTTTTCAAAATCTCCAGGTAAAGTTCACTTTCAATCAATCTTTTGATTTCAATTGAGTTTACAATAGTTTCCTAACAAAATAAACTTGATTTCTCAATGCTTTGGCTTTGGAAAATCAACTAATTGAGGGGAAAAGTAGCCATTAGAGGTGAGGTTCGTTCTTCTCCTCCAATACAAGGTTCTTTATTGAAATTCCCAAGTTATTGATCCTTTACACATGATTTCTAACTTGATTATATGATTTAATTGTGGAAATTGTTTAAATTGAGGTTTTGATGGATTTAATTGAAGGATATTCGTATGGATTCTGTTTTGCGGGTTCTTGATTGATTTTAATCATAATCTTGATGTTGAATAATGGTTTTAAGTGAGTTTTAACATTGGAATCCCAAAACTATGTGAATCTCTAATTTTCTAGGTTGATAGTTGTGTGTTTTTTAGGAGTTGTGGTGGTTAATTGAATGCTGGAGATATAAGGATGACAAATTTGTGTTTTTAGATGTTAATTAATGTGCTGAAACATTAGATTGTGGCTGGGTTAAGTTTGGAAGAGGTTTCTTGTTAATTTTGGGTGTTGTGGAAGGAATTTGGATAAAGGATGTTGAGGTTTAGTGTTGATGTGATGTTGATTGCATTTTGATGCAATGTACCTCTATTTTGTGTTAATGAAAGCAGCGAAAGTTGGTCCTCAAGCTTGAACGTTGGTTTCAGAAGCTTTGAAGGCGCGATTGTTGCCTCGGCAAGCGAGGCTTTGCAAGTCGGCGAGTGAAAATGTGTTTTCAACTTTGCAAAGGTTTGAGCGTTATATTTGGGAATTTAAATCGAGCTTGAAACGCTGGTCTAAGCTCGAAAGTAAGTAAATGATGAATTCTCTCTCGAAACTTGGCTTGGCTAATAGTTTGATTCACTTGTTTTACATTGTTTAATTACTCACTGTATATGCATGTTTTGAGCATGGTTTAAAACTGGAAATTGGTTACAAAGTGATGTTGTTGCATTTGGAAGTAATGCATGATTTGTAAATGTTTATGAACATTGGTTAATGCAAGGTTTATTGCATTGGTTAAATGATTTTGATGATGCATATGAGAACAGTGAGTTATTGATGTTAAAATGAATTATATTGGTAAGTGATGTTATGAAAAGGTTTGTAAATGAAATCGGATATAGTTGGCCGGCCATAGGATTGATAGTGCACTATAAAAAGGCGCCTTGGATGTTGAGGGGTTTATAAGGTGTACTGTATACTCCATCCAAGTATCCTAACAGTCGAGGGGTTTATATGTACCGAAGACTCTCGTTAGTGGGTTAAACATTGTACCAATGAGTGGTGTTAAGGGGTTTATTTGAACTGAATACTCCAACACGGGTGTCACAATGGTGGAGGAGTTTATGTGTACCGAATACTCACGTGTGTGAGCCTTGTGTTATCATTAGATTGTTTGTTAAGTGTTGAGAGAACACTTGTTGAATCCGTGTATCCGATGTTGTGTTTTGTAAAGTGGAAACTTGTAAATGAATACTTGGAAGCCAATATAATTGTTTATGTATCATGAGATGGATTATGTGGTTTAGTGTGGTTTAAACATGTTTTACTCTTTAAGCCTTGCATTGGTAGTATGTATGGGAAAGCTTAAATTGATGGTAGGAAATGGGACTTTGATATAGAATCCATGATACATGTTGCATATGGTTTAATATGTTTTTTTGGTAATGTTAAGTGCATGATTTTTTAAAAGGCATGATGTTATGATGATATTTCCTAAGAGTTTTGAAAAGTGATTTTCAAAGATATGTAAAATGATTTATCTTGCATTGATGGTGGTTGTTGTTTGAGCATCCCTCACTAAGCTTAGAGTGCTTGTTGCGCATAATAAGTGCTCCACAATTGTGCAAGTGTACACGTCACAAGTTATAGTATAAAAGATATCGTCTCCACAGAGATTGGTGCCACTTCAAGAATCTAATCTCTTGCACTGTAAAAAGTAAAAGAACACAAGTAGAAGATTGTAGGAGTTTTAACTAACAACTAAACTAGAAAGCAAATAAGTAAAATAAGATGTAATTAAATGAGAGAAAATAGGCCAGTTATCGTGAGTTGAGGTGTGATAGCCGATTGGATCGTCTTGGTAAAAGAGTGCAAGGGCAACTCAGTTGCCGTGGCAACTTGCACAGCGGGGTTGCCTTGGCAACTAATCGATGGTTGCCTGGGCAACTAGCTGGGCAGCAACTTCAAGGTTCGGTGGAGTGTTCTTCAATGGTTTCTTCTTATCCCTAAGTCAAAACTCTAGCTATTTGTGCATGCCTTGATAATACATCCCTGCGTGAATCAAGGGTGAATAACAACCAATCTTGCGCTCTTCTTAGCCGTTGAAATCCTTAACTTATCCCTAAGCCGGATTAATCTTCACCATCAATAGATTGAATAAAGACCATACTCATTCGTTTCTTAAATCTAACTCTCCCGATATTAGATAAATAGATGAAGTTACGAGATCCTCTCCCAATTCACTCGCAAACAAGAATAAGAACCAAGAATGAGTAAACCTTGAATTGAAAGTGCAAACTCTTATTACCTAAACAAAATCCAATTGTTTCTCACAACCACAAGACAGAATAACCTTAGCCAAATAGATTTAGTTCATGGCTAGGTTCCAAAGAAACACAAAACAAAGAATTCTTAGCATAAACCTAATGGAACAAAGAAGAAAAAGATGAAGAATGGTTGAAGCCTCCTTGTCGAAATCTCCCCCTTTGATCTTAAAATTCTCTCTTCTCTCCCCCTTGGAGTTAACGGCATGGTCTTTAATTTATAGGGCTAGGTCAAATTCTTTTTTTTAGGAGGAAGTTAAGTTGGAATTAAATTATCTTTAAATAATATAATTATTTATTATATTTAAATTTCTTCTAGAACTTCTCCTATCTTCTTGGGGTTTAATTTCTCTTTAACCTCTTCATGGAAATCAAACTCCTTTGGGATTTAGCTTTGCTCCACATCATCTTGGGCTTATCTAGTCATCAATTCCGACTACCATATCATCTTATTCCTTGTCGAAAATTGCCCTGGCAACTAGCTCGGCATCTCCTTCATGCATTGCGCTGGCAACTGGTTCCAGCCTTGATTTGGCAAGTGATTCTGCACACACACACAAAAACACACCAAAGCAATATCTTTTTCCACAAAATTGAGCAAAATATGAAATCAAGCTTGTCCACCAAGGAAACGATGCAAACATGCATGAATGAATAATAATGCAGCTAATATCAGCCTAACTCTAGCAATAATAAGAATAAAAAGGATAATAAAAATAGTACTTTTGAACACTTAACATACCCCCAAACTCGAACTATTGCTTGTCCTCAAGCAATGCAAACTAACAATTACCTACCAAGACTTTAATCATCAAAGACATGCTTCAAACTTGAATTCAAACCTCGGAACTGTGGCACAAAGTATGATCACCTTTTAATTTTTCGAATAGCACAAAAATTACCCGGAATCGAACTATAATGCTTGTGACAATGTGTGTGAGTAGTTGTGTACAAGTTGATTTTTAAGATTCTATGTGAACAATAGGCTTTTATCAATTTAATTACCGAGGCATTTATTTTTATTTTCACTAGAGCCAATTTTGAGCACTGTTGTGCGTAATAAGTGCTACGCAATTGTGCAAGTATACACGTTACAAGTTATAGTATAAAAGATATCGTCTCCACAGGGATTGGTGCCACTTCAAGAATCTAGTCTCTTGCACTGTAAAAAGTAAAAACACAAATAGAAGATTATAGGAGTTTATCTAATAACTAAACTAGAAGGCAATAAAGTAAAAGAAAAGATGAATTCAAATGAGAGAGAGATAGGCCAGGTTATCGTGAGTTAAGGTGTGATAGCCGATTGGATCGTCTTGGTAAAAGAGTGCACGGGCAACTCAGTTGTCGTGGCAACTTGCACAACGGGGTTGCCTTGGCAACTAATCGATGGTTGTCTGGGCAACTAGTTGGGCAACTACTTGGGCGTCTGGGCAGCAACCTTCAAGGTTCGGTAGAGCGTTCTTCAATGGTTTCTTCTTATCCCTAAGTCGAAACTCTAGCTACTTGTGCATGCCTTGATAATACATCCCTGCCTGAATCAAGGGTGAACAACAACCAATCTTGCGCTCCTCTTAGCCGTTGAAATCCTTAACTTATTCCTAAGCCGGATTAATCTTCACCATCAATAGATTGAATAAAGATCATATTCATTCGTTTCTTGAATTTAACTCTCCCGATATTAGATAAATAGATGAAGTTACGAGATCCTCTCCCAATTCACTCGCAAACAAGAATAAGAACCAAGAATGAATAAACCTTGAAATAGAAAAGTGCAAACTCTTATTACCTAAACAAAAACCAATAGTTTCTCACAACCACAAAACACAATAACCATAGCCAAGTAGATTTAGTTCATGGCTAGGTTCCAAATAAACACAAGATAATTAATCCCTAGCATGAACCCAATCGAACAAGAAAGAAAAGGATGAAGAAGGAGGCTTGTCGAAATACTCCTTGCCCTAGATGCTTGTCGAAAATTCTCTCCTCTTGCCCTCCTTGGACTTGTCGAAATTCCCCTCCTTTGCTCTCTTGGACTTGTCGAAATCTCCATCTTATTTATAGGGCTAGGCCAAAGTCCTTCTTTGAGGAGGAGTTTAAGTTGGAATTAAATTATCTTTAAAGAATATAATTCTTTATTATAATTGTATTCCTACTAGAACTTCTCCTATCTTCTTGGAATTTAATTCTTCTTTAATCTCTGCATGGAAATCAAATTCCTTTGGGTTTGGGCTTTGCTCCACGTCATCTTGGGCTTGTCTAGTCATCAATTTCGACTACCATATCACCTTTGCTCTTGTCAACAATTGCCATGGCAACTGGATCGGCGTCTCCTTCATGTATTGCCCTGGCAACTAGCTCTAGCCTTGCTTTGGCAAGTGATCCTGCATATACACACAAAACACACCAAAGCAGCATCTTTTCCCACGAAAACTACCAAGTTATGTGGTCAAGCTCAACGATGGAAGGAAACATGGATTAATGCATGAATGGCTAATTATGCAACTAATATGAGCCTAAGTCTAACAATAATATGAGTAAAAAGGGTAAGAAAAATAGTACTTTTGAACACTTATCACACCCCTAAACTCAAACTATTGCTTGTCCTTAAGCAATGCAAACTCATAATTACCTGCTAAGACTTCAATTTTCACAAACTTAGCTTTGAACTTGATTTCAATTCTCTGAACCGGAGCACAAAGTTTGATTGGCTTTTTATTTTTCAGAAAACTTAGGAGTTACTTGGAATCAAACTATAATGCCTGTGAGTGTGTGCGGAGTTGTGTGCAAGTTGATTTTTCGGATTCTATGCAAACAATAGGTTTTCAAATTACTTCATTGGGTTCTTTTTAATATGTTTTAACTAGAGCCAGTTTTGGGCACCTCTAGTGTTGTGTTTTTAGTTTTCATAAGTTAATTTATTCGACTAAAGCCGGTTTCGAGCACCTCTAGTGATCAGTTATTTTTTAACACATACTAGAGCCAGTTTCGGGCACCTCTAGTGATAAATTTTTAGCACATGCTAGAGCCAATTTCGGGCACCTCTAGCATTCATCCAATTTTTATTCTAATCCCTCAATTTGTTAATTATCAACCTAAGTCTATTAGAATTCCTTAAATCAATCAAACCACAACAGTGTTTCATCAAATTTAGTATCATAGTAAAATTCTAAGTTTTTCCATGGTTATCCTAGAATAAAAATTCTATCAATTAAGTACATTGGCAAAGTCATCATCGGATATTCATCAAATCTAAGCAATTCTTGTTCCAATTAAAGGCATGGCAAGCAATTTATGTATCCTAAATGTAATACTTAAGATGAATGTAACTAAACATGGTAACTACTAATACGAATCCCCCCCAAACTCGAGTGAGGCATTGTCCTCAATGCATGCATTAAAGAAAAATAAAAGTAATGAAAAATAAAATGCATACGAGGACTTACTCCGAGAGTTCATCATCGTAGATGATTAGTTTCCTTTTGGTCGGTGTCTTGATTCTCTTACTTGAACGCTATGGTTGTTTTCTTAGGAGTTGATTCGGGCATAGGTGTTTTACCTTTGGTTGTTGCAGTGATTGCTGGGATGTTTTTAGCTTTGGTTGCCGTGGCATCTTCAGGGTTGGTTGTCGTGGCATCAGCTTGTACAGGCACGATGTAGGTTGCCGCGGCATCATCTTTTGCGGTTGCCGTGGCGACTGCTTCATTGGTTGCCGGGGCACGGATCTCGGCAGTAAATTTCCTTAGCATAGTGGTTGTGAGTCTTGTTGTGGAAAAGAAAACAAAGAAAACCTGAAAACTAAAGAATATGAAGAAAAATAAAATATCTCCTAAAAAATAAAAATGAAAATAAAAAGAAAAAGAAAATATTGAAAGGAGAGCATACTCATGCATCTCCTAAGTTGACCACTTCTTTGTTACGTTCCACATGGGCACCATTGTAGTGCTTCAATCTTTGTCCATTAACTTTGAATTCATGGTTGTCAGAGATGGACTTGATTATCACGGCACCATGGGAGAATGGTTTGACAACTTCGAATTGTCCTGACCATCTTGATTTCAGCTTTCTCGGGAAAAGTCTTAGCCGAGAATTGAATAAGAGAACTAGTTGCCCTGGCATGAATTGTCGTGGCAATAGTTTCTTGTCATGCCATCGCTTTGTTTTCTCCTTGTAGATTCATGCATTGTTATAGGCGAGTGCACGAAATTCTTCTATCTCATTGAGGTCCATAAAACACTTTTGTCCGGCACTTTCCCAATCCATATTCACGGTCTTGATTGCCCAGTATGCCTTGTGTTCGATTTCCACCGGTAGATGACATGTTTTTCCATAGACAAGTCAGAAGGGGGACATACCTAAGGGTGTTTTGAATGCAGTGCGATATGCCCAAAGTGCGTCATCTAGTCTTAATGACCAATCCTTCCTTGAGGGATTTACAACTTTCTCGAGTATACCCTTCAATTCCCGGTTGGAAATTTCTGCTTGCCCGTTGGTTTGTGGGTGATATGTCGTGGCGATCTTGTGTGATATGCCGAAGCGTTGCAACATCTTGGCAATTAGTCTGTTGTCAAAATGCTTGCCTTCGTCACTGATAATTGCTCTCGGCATCCCAAACCGTGTAAATATGTTTTTCTGCAAGAATCGTTGCACGGTCTTGGAATCGTTGTTGGGAACTGCAGCTGCCTCAACCCATTTAGACATGTAGTCAACGGCAAGTATAATGTAGAGGTTGCCGAATGAAGATGGGAAAGGTACCATAAAATCGATCCCCCATACATCGAACAATTCTGCCTCGATGATGTTCTAGAGCGGCATCTCATGTCGTCTAGAGATATTGCCCGTCATCTGGCAACGATCACATTGCTTGTAAAAGTCTTGGGCATCTTTGTACAATGTTGGCCAATACAAACCGGATTGCAAAACTTTGGCCGCGGTACGAGTTCCTTCATAGGGTGAAGAATGGCATTGCTGGAGTACATTCTGTTGCTCTTCTTCAGGGACACATCGGCGTATAACCTGATCTGCACATTGTTTAAATAAAAGAGGCTCGTCCCAAAAGTAATGCTTAGCATCATGGCGGAACCGCTTCTTCCCTTGGTGAGTAATGCCATAAGGTAAAATACCACAAACAAGGAAATTAACTAAACCCGCGTACCAGGGTATTGCCGAGGCATGTGCTGTCGTGGTGACTGCTCCCAGAATTACCGAGGCGTGCGCGTCAAAGACTATTGTGGCGTCGAGAGTTGCTGAGGCGTTTGCATCCATGGTTGTCGAGGGTTGCCGAGGCATGCGCATCTATGGTTGTCGAGGCAACTAAAAGTTGTTCATCCAGGAATGCATCGCATATCTCTAGATCCGCGTCCTCCTCCTTATTGCGTTCCAAACGTGATAAGTGATCGGCCACTTGATTTTCTGTTACTTTCCTGTCCTTAATTTCAATATCAAATTCTTATAAAAGTAATATCCAATGAATCAAACGAGGTTTAGCATCCTTTTTAGCAAATAAGTATTTGATTGCCGAATGGTCCGTATGAACAATTGCCTTTGTACCAATCAAATAGGATCGGAACTTGTCAAATGCGAAAACTACAGCTAGTAACTCTTTCTTCGTTGTTGTGTAATTCACTTGAGCACTATTAAGAGTTTTACTAGCGTAGTATAGCACATGGAAGGTCTTACCTGTGCGTTGGCCTAGGGCTGCTCCTACCGCGAAATCACTTGCATCACACATGAGCTCAAAAGGTAGCGTCCAATCTGGTGGAACGACAATGGGTGTCGAGGTAAGCTTTTTCTTTAGGGTTTCGAATGCTTGGGTGCAAGAATCATCAAAATCGAAGACTTTATCATGTTAAAGCAGATTACACAAGGGTTTAGTGATTTTAGAAAAATTATGAATGAACCTCCTCTAAAAACCTGCATGTCCGAGAAAACTTCGAATTCCTTTAACTGAACTTGGTGGGGGTAATCTCTCGATCACGTCTACCTTCGCTTTGTCTACTTCAATTCCCTTGGATGAAATCTTGTGGCCGAGCACTATTCCTTCATCTACCATAAAATGACATTTTTCCCAATTGAGGACTAAATTCGTTTCTTCACATCTTGCCAACACTCTCTCTAAATTGCCGAGACAGCTGTAGAAGTCATTACAAAAAACAGAAAAATCATCCATGAAGATCTCAATGAAGTCTTCGACCATGTCTGAAAAGAGCGTCATCATGCATCTTTGGAAGGTTGCCGGGGCGTTACACAATCCGAACGGCATCCTTCGGAAGGCATAAGTATCGTATGGGCATGTGAAGGTTGTCTTTTCTTGATCTTCTGGTGCTATGGCAATTTGATTGTAACCTGAATAACCATCAAGAAAACAATAAAAGGGTTTACCTGCAAGACGGTCAAGCATTTGATCAATAAAGGGTAATGGGAAGTGATCTTTCCTAGTGGCTTTGTTTAGCTTTCGATAATCCATACAAACCCTCCAACCGGTCACAGTCCTGGTTGGAATGAGTTCATTGTTTTCATTACTTACCACCGTTATACCTCCCTTTTTCGGAACACATTGTACTGGACTTACCCGTGTACTATCAGAGATAGGGTATATAATGCTAGCGTCAAGCCACTTGATGATTTCTTTCATTACAACCCCTTTCATGGCATGATTCAGTCTCCTCTGGGCCTCAATTAAAGGTTTGTGATCATCTTCCAACATAATCTTGTGCATGCACACTGCCGGGCTAATTCCCTTCAAGTCGGCAATTGTCCACCCTATTGTCTTTTTGTGTAGCTTCAACATCTTGATCAGCTTCTTTTCCTGCTCAGGCTGTAACTTAGAAGAAATAATTACAGGCAATGTATTATCGATTCCTAAATAT
The DNA here is from genome assembly GCA_019671005.1 of Hibiscus mutabilis. NCBI lineage: Eukaryota > Viridiplantae > Streptophyta > Magnoliopsida > Malvales > Malvaceae > Hibiscus > Hibiscus mutabilis. Next base: position 37,752,342 of record CM033744.1, read on the forward strand.
GCATATTTTAGTTGCTCTGGCAATTGTTTCAACTCAAGAATCGGTGGTTGTTCAATAAAGGGTTTTTCGAGCTTACCTTCCTTACCTGAGTAATCCAGTGGTTCAAAGTATGTACCTGGTCGATTGACTAGCCAATTTGCCTCTTCTTGTTGTTCCTCATCGACCAGTTCTTCATACTCCTCAGGTTCCTCTTGATCGACAATGTAGTTGCCGAGGTAACTAAATTCCTCGTCGAAGTTAAACTCTGTCGTGGCATGAAGAAGTTGGCATTCTTCTGGATCATCGGCATGCCTTAGTGTTTGGAACACATTTAGTTTAACTTGCTGGTCATTCACCCTCATTGTGAGTTCTCCCTTTTCAACATCGATCAAGGTTCTCCCTGTTGCTAGGAATGGTCTCCCGAGAATGATGGGTGCATGCTCATCTGCTTCACAATCCAAAACAATAAAGTTAGCGGGAAAAATAAATTTATCAACTTTTACTAGTATGTCCTCGATTTTTCCCTCTGGATGCACATAGGATCTGTCGGCTAGCTGCAGCATGACTGTTGTAGGTCTTGCCTTCCCGATTCCTAGTTTCTGGAAAACCGATTTAGGCATCAAGTTTATGCTAGCCCCAAGGTCGCATAATGCTTTCCCGACATAGTGATTTCCAATAGAATAGGGTATTGTGAAACTTCCGGGATCCTTCAACTTGGGTGGCATACGATTGTGCAACATTGCCATGCATCCCTCCATTGCGGCAACTGTTTCAAACTCTCCTAGCCTTGTTCTCTTGGACACAATGTCTTTAAAAACTTGGCATAGTTTGGCATTTGTTCAATTGCTTCCACCAATGGCAAGTTGATGTGGACTTGCTTTAGGATATCAAGAAACTTCTTGAATTGGTATTCTTGCTTTTGTCGCTTCAACCTTTGTGGGAATGGTGGTGGAAATCGGATATCTTCGATCCTTTCATTAGTTTGAAACTTGATTGACGGCATTGCCGGGACAACTGGAGTTGCCGAGGCGTTATCAACTAGGGTTGCCGAGGCATGTTTATCGCAAGTTGTCGAGGCGTCTTTATCATCGGTTGCCGAGGCATGCTTATCGCAAGTTGCCGCGGCAATTCCTGGTTCAGCATCTGAGGCTTTGCCGCTAGGTTCATCTTGATCTTTTTGTGGAGTTTTGTTTGATGAGCGGGTTTGAACCTCTCTAAGTTGTTGGCCACTTCTAGTGGTGATCGCCTTACATTGCTCATGGCCAGTTCCTCTTGCGACTTCAGTATCGCTAGGTAAACCTCCTTGCGGTCTAGTATTCAGATTTTGAGCAAACTGTCCGACTTGATTTTCCAAAGATTTGATTGCCGCCTCTTGGTTTTGCAATCTCATCTCGGTCCTGTTAATAAAAGCATCAGTTCTTTTTATGAAATTACTATTCTCAGCCATATAAGATTCAGTTTTCATCATAAAAGCATTTAGAGAATTTTCCAAAGAACTAGATGTTGTCGGTTGTTGCTGCGGCATCTGTTGCCGTGGCATATTCTGCTGGAATCCCGATGCTTGTGCATTCTGATTGTTCTGGTTTAGAGCATTGTTGGGATTACTCCATGAAAAATTTGGGTGCTTCTTCCAAGCTGGATTGTATGTATTGGACATCACATTGTTGTTCAGATTGTAATTCCCCACATAGAAGCTGGATTCCAGATTCTGCATACATTTAGAAGAATTATGGTTATCACCACATAACTCACAAAAAGAATCCATTACCTTGACTTCATGTGTGTTGTTTGGTTTTTGCATGTTCTGGACCATCTTGGTTAAAGTGGCCAATTGTGCCGAAATTGAATCTGATGATCCTAGTTCATGTATTGTGGCTTGGCGTCTAACTCCTCCTCTTCTAGTGGATGGGAATTGATAATCATTCTTGGCCAGTCTGTTTAAAATTTGCATTGCTTCTTCCGGCGACTTATCTAGGAGTATGCCGTTTGTCGAGGCATCTAGCATCATCCTTGTTGGTGTATTCACGGCGTTGTAAAACATTGTTACTTGAGTCCACACCGGGAATCCGTATAGGGGGTATTTGTGTAGAAGTTCTCTATATCGCTCCCAAGCCTCGTACATGGATTCATCATCTGCCTGCCGAAAAGAAGTAATGTCGTTACGAAACTTATCAGTCAAATTTGTAGGATTAAATCTAGCAAGGAAATCACGACAAAGATCAGTCCAAGATGCTATTGATCCGGCAGGAATGCTATTCAACCATGCTTTCGACCTATCCCTCAGTGAATAGGGGAATAATCTTAATCGTAATACATCGGGGGTGACTCCGTGTATCTTGAACGAGTTGGAAATCTCGAGGAAAGATTTCAGATGTTGTCGTGCATCTTCAGTTGCTGAGCCGCCAAATTGACCAATTGTGTTGATCATATTAAACATTACCGGTTTTAACTCAAAGTGGTCGGCTTCAATTTCAGGTGCGACAACTCCTGGATTAAGTCCATCTAGATCTTCTTCAAGATAGTCTCGAATAGTTCTGTTTCGTGCAAGAATCACTCCTCCTCCTGCTAGAACATCTTGATTCATATTGTCGTCTTGATTGGCCATTGCTACTCTTATCCTTCATCTAAGTCTTTGTAAGGTTCGTTCGATGTCTGGATCAAATGGATATTCTGGTGAAGTCGGTCTCGCCCTGGTCATATACCAATGCAAAACCAAAGTTTGTTAGCCCTTTGAATTTTAAACAAAAAAAGAAAGTGCAAGAAAGTAAAAACAAAGTCGCTATTGCCAATCCCCGGCAACGGCGCCAAAAACTTGTTACGCGTAATAAGTGCTACGCAATTGTGCAAGTATACACATTGCAAGTTATATTATAAAAGATATCGTCTCCACAGGGATTGGTGCCACTTCAAGAATCTAGTCACTTGCACTGTAAAAAGTAAAAACACAAATAGAAGATTATAGGAGTTTATCTAATAACTAAACTAGAAGGCAATAAAGTAAAAGAAAAGATGAATTCAAATGAGAGAGAGATAGGCTAGGTTATCGTGAGTTGAGGTGTGATAGCCGATTGGATCGTCTTGGTAAAAGAGTGCACGGGCAACTCAGTTGCCGTGGCAACTTGAACAAAGGGGTTGCCTCGACTTTTATTCTTGTTTGCGAGTGAATTGGGAGATGATCTCGTAACTTCATCTATTTATCTAATATCGGGAGAGTTAGATTCAAGAAACGAATGAGTATGGTCTTTATTCAATCTATTGATGGTGAAGATTAATCCGGCTTAGGAATAAGCTAAGGATTTCAACGGCTAAGAGGAGCGCAAGATTGGTTGTTGTTCACCCTTGATTCACGCAGGGATGTATTATCAAGGCATGCACAAGTAGCTAGAGTTTCGACTTAGAGATAAGAAGAAACCATTGAAGAACACTCCGCCGAACCTTGAAGTTGCTACCCAGCCACCCAAGTAGTTGCCCAGCTAGTCGCCCAGGCAACCATCGATTAGTTGCCAAGGCAACCCCGCTGTGCAAGTTGCCACGGCAACTGAGTTTCCCTTGCACTCTTTTACCAAGACGATCCAATCGGCTATCACACCTCAACTCATGATAACCTGGCATATTCACTCTCTTTTGATTTCATCTATTCTTTTAGTTTATTGCTTTTACTTTACTCGTTAAAATCAACTCCTACTATCAATTGTGTTTTTACTTTTACAGTGCGATAACTAAAGCAAAGTGGCCCAAACCAATCCCTGTGGAGACGATACTCGATACTCGTATCACTTTATTACTTGCGACGTGTATACTTGCACATTTGCGTAGCACTTATTACACGCAACATTTAGCTTAGAGTTAAAGTGGTTTGCAAAGAGCCAAAGTGTTATATATTGGATCTAGAGGTCATTACAGATCTCACCATATCGGTACACACCCTTAGGGTTTCGATACGCTAGAATATGTTTCAACTCAAATTGCTCAAAATATCCTAGGCGTACCGATACGCCTGGTAACCGTATTGGTACGCATAGCTGGGAAATGATGAAGGTGTCGGTACACATGTTACTGTTTCAATACGGTCAATTGCTACTAGAATTTAAATTTTCAAAACACACAATACCGTACAGATACACTTAAGGACCGTATCGGTACGCTTTTGTCTTTTAGTGCCATTTCGATACAGTAAACACATGTACCGATACGCTGACCGTTAATTCTATTGAGATGCTTTTTGTTTTTGAATTTCTTACATTTTGGTCCATGTTTCGTAAATGTGCAATTAAATGAGTCTGATTGGCTATTTTGATATGAGATTTAACATGAAGGCATGAAATATGACTAATTGAGGATTGGCAACCTTAATTTGGGAAAAGTCTTTATAATTATTGGAAATTACATTTTAGTCCCTATGAAGCGAATTTGAGCAACTGGATGTCAAATTGACGCCCGATTGAGTTGTACCTTTAACCACAACTTGTATGATCACCTTAGGATCTAAAGATGCATTTAGATAAGATAAAAAGGAAAAATAGACCATTTCAATTGTGATTCATTTAGATAAGATAAAAGGGAAAAAATAGATCGTTTCAATTGTGATTCTTCGGGGTTTGTCACGGTAAACCCTAATATAGCTCGTTCGATTTGGTCTTGCGTCTAGATCGGGTAAAGGGTTTATAAGATAGATTACCATTAAATACAAAGTCATTTCAGTTCTTTCATATTTTCCAAAGAGTGGAAATAAGAAATAGGTTCTAAGGTAGGCCCCAAGTTTGATGAATCCCACGGCTACTCAGATTCGAGAGAAACCATTCCTTGTAATTTTGATTGAAAAAAGAATCACAGAGGCTTGAAGAGAGAAGATTCAACTATACCTCTCGTGCAAACTGACAATCCTGAAGGGTATAGGATGCAGATTCAATCTCAAGAGAACAACCTGGACAATATGGGTACTACCCAATTGAACGACGACTGCGTTCCTCGTTGGTCATCAACTTTTCTTTGAAAGATAGCCATAGAAATAGAAGTAAGCATTGAGGCACTCGCTAGGTCCAAATTAACTTCCAACAAGTAGAACGAAGGGCCTTATTACTACCCATCAAAGAGACATAAGTGGATTCCATATCAAAAAAGAGTTTATCATTTAAACACCATATTAGTTTGTCAGGCAGGCCATTTGGATCAGGACATCGAATACCCAAAATATGCTGAACCGGATCCAGAGTGAACAAAGATGAGAGTTTCTCTAAATCCCAATTACCAGTTGGATCCATGAGATCCAAAAAAGAAATATCATGAGAATAAGCCAAATCATGCGATGAGAACGGCCGCAGAGGCCCCAACATCGAAACCTATGTATCATCTAAAAGGTAGACAAACTCACCTGTGCCAAGTGACCAAATGAGGCTAACACATAAATTACCCCAAGCCGATGAGAGTGCCCTCCAAAGGGGCGTGCAACAAACGCGAGTAACCGAGAAAGGACATGTCTCCAACACCCTGTATTTCTCGAATAACAAACATACCCACATAGCATCAAAATCAATCACTAGAGTATAAGCAATCTTTAGGACAAATGCCATATTGAAACTATAAATTTGCCGTAAACCAAGGCCACCACAATCCATCGGCTGACGAATAGACTCCCAATTTACTAGAGAAATTTTGGTAGATGTCGCATTAGAGCCCCAAATAAATTGGCATAAGAGCTTCTCAATGTCATTTGCATACCTTCTTAGGAAGCAAGGAAGTTTGCATGAAGTACATATGGATGGCAGCAAGCACGAATTTGGCCAAAATCACATGTCCGAACATGGAAAGTGGATGAGTAGCCTAACTATTAACTCAATAAATTAAAGTCAAAGCACTTAACTCGATTATGAAGAACCGGCACACCAAGATACTTCCCCAAAGAAGCAACACGTTGGTAACCCAAAAAAACAATAATCTCTTCTTGAATAGAGGTAGTTGTGTTTAGGCGAAAAAATATTTGTGCTTTCCACGTATTAACTCGATATCAAAAATGTTTTCCAAAAATGGCAAGAATGGACTTAATTATCTGCTTCTAATCCAAATTGGCGGTTGCATAAAGGATGAGATCATCCGTAAAGAAAATGTGAGAAACAGAAATACCATTACTAGCAAAGCAAAAAGGCTGCCATGAGCCAGAAAAATACCCTCCTTAATCAAATGACCCAATCTCTCCATTGCAAGGACAAAAAGGTACAGCGATAGGGGGTCACCCTGTCAAATACCTCTACTTGGCACAAAAGATTGAGAAAGACCACCATTCCATTGGACTTGGAAGCTAGAATTCATGATTGAGCTTATGATGATACGACGAATGCCCAAGGGAAAGACTGCATCAGTCATTACATCAGATATGAAATTCCATTGTATCCCATCAAAAGTTTTTTCGAGATCCACCTTTATTGCCAACCAGCATTCCTTACGTTTAGATAAATGTATGGAATGAATGATTTCCTTATTAATCATTATGTTTTCTGTGATGTTGTGACCAGATATAAAGCTAGCCTGGTTCTGATCAATTAGCAAAGGAAAGATTGGTTTCAATCTGTTGTCGCTAGTTTTTTGGCTCAAAAATGCAAGAAAAAGGAAAGAAAACTGGACCGAATCAAGTAAAAAGGGGAATTGCATTATTCTAGGAGAATTAAACTAAAAAGGAAATAATAACATTGGGGGTTGATAAGAATGGGAATAAATCAGTCCCAAATACCCAACTCGAATCAAAAAAATGAAATGGGAAAGTCAATCCCTAAATAAGATCAAATATGGAAGAAAGATAAAGGAAATCAAAGCCAAATCGGAATCAAGCACAATCAATCAAACATGGCAAGAGCATCACAGGAAATTAGGGAATTTGTTTTTTTTAATTTTCTTTGTATTATTGGAAGGGAAAATACCTATATAAACACCCACCACCACAACACATTCACAACACAATTTTTCTCATTCACCACCACTCATCACTCCCCTCTCAGAACCACTATATACACCACACTCTACACCACACAATATTGTGAAATTGTATATTCAAATCTTTGGATTACAAGCAAGAATCAAGCAAGCAAGGTGATAAGTGTTCAAAAGTACTATTTTTCTTACCCTTTCAACTCATATTATTGTTAGACTTAGGCTCATATTAGTTGCATAGTCAGCCATTCATGCATTAATCCATGTTTCCTTCAATCGTTGAGCTTGATTACATAACTTGGTGATTTTTGTGGAAATAGATGCTGCTTTGGTATGTTTTTGTGTGTGTATGTGCAGGATCACTTGCCAAAGCAATGCCGAGCTAGTTGCCAGGGCAATGCATGAAGGATATGCCGAGCTAGTTGCCAGGGCAATACATGAAGGAGACGCCGAGCCAGTTGCCATGGCATTTGTCGACAAAGACAAAGAGCAATATGGATGTCGAAATTCATGACTTTACAAGCCCAAGATGACATGGAGCAAGGCCCAAGCCCAAAGGAATTTGATTGCCATGCAGAGATTAAAAAGAATTAAATTCAAGAAGATAGGAGAAGTTCTAATAGGAATAAAATTATAATAAAGAATTATATTCTTTAAAGATAATTTAATTCCAACTCAAACTCCTCCTCAAAGAAGGACTTTGGCCTAGCCCTATAAATATCAAGGAGATTTCGACAATTCCATATAGGGAGAGCAAGAGGGAAATTTCGGCAAGTCCAAGTAGGGCAAGAGGAGAGAATTTTCGACAAGCATCAAGGGCAAGGAGGATTTCGACAAGCCTCCTCCTTCATCTTTTCTTCCTTGTTCGATTGGGTTCATGCTAGGGATTAATTATCTTGTGTTTCTTTGGAACCTAGCCATGAACTAAATTTACTTGGCTATGGTTATTGTGTTTTGTGGTTGTGAGAAACTATTGGTTTTTGTTTAGGTAATAAGAGTTTGCACTTTTCTATTTCAAGGTTTATTCATTCTTGATTCTTATTTTTTTTTTGCGAGTGAATTGGGAGAGGATCTCGTGATTTCATCCATTTATCTAATATCGGGAGAGTTAGATTCAAGAAACGAATGAATATGATCTTTATTCAATCCAATGATGGTGAAGATTAATCCGGCTTAGGAATAAGTTAAGGATTTCAACGGCTAAGAGGAGCGCAAGATTGGTTGTTGTTCACCCTTGATTCACGCAGGGATGTATTATCAAGGCATGCACAAGTAGCTAGAGTTTCGACTTAGGGATAAGAAGAAACCATTGAAGAATGCTCCGCCGAACCTTGAAGTTGCTGCCCAGTCGCCCAAGTAGTTGCCCAACTAGTCGCCCAAGCAACCATCAATTAGTTGCCAAGGCAACCCCGTTGTGCAAGTCGCCACGGCAACTGAGTTGCCCGTGCACTCTTTTACCAAGACAATCCAATCGGCTATCACACCTCAACTCACGATAACCTAGCCTATCTCTCTCATTCAATCTCATCTTTTCATTTACTTAATTGCTTTCTAGATTAGTTATTAGTTAAAACTTCTATAATCCTTTATTTGTGTTTTTACTTTTTACAGTGCAAGAGACTAGAGTGAACAAAGATGTGAGTTTCTCTAAATCCCAATTACCAGTTGGATCCATGAGATCCAAAAAAGAAATATCATGAGAATAAGCCAAATCATGCGATGAGAACGGCCGCAGAGGCCCCAACATCGAAACCTATGTATCATCTAAAAGGTAGACAAACTCACCTGTGCCAAGTGACCAAATGAGGCTAACACATAAATTACCCCAAGCCGATGAGAGTGCCCTCCAAAGGGGCGTGCAACAAACGCGAGTAACCGAGAAAGGACATGTCTCCAACACCCTGTATTTCTCGAATAACAAACATACCCACATAGCATCAAAATCAATCACTAGAGTATAAGCAATCTTTAGGACAAATGCCATATTGAAACTATAAATTTGCCGTAAGCCAAGGCCACCACAATCCATCGGCTGACGAATAGACTCCCAATTTACTAGAGAAATTTTGGTAGATGTCGCATTAGAGCCCCAAATAAATTGGCATAAGAGCTTCTCAATGTCATTGCATACCTTCTTAGGAAGCAAGGAAGTTTGCATGAAGTACATATGGATGGCAGCAAGCACGAATTTGGCCAAAATCACATGTCCGAACATGGAAAGTGGATGAGTAGCCTAACTATTAACTCAATAAATTAAAGTCAAAGCACTTAACTCGATTATGAAGAACCGGCACACCAAGATACTTCCCCAAAGAAGCAACACGTTGGTAACCCAAAAAAACAATAATCTCTTCTTGAATAGAGGTAGTTGTGTTGGGCGAAAAAAATATTTGTGCTTTCCACGTATTAACTCGATATCAAAAATGTTTTCCAAAAATGGCAAGAATGGACTTAATTATCTGCTTCTAATCCAAATTGGCGGTTGCATAAAGGATGAGATCATCCGTAAAGAAAATGTGAGAAACAGAAATACCATTACTAGCAAAGCAAAAAGGCTGCCATGAGCCAAAAAAATACCCTCCTTAATCAAATGACCCAATCTCTCCATTGCAAGGACAAAAAGGTACAGCGATAGGGGGTCACCCTGTCAAATACCTCTACTTGGCACAAAAGATTGAGAAAGACCACCATTCCATTGGACTTGGAAGCTAGAATTCATGATTGAGCTTATGATGATACGACGAATGCCCAAGGGAAAGACTGCATCAGTCATTACATCAGATATGAAATTCCATTGTATCCCATCAAAAGTTTTTTCGAGATCCACCTTTATTGCCAACCAGCATTCCTTACGTTTAGATAAATGTATGGAATGAATGATTTCCTTATTAATCATTATGTTTTCTGTGATGTTGTGACCAGATATAAAGCTAGCCTGGTTCTGATCAATTAGCAAAGGAAAGATTGGTTTCAATCTGTTGTCGCTAGTTTTTGGCTCAAAAATGCAAGAAAAAGGAAAGAAAACTGGACCGAATCAAGTAAAAAGGGGAATTGCATTATTCTAGGAGAATTAAACTAAAAAGGAAATAATAACATTGGGGGTTGATAAGAATGGGAATAAATCAGTCCCAAATACCCAACTCGAATCAAAAAAATGAAATGGGAAAGTCAATCCCTAAATAAGATCAAATATGGAAGAAAGATAAAGGAAATCAAAGCCAAATCGGAATCAAGCACAATCAATCAAACATGGCAAGAGCATCACAGGAAATTAGGGAATTTGTTTTTTTAATTTTCTTTGTATTATTGGAAGGGAAAATACCTATATAAACACCCACCACCACAACACATTCACAACACAATTTTTCTCATTCACCACCACTCATCACTCCCCTCTGTAACCACTATACGCCACACTCTACACCACACAATATTGTGAAATTGTATATTCAAATCTTTGGATTACAAGCAAGAATCAAGCAAGCAAGGTGATAAGTGTTCAAAAGTACTATTTTTCTTACCCTTTCAACTCATATTATTGTTAGACTTAGGCTCATATTAGTTGCATAGTCAGCCATTCATGCATTAATCCATGTTTCCTTCAATCGTTGAGCTTGATTACATAACTTGGTGATTTTTGTGGAAATAGATGCTGCTTTGGTATGTTTTTGTGTGTGTATGTGCAGGATCACTTGCCAAAGCAATGCCGAGCTAGTTGCCAGGGCAATGCATGAAGAATATGCCGAGCTAGTTGCCAGGGCAATACATGAAGGAGACGCCGAGCCAGTTGCCATGGCATTTGTCGACAAAGACAAAGAGCAATATGGATGTCGAAATTCATGACTTTACAAGCCCAAGATGACATGGAGCAAGGCGCAAGCCCAAAGGAATTTGATTGCCATGCAGAGATTAAAGAAGAATTAAATTCCAAGAAGATAGGAGAAGTTCTAATAGGAATAAAATTATAATAAAGAATTATATTCTTTAAAGATAATTTAATTCCAACTCAAACTCCTCCTCAAAGAAGGACTTTGGCCTAGCCCTATAAATATCAAGGAGATTTCGACAATTCCATATAGGGAGAGCAAGAGGGAAATTTCGGCAAGTCCAAGTAGGGCAAGAGGAGAGAATTTTCGACAAGCATCAAGGGCAAGGAAGATTTCGACAAGCCTCCTCCTTCATCTTTTCTTCCTTGTTCGATTGGGTTCATGCTAGGGATTAATTATCTTGTGTTTCTTTGGAACCTAGCCATGAACTAAATTTACTTGGCTATGGTTATTGTGTTTTGTGGTTGTGAGAAACTATTGGTTTTTGTTTAGGTAATAAGAGTTTGCACTTTTCTATTTCAAGGTTTATTCATTCTTGGTTCTTATTATTGTTTGCGAGTGAATTGGGAGAGGATCTCGTGATTTCATCCATTTATCTAATATCGGGAGAGTTAGATTCAAGAAACGAATGAATATGATCTTTATTCAATCCAATGATGGTGAAGATTAATCCGGCTTAGGAATAAGTTAAGGATTTCAACGGCTAAGAGGAGCGCAAGATTGGTTGTTGTTCACCCTTGATTCACGCAGGGATGTATTATCAAGGCATGCACAAGTAGCTAGAGTTTTGACTTAGGGATAAGAAGAAACCATTGAAGAACGCTCCGCCGAACCTTGAAGTTGCTGCCCAGTCGCCCAAGTAGTTGCCCAACTAGTCGCCCAAGCAACCATCAATTAGTTGCCAAGGCAACCCCGTTGTGCAAGTCGCCACGGCAACTGAGTTTCCCGTGCACTCTTTTACCAAGACAATCCAATCGGCTATCACACCTCAACTCACGATAACCTAGCCTATCTCTCTCATTCAATCTCATCTTTTCATTTACTTAATTGCTTTCTAGATTAGTTATTAGTTAAAACTTCTATAATCCTTTATTTGTGTTTTTACTTTTTACAGTGCAAGAGACTAGATTCTTGAAGTGGCACCAATCCCTGTGGAGACGATATCTTTTATACTATAACTTGCGACGTGTATACTTGCACATTTGCGTAGCACTTATTACGCGCAACACAAGGTTTCTTTCTTTTTAGGTATTTCTTTACTTTTTCTATGTTTTTTATTTCGAATATAAATAAATTCTTACACGCTTCAAATTGATGTTGTCAGAATTATAAAGTGGGTGACCAAAAAATTGAAACGTTTTATAAAGGATAGTGGATTTTGAAAAGTTTTCAAATAATTCAAACTATTTTAAAACATTTTTGGGTAATTTCATTTTAACCAAGCTTGGATTAAAAAAATATTTTCATTTACTTACAAGGATATTGGCGCTTAATTTTAAAACGTAGAAATGATAAAGATTTGCAACTTTTAAAACTTTCACTTAAATGTTCCATAGTCTGTTGTTTAATAAATCATTCTGTTGATCTTTAGCTTTAAAAGTTTCAGGTCCAACAATTTTTTTATATTTCCTTTACCTGCTTTAAATTTTGCTACTTTCTTTTTTTTAAAAAAAAAGAATCTACCTCATATTGAGGGTTAACCCGGTTAAAGAGGATGATACAACTTTTCTTTATTTTAAAAAAGGATCACATGTAAATATCTTTGTAAATAAAATATTTATGTATAAATTACTGCAATTTAATTCCGCGTGATTGTTCTCGTTAAGTTTATTAATTTTATTAAAGATTTTAAAATATAATGTTCCTTTAATTAAACCTTTAGTTTGAATAAAAATTAGGATTAAGTTCTTTAAAGCCTTAGTTAGAGCCTTGAAAATTGAAAAATAAAAAAAAACTCTTCTTCACTCTAAAATTAATAAAACACATTTAATCACATTTGAACCCAATAGGTAAAATTCACTTAGACAATTCCTAGGGTTAATATCCACATAGAATAAAAAAAAGCTTTCAACACACCAACTGCTTCTTTGATTGTTTGTTTAAAAAGTGGAATTAAAATTAATACGGTATCCTATCAAAAGGAGGTAACGGGTTAGCGCCAAAGATGTTGGCGGTGATTAGAGTTTGCTCTCTGGATGGTGGGACCGTTAAAATGGAACCATGTTCATAAATGGACAATAAGTTAAATTTTATATGAACTTGTAAATTCTGACATCAAAATGTTTTGTAATCGACTAGGTAGCAATTTTAGGGCACTATGGGGGTGCTAACCCTTTCCCACGCGTAACCGACTCCTGAACCCTTTTTTGTGTTTTCGTAGACCAAAAAAGTTGTTTAAATAAAATAAAACTATTTCATTAAAATAACCTGTTTTTAGGTGATCCAATTACACCTTATTTAAAAAATTGGTAGTGATTCTGTTGTTTAGGCTTTCATTTTAAAAAACATCAAGACCCTTCAAAAAGGTTGCGACAGCCTGGCGACTCCACTGGATTTTATTTTTTTAACAAAAAAAGAGAGTCAACCCGCAAGCCGATTACACTTTGTTTTAATGTCGGAATTTGTTAAGTTCATATAAAATTTAATTTCATTGTCCATTTATGAATATGATCTCATTTTACGCATTTAATGCTTGATTATAAGCTTTATACCCGAGCTTTATCCCGATTGCTTAAGTGAGGGGAAAACGCTTTGCTCATGTAAGAATATTGATTCTTCATATGAGCCTAGCAAGTACCTTCGGGACTCATATGCCCTATGTCCTCGTAAGGATATTGATCCTTCGTGAAGACATGGGAAATGAGTCCTCATAAGTTGAACTTGGTTCGTTTGAAGCCTATAATGGGTGAGAATCAAGGGCCTTGCTATCCTTAGTAGGGGACAGCGAGGACAATTTGGGAACCTTTCTAGAACCGCACCTTTGTTTGTGAATCTAGGAGCCCACCCCATTAGAGCCATGTGATGAACCATAGAAGTAGAATTTGGCCAAGATTTTTTTGTAATAATAGCCCAACACCAGAAATGTTGGAATGTGCTTCCTAGTTACTATTCCTACAATAAAATTATTTTGAACCTTTTTAGGTGTTTTTTATTTATTTTATCTTGTTTTGCATGCATCTCATATCTAGAAGAGGTCGAGTCTGGAGAACATAGCTCAAAGTAGAACACAATTTTTTGCAATGGATGGAAGACTCCTTAAAAAGAGAAAGATAACAAGAGTATACATCTCTGGTCCAAGGTCAACCAGTGAGTACTTGTGAATGAGGAAAAGAAGGTCAAACAAGCGAGAAGATCAAACGAGTTGTCAAAAAAGGGAAAAGTGAGCATAGCCTTATGAAAAATGAAGGTCCATGACAACAAGGTCTATTTGTGCGAATTACGGTGTATATGTGACTCAACCAATGAGAAGCTGAGACAGAGCCAAGCCTTCGTTGCTAAGTTGCAGACCCAGGTGACAAGTGAGAATGAAACACTAAAGGAGCAAGTAAGGCCATAGAGAATATTGTCTTGGTACTCGAGGATATCAACAGATGGGGCAATAACTATTGGTTCACGCATCTTAGAAATAAAGCCATGAGATTCCAAGAGCGTGGCAAGTTCGACAAGAGTATCATGGCCCAAGTTTAGGATGTAACTGGGCATAGGATGATAACCAAGAAAGCCGTAGCTTTGCGCCAGTATAGAAAGTAAGACTGCGACTCTTATGGATGATCGAAGACCTGGTACTCCAGCCGAGATGCACTTGTAGTATAAATTGAAATATTTCATAATAAGGAACTTCGACATCCAATGAAGAACTACTTCTAGAGCTATACCTTAATGGAATCGATGGCCATTCGCCTGCATTCATTCATTTGCATTTTGTTTGTTTGTTGTTTGTTTGCATTGGTTTATGTTTTTTACATCATTGTATACATTCATACATAATAAAAGAATTAATTGTGGTAAAATTTCAAAAATCTAAAAAAAGAAAGTTTCGCATAAGCACGATACCCAAGCAATGGTTATTAAAGATAGGTTGTCACCTTCAAAATTGAACCGCAAGAATACGTAAGCTTTTGGAGACGTTATTACCCAGATAGCAGTCATGTTAGGGTTTGGGACCCATGTAAAGAGAAAGCAACTGATGGCATCAAAGCCCTGCCATGAATTGCCTACGCTCACTATGAGAATCAAGGAAAGAAATATGACGAGTACCCTGTAGCCAGAACAACTTCAGTAGGAGAATCTTGCCAAGAAGTAGATTGGTTGAGCTTTGCTGGAATACACCCATGCTTTCCCGGACTAATGATCAATAATTTTCCTGAAAAATGGTGGAGTCATACCCAAAACCAACCTTTTGCTTTTGCCCACGAGCATTAGGGATCTTTTTTAAGGGCTCCCTTTAATTTTCTCAAGTGGCAAACATTTCATTTTTTCTATGCATTTCATCTTATCTATTTCCCTTCCAAAATGCATCCTATAGAGCCCATATTATTGATTGTATGAATGATTCTAGAATCTAATCCCGAGATAGAAGGGCAATAAAGTGTGTTCAGGATTAATGGGGAAATTCCCTTTGAGTGAATTTACCTCTCAGACATTGTTGTTTAGGGTTTTTGAATAAAGTGATAACTCTAAAACATCTACCAACTGATGACTGCTACTCTTTGATGATATTTGTGTGTGAAATGACATTTCCCATTCCTTCATTTTCCTTCACGAATAAGAAAAAATCCTTTGTGTTCCCCTTTTGAGCCTAATAATTTTCTTGTGATTGAACCCTAACCAAGGATCACTCCCCACACTGGGAGGCAAGAGGATGAAAAATTGTTTGCAAGTGAGAAATAAAATATCAAGTTGAATGTCCTAAATTTAAAATAAAAAGGACAAGGAAAAAAGGCAAAAAAAGAACAAAAAAAGGAAAGAAAAAGAGGGAAAAAGGGAAGAAATAAAAGCTAAAAGACGAAAGCAGAGAAAAGCATGGAACATGTGCGAAATCCTTCAAATAAGGCATGAGCTGAAAAAAGAAATGAACTCTAGGGTGAAAACCCAAACGGCCAGTCTAGAGCGATCCAAAGAATAAAAGAACGAATATTTCATCAAGAAAGATCGATCCATGGTTTAATCACCCTTAAAACATGTATTTGAGCCTATATATCTTTTTTTGTAACCCGAGCCTAACCTACATTACAAGCCTTAAAAGACCATATGGATCACGCATGAATATCTAAAAAAAAGGAGTTTGTTTGCAGAACACATTCTGCCTTATTGAGTTAACCTTTTTCAGGAACCTCGAAACTTCTAATGTCTGATTGAGATTAGAAAAGTGGAAAATTTGAAATTTGGGGAATGGGCGAGTTAAAGAGAGCCACTTAAAAGTGGGACACTATCTGGTTGATGGATTCATGAATCATTCATAGAATTTTAGGGCATTTGACTTTGCTTTTTTCCATGTTTGCCATGACTTTTTCCTTTGAACCCTCATTTTTAGCCTTTATTTTTCTTTAACTCCTCATTTCTAGCCTTTTATTTTTCTTTAAATCCTCATTGCTAACTCTTTTCTTGCATCTCACAAGTAAAGTGACATAGATTTATGAAAAAAACATAGGTTTCTTGGTATTGATTCCAAATTCATGAGCAATTGTTTACCATTTCACCAAGAAATAATAGGGGCAACACCGCCTTCATTAGTTTATGGGATAAAAGGTTGAGTTGCCAATCAAGGTTGAAATTCTATCTCTCTGTGTCTTGATAGAAGAAAAAATAGAAGAAGCAAAGTCGGTCCAAGCAAGATATGACCAGTTGAGTTATTTAATGAAAAACGGGTTAAAAGTCATCTGTTGTGGTCAAGTGAATCGGAGAAAAATGACACGAGCCGCGACAAGAAAGTTTATCTGAGAAAGAGATTTCGTATTAGGAAAAATTTTGCCAATTCAAAGAGATTCTCGGGGAAAATGAATGACTAACTAGAAAAAGGCCATCTCAAAAAAACATTGATCTTGGTCGAGATGGATAGAGATGAGCTTCATAATCCGATGAATTCAGGAGTTTTATGCCTGAAAAGAAAAAAGAGAAAGAAAAAAAGAAAATAAAATTATCGAAAGGTGAAAACCCGCAAAGGACGCCTTAGATACAAAAAAGAAAAAGAGGAGTTCAAGATAAAAGCCCGCAAAGGGCGTCTTGAAACCAAAGGAGGATCCGAGTTGAAAACCCACAAAGGGCGACTCAGATAGTTTATGGATTAGGCAGGCAACAAATGAATCTCTTAAAAACGTGGTATCTTGGAAGAAATTCTGTGTCCTCATACCTCGTCGACTTGGCAAAGACAATATAGGGAAATTTCTGGTGTTCTTACTTAGGAAGTTTTGGCCAATTGCATCTAATTTTAAATAGGGCATGCCCAGAGTGGGGCAATTTGCATTGGCCAAGGATTTAAGGCCATCAACGTTAATAGGTGTAAGAGGAAGATAAAAAAAATGCCAGTACCATTCAAAGACATTTAAGGTAGAAATAAGCTTTGTTGCAAGGATTTACATGCAAGTGCTACAAAGAGCCCTGCAGGGGCAAGCATATGAGAACTCAAAAGGAGCTTTAAGGATTCTTGATATTATTTTAAGGTAGCATGGTTGCTAAACCTTCTCCCACATTGAGAAAAATTTTACATACATTGAAGGAGATGTCCAGTGATGTTAAAGCTTTCATTCAAGCTTCTGGGAGGATGTGAGAGATTTTGTTCCCTCAACCAGACAAAGGCTAAAAGAGTGTTGAAGAATATGAGGATAAAAAGTCAGTCCTCCCAAACAGGAATACAAGATAACTGGACTGAGTGAGCAAATGTGCAAAGCTCAGATGTTTTTTCTAAAGCAAAGAGATACAAAGAATAAATAGCTAGCATGGTTGTCTATCTTGGTTGAACAAGGAAATGCGCATGGAAGCGAAACCTCAGAAGAAAAAGGAAAATATGAAAAAGAGAAATAAAATAGGAAATTTAATAAAACAGAAAATGAAAAAATTTAAAAATGAAAAAAGAAAAAGTAGAAAAAAGTAAAAACCAAAAAAGAAAATTGATAAAAAAAATAAAGGAGAAAAACTTAAAAGAAGAAGAAGAAGAGAAAAAAAAGGGAAAAAAGAAGAAAAAAAAAGGAAAAGAAAAAAGATGAAAAACGAAAATGAAGAGAAGAAAAGAAGAAAAAGAAAGAAAAGGGTAAAAAAGAGAAAGTTTAAAAACAAAAGAAAATGAAAGAAAAAGGTCATGCATTCATGCGTTAGGCATCCCTAGGAGCATACTCATCATTTTGACATGTATAGAACTGTTTATCTATTCGAGCAAGATGAGAATAAAACCCGCCTATTCGTTCAGGCATAACGAGAATGGAACCTACTTATCTATTCGAGCATGAGGAGAATAGAACACGTCTATCTATTCAGGCATGAAAAGAATAGAACCTGCTTATCTATTCGAGCATGAGGAGAATAGAACATGCTTATATATTCAAGCATAAGGAGAATAGAACTCGCCTACCCGTTCAGGCATGAGGCGAATAGAACTTGTTTATCTATTCGAGCATGAGGAGAATAGAACCTGCCTATCCGTTTAGACATGAGGATAATAGAATTTCTTATCTATTCAAGAATGAGGAGAATAGAACCTGCCTATTCGTTCAGGCATGAGGAGAATGGAACCTGCTTATCTATTTGAGCATGAGGAGAATAAAACCTGCCTATCCATTCAGGCATGAGAAGAATGGAACTCGCCTATCCATTTAGGCATGAGGAGAATAGAACCTTCTTATCAATTCGAGCATGAGGAAAATACAACTCGTCTGTCCGTTCAGGCATGAGGAGAATGGAACATGCTTATCTATTTTAGCATGAGGAGAATAAAACTCCCATATCCGTTCAAGCATGAGGAGAATGGAACTCGTCTATCCGTTCAGGCATGAGGAGAATAGAACTTGATTATCTATTCGAGCATAAGGAGAATAAAACTCACATATCCATTCAGGCATGAGGAGAATAGAACTTGCTTATCTATTCGAGCACGGGGAGAATGAAACCTGTCTATCCGTTCAGGCATGAAGATAATAGAACCTGTTTATCTATTCGATTATGAGGAAAATAGAACCCGCCTATCCGTTCAGGCATGAGAATAATGAAACTTGCTTATCTATTCGAGCATGAGGAGAATAGAACTCGCCTATCCGTTCAGGCTTAAGAAGAATAGAACCTGCCTATCCGTTCAGGCATGAGGAGAATGGAACCTGCTTATCTATTCGAGCATTAGGAGAATAGAACCCGCCTATCCGTTCAGGCATGAGGAGAACAGAACCTGCTTATCTATTTGAGCATGGGGAGAATAGAACTCGCCTATCCATTCAGGCATGAGGAGAATGCCTATCCGTTCAGGCATGAGGAGAATATATATTTGAGCATGAGGAGAATAAAACCCTCATATTCGTTCAGGCATGAGTAGAATGGAACTTGCTTATCTATTCAAGCATGAGGAAAATAGAACTCGCATATCTGTTCAGGCATGAGAAGAATGGAACTCGCCTATTTGTTCAAGCATGAGGAGAATGGAACCTACTTATCTATTTGAGCATAAGGAGAATAGAACCCGCATATTTGTTCAGGCATGAGGAGAACGAAACCTACTCTTTTACTCGAGCATGAGGAGAATAGAACCCGCCTATCTGTTCAAGCATGAGGAGAATGGAACTCGCCTATCCGTTCGGGCACGAAGAGAATAGAACCTTTATTTTTCAGCAACGTCTATCCGTTCGAGCACGAGGAGAATAGAACCTTTATTTTTTAGCACAATGCCTATCCGTTCGGGCACGAGGAGAATGGAACCTTTATTTTTTAGCACAATGCTTATCCGTTCGGGCGTGAGGAGAGTATAACCTTTTTTAGCACAACGCCTATCCGTTTAGGCGCGAGGAGAATGGAACCTTTATTTTTAGCAACTGCCTATCCGTTCAGACGCGAGAAGAATAGAACTTTTATTTTTCAACACAATGTTTATCCGTTCGGGCGCGAGGAGAATGGAACCTTTTTTCAGCACAACGCCTATTCGTTCGGGCACGAGGAGAATGGAACCCTTATTTTTCAGCAACTGCCTATCCGTTCAGGGGCGAGGAGAATGGAACCTTGTTTTGATGTCCAGTGAGTTGGTGATTGGTTAAAATTAGTGTCTTTTATTCTTTGCTCTATTCTTGTTTCACCGAAATGAGCAAAGAGGGGCAGCTGTTGTCACTGATTTTTTGGCTCAAAATGTAAGAAAAAGGAAAGAAAGTCGGACTAAATTAAGTAAAATGGGGAATTGCATTATTCGAAGAGAGTTAAACCAAACAAATAAGAACATGGAGGATTGATTCGAATGGGAATAAATCAGTCCCAAATACCCAACTCGAATAAAAAATGAAAAGGGAAAGTCAATCCCTAAATCAGATCGAATATGGAAGGAAGATCAAGGAAATCAAAGCCAAATCGAAATCAAGCACAATCAATCAAACATGGCAAGAGCGTCACCGGAAATTAGGGGATTTTTTTAATTTTCTTTGTATTTTTGGAAATGAAATACCTATATAAACACCCACCACCATATTTTTTTCTCATTCACCACCACTCATCACTCCCCTTGTAACTGCTATACACCACTCTCTACACCACACAATATTGTGAAATTGTATATTCAGATCTTTGGATTACAAGCAAGAATCAAGCAAGCAAGGTTTCTTTCTTTCTATATTTCTTTACTTTTTCTATGTTTTTTTTATTTCGAATATAAATAAATTCTTACACACTTCAAATTGATGTTGTCGGAATTACAAAGTGGGTGACCAGAAAATCGAAACGTTTTATAAAGGAGAGTGGATTTCGGAAAGTTTTCAAATAATTCGAACCATTTTAAAATATTTTTGGGTAATTTCATTTTAACCGAGCTTGGATTAAAAAATATTTTCATTTACTTACAAGGATATTTACGCTTATTTTTAAAACGTAGAAATGATAAAGATTTGCAACTTTTAAAAGTTTCACTTAAATGTTACACAGTCCGTTGTTTAATAAATCATTCCGTTGATCTTCAGCTTTAAAAGTTTCAAGTCCAACAAATTTTTTATATTTCCTTTACCTTTTGAATTTTGCTACTTTCCTTTTTTTTTAAAAAAAGAATCCGCCTCATATTAAGTGTTGACCCGGTTAAAGGGGATGATACAACTTTCCTTTATTTTAAAAAAGGATCACATGTAAATATCTTTGTAAATAAAATATTTATGTATAAATTCCTGCAATTTAATTCTGCGTGATTGTTCTCGTTAAATTTATTAATTTTATTAAAGCTTTTAAAATATAACGTTCCTTTAATTAAATCTTTAGATTGAATAAAAAACTAGGATTAAGTTCTTTAAAGCCTTAGTTAGAGCCTTTAAAAAAAACTATTCTTCACTCTAAAATTAATAAAACACACTTAATCACATTTGAACCCCAATAGGTAAAATTCACTTAGACAATTCCTAGGGTTAATAACCATATAGAATAATAAAAGCTTTCAACACACCAACTGCTTCTTTGATTGTTTATTTAAAAAGTGGAATTAAAATTAATGTGGTATCCTATCAAAAGGAGGTAACGGGTTAGTGCTAGAGATGTTGGCGGTGATTAGAGTTTACTCTTCGGATGGTGGCACCATTAAAATATAACCATATTCATAAATGGACAATAAGTTAAATTTTATACGAACTTGCAAATTCTGACATCAAAACATTTTATAATCGACTAGGTACTAATTTTAGAGCGTTACGGGGTGCTAATCCTTCCCCCACACGTAATCGACTCCCGAACCCGTTTTTGTGTTTTGGCAGACCAAAATGTTGTTTTAATAAAATAAAACTATTTTATTAAAATAACCCGTTTTTAGGTGATCCAATCACATATTATTTAAAAGATTGGTGGCGACTTCGTTGTTTAAGCTTACATTTTAAAAAACGTCAAGACCCTTAAAAAAGGTAGCGACACAATCTACTCACAATCACCTTGGAAAGAAGCTTATAAAGCACTGTACATAAGCTGATAGGCCGAAATTCAGCGAAAGTTGTCTGACTATCACACTTGGGAATGAGAATTATAATTGTTCGATTAAGATCCGGCTCTAAAACACCCCCATAAAAGATACCCTAAATCATTAACAAATTAACGGCCTCACAATAGACCATTGTCATTGAGAAAAATTTCGCGTGCAAACTATCCCATCATGAAGATTTCAAAGGTGCCATATCTATAAGGGCAGCATGAATTTCATCACTAGAAGGAATAAAATCTAGTTGACGCCACAGCTCATGTGGAATGCTAAAAAAATTACCAAAAATGGGGTAAGACTCACCTGGTGCATCAGATGATCAGATGCCGCAAAAAGGCCATGGAAATAATTAACAGCTTCATTCTTTAGAGTGGCATCATCCTTACACCATGTTATATCACTTAGTTTGAGGGATCTGAATCTACTTCGATGCCTCCTAGAAATAGCTCGCCTAAAAAAATAGCGAGTATTTCTATCACCCTGAGAGACCCAATCCGAGTGCGACTTCTGACGCCAAAGAAGCTCTTCTTCATCTAACAGGTGTTCAAGATCAATTAGGAGTTTCGATTCTAAAGAGCTCAAGATATGAGATGAACAAATACTAATAACCCTTTGAATGCCTCGTAAGCGAGCCATAACGATACGCTTTTTAACACCCAAGTATTTGAACATCGTTTTATTCCATGTGTCCGCCGCTTTAGAAAAGTCGCAGATGGTTTCAGTTATTGAAGAACCTTGCTTCCAAATGTCTATTACTATACTCGGAAAATCATCGCAAGACAGCAAACCTGAGAAGTAGCAAAAGGGCGGCGCATTAGCTCTATTTTGCTGGGTATTACCGATCTGTAAAAGTATTGGACGATGGTTAGAGCGCATGCGCAGGAGATGCTGAACAATAAATTTAAGATAAACTTCATCATATTAGCTATTGTAAATAAAACGATCCAGCCGAAACGAAGCATAACCCCTGGACCATGTAAAATTAGGACCATGGTACCCCATATCTCTGAGACCATAATCTGAAAGAAGATTCTAAAAAGCTTTGCTTGGTCGTGATGAAGGGGCGTAACCCATTCTATCAGCCGGGTAAAGAGTTACACTAAAATCCCTGAAGAAAATCCAAGAAGATCGAATAGTCGATGCAAGATGGCAAAGATGTGGCCAAAGAAGCTTTCTACCCGATGTCGACGGACTAGCATAGACAACTGTAGCACATAGGGAAGACCCTCCTCTAATGCTTGTAAGACGAAAATGGATAAATTGAAAGTGATTGATGAGGATATTTACATTGACTGTATCATACCAGGCTACCCAAATACCTCGGAGAACCCTACAACTTCGACCCGATGTGAATTTGGAAAACCCAGAGCAAAAATAGCTAAGTGGGTCTGACGACCGCTTATCAATGGTTCAACAAAAACCACCACGTCAGGCCTATAATCCTACAAAAATTACTTGGCTGCAGTCAAGAATCAGAGATCACCACACCCTTGTACATTCCAAGAGAAGATTTTAATATTCATAAACAAAG
The DNA here is from genome assembly GCA_019671005.1 of Hibiscus mutabilis. Taxonomy (NCBI): domain Eukaryota; kingdom Viridiplantae; phylum Streptophyta; class Magnoliopsida; order Malvales; family Malvaceae; genus Hibiscus; species Hibiscus mutabilis. The sequence goes on from CM033744.1 coordinate 37,775,722, forward strand.
ATAGCAAGAAGAGTAGTGCTTATCATTCTACCATAGCCATTGCCCGGTCTCCCTCCAAACCATGACTAACATTATCCACAACAGTGTCAGCAACAACAGAATTAGAAGAAATCATATGGATATTGTCAGAGGCACTTCCTGCAGAGATGTTAGGATCAAAGGGTCACCCAAAAGGGGAAGTTCAATCTGATTCTCACCAAGAGGGGCACGTTCAACCTGCTTTCCATGCACGTCTAGTGGAGCAGACATTGGATTAAAATTAGGATCAGCATTTTCTTTCATAACAGTCGCAGAGTGACTGGTTTTATCCAGAGATAGTTCCTGAGAAGAGGGAGTGGAGTGGAGTGGAGCGAGAGCTTGATGCCTTGGAAGAAAACTGAGACAAAATAGGGAAATCAGCAAGATTGACTGTCAGTGGCTTACGCACTACAGTATCTCTCAGTGCCTTGCTTGTAGCAGAAGCAGTTTTTTCTTATATTTTGGCTTAGAAGATGATGGTATGGTCGGTTTACTTGCCGGAAAAACTCTCCTAGGAGCAGGAGAAACGCTCACTAGTGGAATGTTAATGCTTTTTATCAGTGTCCGAGTCAAAAATAGGGTTAAAACGAGAGCCTTGAATGGGCATGGCCTGAGGGTTCCTTGCTGCACTCTGAGTTCTAGTGTTACGCCGTGGGCGTCTTTCAGCCACCATCCAGAGGCCAAAAATACCAGATTCTGTACGTTCTTCCTAAACAGCTTCCTCAGCGGGTTCAAAGTGCTGGGTGGGGATTGCACTGGACTGGTCCTTGACCGTGGCATTCTGTGGTTAGTCTGTGCGCGTATCTGGGCAATTTTCCTAAGCATGACCATACCTACCGCAGTGGAAGCAAATCTTAGGTAGGGATTCATTTTCAATTATTTGAATTCTGCCATTCACAATTAGTTTAAAAAAATGGCTTCGATAGATAAATGGACAAAGCCATACGAGCAAATTGGCCTCTCCTTCGCCATTCAATTTGGCAATCAAGTTTAATCACAGGGCCGATGGATTCTCCAATCTCCTCAATAATGCTCTTTTTATAAAGGGTCACCGGTAGACCTGGAAGGAGGATTTAGACCATCACCTGCGTCGGGAACGGTGAAGAAATAGTAAAATCTAGCGTCCATTGTTGAACAATTAAATAATGGTCGAATATCGTCCAGGGGCCAACGGCCAAGGCTTGAAGATAGTCTGATCCGAGGCGAAAGTTACGAGAAAGTAATCATTTTCAATGTCCGTTAATTGGATGGCTTGTTTAGGTTTCCACAACTCATAAATTTTCGTGCGCAAGGTGATGTAGCCAATTCTCCACCCCAGCAGCTTAACAACAAAGTCTAATCGAGACTTTTTTTCTCCAATGCTTGAACGCGATCGGAGAATTCAATAGAGATTATTCCATCTTCTATGGTACGGGTGACATCGCCTTCCTAGATCTCAATATCGTCATCTTCAAAAATTTCCTGTGTGCTGCGCAGAATCACTTTTTTTCTCCAATGCTTGAACGCGATCGGAGAATTCAATAGAGATTATTCCATCTTCTATGGTACGGGTGACATCGCCTTCCTAGATCTCAATATCGTCATCTTCAAAAATTTCCTGTGTGCTGCGCAGAATCACTGTCTTTTATAAGGGAGTCTTTGTACGAAGTGGCTTTAGAGGCAGCAGCCTCTGATAGGTCAGGATCTTTACCAGCCGGGTGCCGTTCGCCGCCACCGTCTGGAGGGCCATCATCAAGTCTCTTATGTTTTTGAGGATTACGAGGGACAACAACGCCGGGATCGAAGATTCCAATCATAGAGAGAAAACTAGGGTACCTAATATTTCTTTGAGTTTCGTAATCAGTTTTAACATCGTCTCGAGTTTAAATTTAACGACGGTTGACACCGTTGAATAACTGGAAGGGTACCAACCGAAGTCGGGAGCTTCATAAAGGGAGTTATAGATGATCATGCCTTGAGAGTCATCAACTTTCAAAGGCAAATTATGTTGGACAATGCGATAAATTGAAAATTTTTAGCCATATTTTTTATGGGCAAAGGTGAAGATTCAAATGATTAATTTATTAATTAGTGAGACATTTACAATGATAATTAATATGCTCAAAACGGTTGAGTAATGAATAAGAAATTGGTGTTTAAAGTGGGTTACTTGTGAATTGTGTAAGTAAATGAAAATTTTAGACTCCAAATTGGTAGGATAACAAGTATGAGAAATATTTATATACCAACCCACTTGCTAATCATTGAATGACTTAAATTGAGATTGTGCCTTCCATAGGCGAAGGGGTGCTAATTGAGGCTTGCTAAACCCATTAGAGTTAAAGGCGTACCCGAACAACGTGGGTTACGCGAATGTCCATACCAGGAGCTTGTGGATATTTTACTCACTACAAATTAATTTTTTTTCTTAAATATAATATAACTTTTTTAATATTTCGAATTCAAAGGATATTTTATGGTTTTCTTAAATTCGGATATTAACATGGTAATGCCTTACAACTCACGAATATATTAAATACGATATTAATGGCTTATTTTCGAATTTATTCGGATACAACATTAATGACCATAATTTCGGAGTATATTATTTTTAATTATTCTACTGTGTGAAACTCCTATAAATACCGTGTAAACTTTTTAGGTTAAACACAACTCAAAAATTATTTTCTTCTCCTGTAGTTTTAGGTTATGGACAAAGGCAATGGTATAGTCTGTGATCTATGTCGTTGTGCTACTGTAGCTGATAATTTAATTGTTGTATTATTGGAGACAAACGATTAACCGAAAATTTGTCTTAAGAAAATTGTGTAGCTACATGCATCGACTCGTTTCTAATAAATTTTATTTTAGATATATTATATTTATCTTGTTCTGCTCGATTTAATATTTTAATATAATATTCACATTGTATTTATTATTTTATTTCTTGAATTAACGTTCTTCTAACAAATTACCTCAGTGTTCGGACAAGCATGATTGAAGAGTGAAAACAAGTAAAGGCGGTTGAAGTACTTGGAGAATGTGGATGATTATTACAGAGGCTAAACTCACACGTACTATTACTAACCTTGTTCATTCTATGCAACTTAGGGTGTACTAGCTTATGATCAATATCAACATCAAAGCTAGAAGGAAAAAAAACGAGAAAATACACACAATTTATATGGAAAAAAGAAGGGGCGAATCTAAAGTGCAGCAGGATCGCGGTGTAGTTATAGTGCAACATCAACTTAAAATATTACAAAATACGAAACTTAAAATTAAAAATATTATAAAATACGAAATTTAAAAGTATAACATTTTCAATTGGTGGTTAAATATCGAAACTTATCTACGAGTATCGATACTTATAACTTCTGATAATATTTTAGCTTTGTGTAAGTATCGAAACTTGTCTATAAGTATTGATACTTGTCGTAAGATAACCAACCTAAAATATTATAAAAAGTATAACATTTTAAATTAATAAATAATATTTTAAATTTCGTATTTTATAATATAGCACAGCCGCACGTTAGCATGCGGCAACCCAGGCCTAAAAAGAGGGGTTGTAACAGTCCGTCCAACTCAAATCGAGTCACGGGCACATTTTGGTCCTTGACTTCAAAGATCCAACTGTGTCTTTTGGTCTAAATATATTTTGGCCCATCAATTTTTTTTAAAAAAAAATTATTTTAGTCCTGCAAATTTTTTTGCAAATAGCTTTCGAACTTCTATTTTTTTGTCAAATTATTTCAACTGATGGAAAATATTTCATTCAACGCCGTCTGTTTTTGTCTCTTTTTTATACCAATTTTTAAAAAATTAATAATTTAAATATATATTTTTAATAAAAAACAAAATAACTTACAAAAATATTGTCAAAAATATAAAATAACTGACCTTAGCTTAACTGGTTTGTTACTTTTTCCGTCAACTAATTTAATTTGACAAAAATAAAAGTTCGAGAGTAATAAGAGATAAAGAAGTTTAAAAGTTAAAATGGTTTTTTTATTTGAAAAGTTCAAGGACAAAAGAATGGCATTAAACATCTTTCAATTTTTTTAGGATTATTCAAAGCATCCAAAAATTATTTTTATTCAATTTTGTTTAAGATTAATATTTAAGATTTTAATTTTAAGGTTTAATATTTAAAATTTAGGATTAATATATAAAATTTAGAGTTTAAGATTTAATATTTATATATTTAAAACACAGTGAAAATTTAGTATTTACAAGTTAATAATTTAATGTTTAGAATTTACTATTTATAATTATATTCCATTATAATTAAAAATAAAATTATTAACTTTTTCCTTAAAAAAAATAGGGAGTCGTGTGTGCATTCCCTATTGAAATGACGGATTGTAAGACAATGAACTCACTTAAGGAAAAGTTTAACAATGCATTATACATACATGGACAAATTTTATCTCAGTCCCTATAATATATGTAAATTGTGGATTTAGTTCATATTCTATAATTTGGTCATTTTTAATTAATGTACTTTTCAATTTTTGAAGTTTCAGCTATGATCCAAACAAAGTCGTTAAATTTGTTAAGTTAAATTCTTCTTATAGTCCTAATGTTATGTATGTGTGAGTTATAGATTTAGTTTCTCTCTCCAATTTGATTATTTGAAGTACCTATAGTTTGGTCATATTATCTTTTTAATGTTCGAGTCAGGATTGCAATTTTAAAACTCAGAAAGTAAAGGGGTTAAAATGATCAAATTACAATGCATGGATTAAAACAATAACTTATACAAACTATAGAGACTAGTGTAAAAATTGACCATAAGAGAGGGATTAAACTAATAAATAACAAATGTCGGCGCATATTGTAATGAGGTAGGACATTAACTGGCCTTTTCTTTTTGGGTAAAGTATACAAATGATCACTAAACTATTCCAAAAATACAAAATGGTCACCAAACTTTCAAAATTATATAATGGTCATTAAACTTTAGTTTTTATTACAAAATGTTATATTATTCAATTTTTTTAACTGTCACATCACCCAATTAACGACAATTAATGACTCTGTGATCATTTGGTAACAAAAACTAAAGTTTAATGCCCATTATGTAATATTTGAAAGTTTGATGACCATTTTGTATTTTTAGAGATAGTTTAGTACCATTTGTTTACTTTACCCTTTTGTTTTTGCAGTTTCTATGAAATACGGAAGATGCAAGTGGGCAAATTGGAAAGAAAAGTTTTGAGTTTTTTTTTTCCTTTTTAAAGTTTGGATTATAATTAATCAAATTGACTATAATTAAAATAATAAAATAAATATAATATAATGTTATTTTACAAATCATATTATATATAAATATATCATATAAAAAACGATTACAAACTAATAATCCATTCCTAAAATAATTTCTTAATTAGTATTTAAATTTTTTGTAACATATATAGTTAAAATTGTCATATTTATTTTTTATTATATTATTTTTATAAAAATACTTTCCTCAAAAATAATATTTATGAGATATTTTCGTTAAAAAACATATTTTCCTTTAATTTGTATATAAATTTTTACAAAACTTATATATATCTCAAGTTTTCAAAAAAAAGATTACATTTAAAATTTTAGAAAACCATATCTATGGTTTTTATTGTCTAAGAGAAAATAATTAAAAATTGAAATATATATTATTTTTTTAATAATTTTAACTTATATGTAAAATTAACTCTCACATTGTATGCAAATATAATTTTTTATATTTAATAAGTTATATTATATTCATTCAACTTAATTTTTAAAAAAATGCATAATATGAAAATATACCAGACATAGGAGAGAATGACATATGAACATTACATCACCTTACGATAATGGATGGTTACCATTTATTATAGATAATGCCATTAATTAAAGTGTGCCCATAGTTTAAACGTAAGATGCAATATGGATAAGGTTGTTTATTTTTATTTCATTGTTCGGTATTATTATCATAATTTAATTTATTGGTTGGCTAATTCAGATTGAATATTATAAAAATCTATTATAAAAATAATTATTTTATTTTAGTTTAGTCCATTCACAATATCATAATTTGAATCAGCTAACTTTACATAAAACTCTAACGTCTTGGTTATTAATTAATTAATTTAATTTTATGAACTATCGATTTTTTCTTTTTGCCATAAGCCTTCGGTTGAATTTTATTAAAAAGAAAGGTAAAATTTAAATAAGGAAGCATAAAGATAAAAGGATAAACATAAAACAATTGGAAAAGTAAAGTGAAACTCAACCGACAGATCTTCTACGGAAAGAAAGAGATGCATGAAGGATTATAGAAGATGGAAAGAGGGGAGACTCCAAAGAGAAAATAAGCATCGTCCCCAGCCACCAGAAGCATCATCAAGGTGATTTACGGTGGGTCAAAGAATCGGCGGTCCTGAGCTGCTAGATTTCGAACAAGGGCGGGGGCATCTTCCACCCAAGAGCGATCTATGGAAAGCTGGAGCCCTTCAGTTGCCAAAGCATGTGCTGGGCTGTTGTCGTTACGTCCTGTGAAGGTGAATCGACATGAGGTAAAATTCAAACCGAGAAACTTTGTGTCACGGTTTAAAGTCCCAATTTCATATAGATCATGCGAGGGTGAGTTGAGCTTTGAGGGTAACCGATTTGTTGTCACTCTCTATGATAACAGAATGAAGGCCTAAATTCAAGGCAAATGCTCACCTTGAAAAACAGATAGAGCTTCTGCCTCAAAAACGGAGATAATATTTGAGTTAAAACGGTAACCTGCTCCAATAATAAAACCCTCACTGTCTCTGATGATGATCCCGGAGCTTGATATTCTATCTGATCTCTTGAAACTTGCATCAACATTAATTCTGTAGGTACCAGACGGAGGAGGAGACCAACGGTCATTGTCGTGAAGGCGAGGATGCCGATATGCATGAGAAAACATTTCAAGCTCCTGACAATACCCTTTAACAAAGGTAAACACATTTTCAGTTCTTTGTATAACTCTTTCATAAAGCAATTTGTTTCTTGAATGCCATAAAGCCCATAGTATGATAAGAATTAAAGCATGATTATTCTGAGTTGTGCTTTGAAAGAGGTAGAATAGCCACTCCTCAAAAACTATGTACTGACTCCAATTAGCACTATTAAAACCAAGAGATGACCATACCTCTATAGCAAAAAACAATCACGAGAGACATGGAGAATGTCTTCACTTATAACTCGACATCTCGGGCAGAAGGGATAATTTGTAACTCTTTTAATGACAAGATTTTGCATAGTTGGCACAAAATTGCGAGCCATCCTCCAAATCGAAATCTTTATTTTCGATGGGCAAAAATCCTTCCAGATGGAGCTGAAGGTAGATGGTTGGTCCATATTTGAGAAGCCCAAAAGAAGCTTGTACCCACTACGAACCAAGTAAATTCTTGATCCCTCGCCTCTCCATGTTAGAATATCATGTTGTGGAAATCGAGGGAGCTTTATTTTTAAAATCTCTTCTGCTTCTGAGTTGTCAAATATAGCACGGACAAAATTTAGACCCCACTGGTTTTCATTCTCAAGCATCAGATTCGAAACCATTTCAAAATTATCAACACGAGGGGACACAACATGATGTGAAGGTATACCTGGAAGCAAGTAATCATTCCAAATGGATATAGTCGTCCCAGTTCCAATCGTCCAACCTATACCCATCTTTAAAAGACCTCGGGAACTCCAAATGCTACGCCAGATTAGAGAAGGTGATGCACCAAGATTGGCTCTCAAAAAAGTGGAACTCGGATAGTACTTAGCCCTTAACAGACGAGCAACAAGGGAATCTTGAATGGTGAGCAAATGCCAACCTTGTTTAGCCAATAGTGCAATGTTAAATTTGTCAAGATCTCTAAAATTTGTTCCACCATCTTCTTTATCTTTGCATAATTCCTTCCAAGTGCACCAGTGGATACCCTTTTGAGATGAAAATTTCTGCCACCAAAATCTAGCAGCAATGGCCTCTAATTCTTTGCAAAAAGAAATCGACAGTAGGAAGCAAGACATCACAAAAAAGTGGAATTGATTGAAGAATAGATTTAATAAAGACCTCCTTACCTCCATGTGATAAATTCTTAGAGCTGGGAGATAAGACTCGACCTCTAAATCGATCTTTTAAACAGCCAAATGCTTCTCGTTTGTTTCTCCCAACAATAGCAGGGAGTCCCAAATATTTCTCCGGGTTATCAACCTCTGAAACTCCCAAAATACTGCACACATTTGATCTATTTTCTTCTATAACATTTAAACTGAACAAGATATTAGACTTGTCATAATTTACCAATTGTCCAAAACAGTTTGCATACTGTTGGAGGAAGGCTTTAAGTCTTCCCGCACTTGCAGCCATAGCTTCACCAAAAATTAAGCAATCGTCGGTAAAGAGGAGATGGATGATTAGAGGCGCACAACGAGCACCTCAAAGTGAGCCATTTGTTGTGGCGGTCCGTAGAAGAGAAGATAACCCCTCACCACAAAGTAAAAAGAGATAAGGGCTAATAGGGTCAGCTTGACGCAATCCTCTAGACGGGGAGAAATACTCACTAGTGCAACCATTAACCACAACCGAGTACGAGATTGTTGTGATGCAGCCCATAACAAGATCAATCCATGACTGGTTGAAACCCAACTTGAGCAAGAAATGTTGTAAAAAGGCCACTCGACACGGTCATAGGCCTTGCTCATATCGAGTTTTAAAGCAAAAGAGCTGAGACGGTCAGTCCGTCTCTTTTTGAAAGAATGAAAAATCTTTTAAGCAGCAATAATATTATCAGTTATTAGCCTTCCTGGGACAAAGGCACTCTGAGCCTTGTCAATACACTGATCAAGAACCGTCTTCAATCTGTTAGCCAGCATTTTAGAGATAATCTTGAAATGGACATTACAGAGTGAGATAATCTTGTTGACTTCGGCAATACGAAATTCGCCACGTAGAACGCCCATACAATAATTGGCAATATCATCCCCAATAATACCCCAAAAATGTTGATAAAAAATTGCCCCTAAACTATCGGCACCCGAAGCTTTCAGAGGGCTCATAGAATTTAAGGTAATAAAGACATCGTCTTTAGTAAAATCATTCAACAGAGTCTGATTCATTTCTGGGGTAATACAACATTTGATACCTTGCAAGATCTCCGAAGGATCAGAAGTACCTTTTGAATTAAAAATATCAGAGAAATATCTCATAGCAATTCTTCTCACCGCATCATTTTGTTCATGAAAAATTCCATCATCAGTGAGAAGTCCATCGATACGTTTGTGGAGTCTCCTCTGGCTAGCTTAGCGATGGAAAAAACTAGTATTTGTGTCCCTATTTCAGAGCCAATTAGCGCGTGCTCTCTGTTCCGAATAGATTTCCTCCTTGTCAAGTTCAAGATTCAGCTCCAATTTAGCATCGATCAACTCGCTAAGATTTGCATCTGTTGCTTGCTGATTGTTAAGAAACTCAATACGCTGTTGAAGGTCTTTGATGGACAGCTTCTTTTCCTTCTTAATTTTCTTGAACCAACTTTCTAGGCCGGCACTAACAAACAATAATCTATCAGGAACTGTACCCACTGCTGTGTCCCAAAGGTTACAGACTTCATCTTCACAAGAATTTTTAAGGAGCCAGCCGCCTCAAATTTGAAATGCCAGATTTGATTTGCGTGATAGGGATTTGACTCAATGTTAAGAAGTAACGGACAGTGATCCGAAAAGGAGTATGGGAGGTGGTCTATAGGATAATTTGGGAATAAGTCTCCCCAACAAAAAATAACATATATTGCTTACGAGGAGAGAGAATAAATGATATGGAAAATTAAAAAATAAAATAAAATTCTACGTCAGCAAAACAGCTGATGGCCAAAATAGGAAGAAAACATACCGTTAGTGATGTTTTTGCCAAAAAATAATTCGGTGACCAAAATAGGAAGGAAACATAACGTTAGTGATATTTTTGCCAAAAAAATAGTTTGGTGACCAAAATAGGAAAAAAAATCATAGTACGGTGACTACTGATGTAGTTCACCCTAATTTAATCTAATTTCTATCTTGTAGAACAATTCATGTTCTAGCTATTTATTGTCCGACTTGCTTTGATAAATATGGTATGCTTAGTGTTAGGAAGAAGATCATGCTGCAAATTCTGAATTTGTTGTGTACGACCAGGATCCAAGTACTCCTGGATTAGTGGAAGTGCCAAAATAGTCTGGTGCTAATGAGGCACTGGCTGCTGGTGATCGTGTAGAACAAAAACATGACAATCTTACAGAAAATGCTTCTATTAAAGCAAGTTAAAAAAATATTATACAAAGTTTCGTTTAAGGACAGAACCATGCCTGCCAAACTTTGGAATTTTGCTTTTAAGGATCAAACTAAAAGAATGTATAAATAACGAGTGTTAAATTTAGGGAATTTTTTTTAATTAGGACTAAATTAATTGAATGTGTAAATATAAAGGATTAAATGCGCTATTATGCAAAATTTTATAACAAGCATGTTAAATACTTAACGGCCGAGTTACCATTTTATTATAAAATATAAAGTTTAATTGCTATTTTATAACACTTGAAAGTTTAATTATAATTTTATTTTTTTAACAAAATTTATTGATTATTTATAAACTTTACTCTTTAATTTTATGTAAATGTCAGTAAAAGAGCGCAGTTATTATTAAAAAAATAAATCTAAGATATATTTGTTTGTCAGCCTTTAATTCCATCCAATATGTATACATAAAGAGTTTAATCATAGTCAACATTCGATGTTTGAAAACCTTTTTTTAAAATTTGAAAATTGAGATAATATATATAAATAATTGTTATTTTACACATTTAGAATAAATTAGTTACACACGTGAGATTAAAAAATCATGAAATGTCATTTTTATGTAATTTTAATATAAATTTAAAATACATAGATTTTTTTTATCTCATTTGATGTTAAAGCTAATAACATCAATATATGGTAGATTTCAAAAAAAAAAATCAATATATGAAATAATTATCTATATGCGGTATTTATTATTTAGTCAGCAATATAACTCTTAACATTTTATTTTGGGTCAAAATGACCTATCTGCGGATGGAAATTATTAGTCAACTGACGACAAATAGCTTAAAATGACGTGACAAACCTACATGATAGTGCACACCGCAATAACACTGTATATAGGCAAATACGCTGATTTTACAGAATGGCACATGGGTCAAAAAAATATTTTTAAAAAATTATATAAAATATAAAATAGTTTTTTCTGACGTGTCATTCTGTCAAGTCATTTCAAGTTGATTATCGTCAATTGACGAACAGTTTTTATCTGTAGAGGGGCTATTTTGACCCAAAATAAAACGTTGAGGGTAAAATTGCTTCAAAAAAAAGAATGTCAGTTGACTAACAGTTTTTATCCGTAGATGAGCTATTTTGACCCAAAATGAAACGTTTAGGGTTAAATTGCTTCAAAATAGAATAAGAGCCAAAATGATTATTCAATCAAATGCTATAAGCATTTTTTGACATTATGCTATTAAAATAATATTCAGGATTTAAATTTTAATATTTTTTATCAACAGCATGATTTTATTAGTGAAAAATCATACATCAAATACCAGGTCGAGCCTCATTAAAAAAAACCATAAACCTAGTTGGAGGAAAAGAGTATTCGACAAGATAGAGTCAAGCCAGCGATGCTCAAACTGAAACGCAAATAAGCAACCAAGGGAAAACACGTACAACGTAAAAATAAATCCACAAAATAGCACATTCAAAAGCTACAACACTAGTGTAGCACGTGTAACCATGAAGCTCGCCCCACCCCTTGTTTGGCCAAGCATCCACAATGGAATTTGCCTCACGAAATATGTGATGAAAAACAACCGAATCCAAAACGCCACACGCCTCACCAATAAGCCGAAACCATTTCCAAAGCCGCCAAGGTCTTCTCGACCAATGTAAAACCCATGAAATGGCCACCATAGAATCAGACTCCACAATAATCAGAAAGCCGTATACCCATTCTGAACGAAGGAGTAACAACAAAGCATGTGCAATCGCTTGAACCTCGGCCTCATTGGAATTTAACACCCCCAGTGGACCCGAGAAAAAAGCCAAAATACATCTCAAATCATCACGCAGCACACCTCCACAACCAGCTGCACTCGGTTTCCCTCTAGCGGCACCATCCACATTAAACTTCAAAGCTCCCTTAGGCGGCACAACCAATGATACACTAATCCGTGTTGACATATATACAGAGTCACCTTCCCAAGGGCATGTCCACCATTACGACTCCATAAGATCAGGCGAGATAGACGTTTTCACCCAAAATAAAGACCTCAACCGAATAAGAAAGAAAGTCTCTCCGCAGAGCAATTATTTTGATTAAAGAGCCTTTCATTACGGTAAAGCCATAATGTCCATAACACGGCTGAAACATAGGCCAACCACCGTTGCCGAACAACCCCGACGAACATGCCCATGAAACATTGGTGTAGAAAAGCCTCCAAGGATTCGGAAAATACAAACAAACATCGCCACCATTGGAAGACAAGATACTACACTTGCTGACTGAAACAACAAAAGAACAAAATGTGCCCAGTTTCATCCACGCCCGCCTTACACCACGAACAAGACAGTTCAGCATCCGCAAAATCAATACCCCGGCTCTGCAAAAACATCATAGTTGGGAGACGTTTCACCATTACGAACCACAGAAAGCATTGTACCTTCGGAGGTACCGCAATTTTCCAAACATGGAAAGAATCCACATGTTCAGGAACAACATCAAACGTGGACATAAGCGTAAACAAGGTCTTCACTTTAAAAGATCCAGTAGCCTCATGTTTCCAAACAAGCTTTTCTCTAATAAGAGGATTAAGTCGAACCGCAATGATCAAAGATTTCAGCTCACGACATTGTCTAACTTCCAAGGATCTCAGCTCCCTAGAAAAGAAAACATTCCAATCCCCATGTGCAAAAGAATTTCCACAATCATAATTCACCACTAGTGCCAGCTTATTTATAGCTAACCGGAATAATCGAGGAAATAACGTACAAAAAGGAACATCAACACACCACCGGTCATGCCAGAACAGGACGCTAGACCCATCCCCAACAATACAAAAGAAAGCATCTGTATCCATAAGACGTGAAACCTCTGAAGATTCCTGAACCTTTACCACATTCCTCCAAACAACGGACATACGGTGTTTTCGGCTTCGGTCAAAACGTCAATCAAGTGTATCGGCTCCATACTTAGAACAAATAATGGGCATGTCAAATTGATAGTGTTCTAAATTAGATATAGATAATTATAAAAATAAAATAATTGGCGGGCGGTGAAGAAAGTAAGGGCATGTCACAACAAAAAGAAATCTTTTATTTTTTTTCGGATTTTGTTAAACTTATTAATCAAACATTAAAATAGAATTTAAATTACATAAAAGTAAACAAAATTAATAAAAATATTTTTTAACATAAAATATAATCAATTAAGTTCAAGTAATTTGATATTTATAAAATCAAATTTTAAAAGTTAAAATTTTAAACATTGTTCAACTTCAATAAACAAGGAAGATGAGTAACAACTGTTAGATGCATTGGTAACACATTGCACTCTTAAAGGGAGGACGCGAGTTAAAACTTTAGAGACGATATTATTAAAAAAAAAGTAACCTTATACCTCAAACATAAACTGTAGAACGAAGATACTTATTATAAAAAAAACAAGGAAGGTGATTTTTTTTGTAATAATGAAGGTGATTCGTTTGTCGGATTAAAAGTACATTCTAAAAGCAAGATTGAAAAACCTAGGTTTCACTTTTTCAAAGGCTTTAGATCTATAGTCAACAATTCAAACCACATGGATTTTGACTTCAGGCTCTTTGGTCGGTCAAAGACGGGTACTAAGATTTAAATGTTTTCCCAACTCCTCTAGCTTGAATTCTGTGCATCCCAAAACACACCATGACTTGTTAATCAATTGATTTAGGCTCGTTCACGAATGATTTTGGAACAGAATTTTAGGATAAAAACAGTAAGAACGGTGATTTAGAAAAAGCTGAAATTTTCAGCGTTTCCAAAAGCATAGTTTGAAGACCAAATCAAGTGCAAAAACCGGTTAAAACGGCGAGATTTTTGGGTCATTCGGCGCAGTTTTTCCGTTGGCAACCAAAAGTTGGTTCTAATCTCATTCCTGAACGAAGCCTTACTCGAGTTATTTTTTAGACATTTGCTCAAGAAAAGTTATTTTTTAGACACAAATTATATAAAAAATTATACACCCTTTCATATTCAGATTATAAAATACAAAAATTTAACTTTAAACTTTAAATTCTAAACAATATTTTTTAAACTATAAAGCATAATTCTTTAAATTTTAAAATAAATTCTTAATAAATTAAGTTTACAGAGCTTGTGTATTAAATTATTTTCCTTAATATGCTAACCATATAGTTTATATTTATATTTCTCTAGCCATTTAATATATATCACCAATGTACTCTTGGTCAAAAAAAAAGGTAAAGGTTAAAGGCTCTTAGATCTTTAAGTATTCGTATTCAAGTCCTACCTACGTAAATCACGTGTAAACTTTTGTGGAGGTTAAAATTAAATTAATTTTTGAAATGATTTATTCTAATTATAATTGTTGTTTTGATAGAAAGTCGTAATTAAAAATAAATATATTAAATTCTGTCACATTTCATACATGTCAGATTTGAATATGAGTAATTTAAAAATAGTATTAAATATTTAATTTTATTAAAAAAAATTAAAATTAAATACTTAATTACACAAAAAATAAACGTTAAATTATACATAAATATCAAAGTTAGATAGCAAAACCAACGAGGGTTTATCCAATTATCAAGACAAAACAAAATAGCACGAGGTAATTAAAAATATAGAGAGGTCGACAGACATTGAGAACTCTAACATCATTTATTTATTGTTCAATTAAATTAAAGAACATTTTTCGGTATAAATATGTATAAAAAATACAGAAATTATTAGCAACTATATGCTCTAGCAGAATGAGAGGCTAGATTCATTAAATAAGTTAAGGAATTCGAATTCTGACATTATAAATGGAAAAAAATTAAGCTAGAAGGATCACTCTATAATCGACTATGAAATGCTCGATACATATTAGTCAGAGAATCAATTTAAAAACCATAGTTATACTTTTTTAAATATCACTCTTTAAAATAAAATCTAAAACTCTAAGCTTAAACTCTAAATCTTAAATTTTAAATTCTAAATACTACAAACTAAACTCATAAACTATAAATACTAAACTAAATCTCTAACCTTTAAAATAGAAAAAATATATAATCTAAATACTATCAGTGGCGGATCTAGACCTGAGATCAAGTGAGTTAAAAAAATCAAACAAACTAAAAAATTTATAATATAAAAATAAAAAATTATTGAACACGTTTAAATTTATCAAACAAGCTTACAATCCAATAATTAATAAAAATAATAATAAACTAACAAGAATCTAAAAATTATCTTTCTTTCTTTTTCGATAACTGTCCTCAATAAGATTTCATTTTCTGATAATATTACAAAATATTTTTTGTCATAACACTCGAACGTCTCATCTTTTTTTCTTAGCCCCGGATTAGCAGGGAGGTTGCTAAAATCAACACGATTGAACTTGGAGGGTTGTGCAAACATTTGTGGCAGCCTACTTGCATCATTCTCATCTCTATCTCTGACTTGTTGACTAGTTTTTTTTAGTTATTTGATATAAAATATTTAAAAAGGGTATTTCGAGAACGTTGCATTAACAATTATAATCAATAATTTTAGTAGTCATTTAATATAAATTCTAGTGAATCAATAAAATATTACAAAATTATGTTAAAAAAAACTTTCTATTATTATTCTATCGCAACCAACAATCATTCTAAATTTCTACTACAAACATTAAAAAGTTAAACACCATAAGTTTTAGATTATTGAATAATATTTAAAAGTAACTACTATCAATTCAACATAATATATAATAATTCTAAAATCTAAATTTCTATCATAAACAATAATAGATTCAAGTATCTAAGATTTTAAGTTAACATCTAATGTAAAAAATTACAAAAATATAAAAAATAAAGAATATTCTTTGGATAATTTTAATTCGTACCAAAAAATATGCAAAAATTATTTGATAAGAACTTACAAATTGGATTTATCTTAACTCTTCATTTACTTTTTGACAATGAATTTTTTTGTCTATTAAAAAATAAAACTTTAAAATAATTTAAATTTTAAAATATTATTTTTTTGAACCAAAATAATTTAAAATAATAAAGAATTTAATCAAGGGGTCCACTACAATCTTTTACTCTGCTTTTGTAGATATTATTTTTAATTTTTTGCTTTAGTTTGACTATTAAAATTCTATGTGATGAATTAAGTGGGTTCAATTACATTTAATTTTTTTTCTCTCTTAAATTTATATACTATTTATAAAAGAATTTCTATAAATTAAATTCAGAATCAAAAGGTTAAGAAGTTTCAACATTTTCCGGGAAAAGTGAAGTGCAGAAATCCAATGCAACAAGGTTTTCAAAATCCGAAACTTGGAAAGTCGACGGCACGTGCAGGCACTGGCCAGTGGCCACAGTCTTTACAATGTGCACGTTTTCATTTAATCTAAGAATTCAAATGTGACATCACCCCAAGAAAAAACATACGATTTCTTATATGTGACGATAATTCACGTTGCACTCAAAAAAATATATTAAAAGTTAATTATAGTATAAAATTCCAAACACATTTGTTTGTTTTTTGATGACTTGTTTTAATTTAATACAATTTGTTTAGTATATAGATTTGTTCATTAATAGTGTATCTGTTTGTGTATTATATACTCTAATTCGATCAAACTTGTCTTTTTCTGAGTTTTGAATTTCCAGTTACGATCCAATAAGTATAATTATAATGTGACTGCAGTGAATAAAATTAGACTTGATTAGAAAAAAATTATATTTTTTGACTCTATGCGAAAAAATTCGACTTGACTCAAATCGTAATTTTATAAACTTAATTCGAAAAAAAATTTAAATCATGTTTGAGTTACAAAATAGAACTTCAAATAACTAAAAAAATTTTAACAATTATTGGATCGATTTTCAAGCTCGAGACGAGTCTCTCAACTCTACTTGATATATGCATATCACATATGGAAATATAAAATATATATATGTATATCGTATATAGTTATAAAAGGCTGTTTAAATTGGAACACATTAAGATCGTAAATATTATAAACGTTTACAATTTAATTTAAACAGAAACTCGAACAACTCTACTCGACTTGAATAAAAAAAATTAAAATAAAATTTGAGTTATAAAATAAAACTCATCAACTAAATTAACTCGATTTTTTATTTGACTTGACACGATTGAATGTTTACCCCTAAATATGATCAAATTTTTGGGACTTAAGCACTACGTTAAGATCAATTGACGGGACAACTGTTAGGATATTGTTGTTGAGTTTTTTATTTCAAGGTTTGAGATGATTTATTTTTTATTTTATGATCTATGGTGATTCTTATAAAATCAGCGGAGTAAGCGATGATTTTTGCTGAAGTGACATGCAATGATACTGCATGTGGCCTAAAGTCGGCATGTATTTATGACAATTTTTCCTTTGATCGGTTAAAGTCGGTATGTAGCCTCGGTGAATTATTCTAAAGTCGACATGTAGTCCCGACGATTTCTCCAGCAATGTAATAATCACCCTAAATCATGAAATAAAAAATAAATAGCTTCAAATTATAAAATTAGAAGTTCAACCACAATATTATAAAAAAGACTTAATTATAACATAAGTGCCCAAATTATACCTCTTTTTTGCAATAGATGCTTAAAGTATTTTTTGACTGAAATAGGTACTTAAAGTTTTATTTTTGGCTAAAATATGTGCAAATCATATTTTTTAGGAATTATTTTTGAAATCAATTAAAATACTTACTGTATATAAAAAAATTAAAACACATATTTCAGCGAAAAATTAAATACCTATTAAAAAATATAATTTAAACTCTTAAGTCTAAAAACACAATCGATTGACATGATGGTTTCGGTTTAAGTTGTCTTGGATTCAAAATCTTAAAAATATAATTAATACATATTATAATGGAATATAAGTAGTGATGACAAGATTTGCAGTCATAATGTTAGACTCTAATGTGTTTGGCGGACGAAGCACCCTGGATAATGTGTATATAAAGCACAAGGGACTCTCCATGAAATGTCAATCCTCTTTTGAAGCAAGATACTTCCCGGAACCTCAACTCTCTTCTTCTTCTTCTTCTTCTTCTTCTAAATACTAACCCACGACACTCTCTTTTCGACTCAAATCCATCAGTTTTTCTTTTCCAATTCTCCAACTTCCATTGTTAATCTTTTTCCACTTCAAATTCTGTATCTGGATTTATAAATTTTACTTACATAATAATACCAAATGGGATTTTCTGAGGAAACGTCAGCTCAGTTGGAATTCATTAGGCGACATCTCTTTACTGATTTTGCTTCCATGGAAACCTTTATGATTTCCGATGTCGATACCCCGAACCTGATAAAGCGATCGACGCTCAGCCAAAGTCGTCCTTGTATTAACGTTGTGATCCCTCCGGCGAATGTTAACGTCGCTTCAGCTCCGGTTCCGGTGGCGGTTGAACCGTGCGAGGAAAGGCATTACAGGGGCGTGAGACGACGGCCGTGGGGCAAGTTCGCAGCTGAAATCAGAGACCCTAACAAGAAAGGCGCCCGGGTTTGGCTCGGAACCTTCGACACCGCCGTTGAAGCTGCAAAAGCGTACGACAGAGCTGCTTTTAAGCTACGGGGGAGCAAAGCCATAGTGAATTTCCCTCTCGAAGCTGGGAAATCGAATTCCTCGTTATCTGAGGATAATTCGTTTTCCAGGAAAAGGAGAAGAAGTGAAGAGGAAGAAGAAAAGAGAGTGGACTTGGAGTGTAAAGTAGTGAAAAGGGAGGACTTGATGGCGGAGGCCCCCAAGGAGGCAGTGCCGGTAACGGTGGCGGAAAGCGTAACGCCTTCGAATTGGACGGGTTTTGGGGATAGCGAAGATATGAACGAAATATTTGGTGGGCCTTTATTATCTCCGTTATCTCTACATCCATGGTTTGGGTATTCTAGGCTTGAGGTTATTTAAACTCATCAGGAATAAGGCTTTTGTTTAGTGTACATATAGAGTAGAGCAAAGCATTCAAAAGGATGCCTAAAGCCCAATCTTTTTTTTACCACTCAAGTTTTATGAATTTTAAAGATTTGGGAACAATTAAAGAAATATATTCAGAATTTTAACATTTGTTTGTAATTTAATATTTAAATTTATATATTCTCTTCGAAATTATAATATGACATCACTTTATCCAACACTTATTATATAACCTAAAAAATTGCTTTGATCTATTCACTACCATGATTTACATAACATGACCCCCCCCCAATGTAATAGTGCAATTGTGCAAATATATACAAACACATGCACACACCATAATTGATTAGTAATATAAGGAAGGATGGAAAGGGTAAAAACAAAGAAAAAACTTAATAATCTAATGGAAAGTAGATAAAAGAATTACATACTTAACCATTAGATTAATGGGTTTTCCTTATTTTATTTAACCATTTCTATCTTTCTTAGCAAGCAAAATAAATATGATTAATGAATGAACAGAGTTTCATAATGACTGCTGAATTAGTTATAGTTGTCATAGCCATCGTTACCGGAGGGCTAACTACGGGGAGCTCAGCAGTGAATCGATCTTGTCTTACCTAAGAGAACATTGCATCTGAACATAAGATATGTATTTCCAAGACCAATGGTTTCATGTAAGAAACTTATCGATCATATGTTGGATGACATCTGCACCTTCTATATGCAATGCTTGATCTTTAACCTACAGAAATAAGCAGAATGGGAACAATCCCCTTTAGAAGAAATATAAAAGTTGCTTTTGAGTTTTGACAGTATACATGATCTCAGGCACGATATATAAACTTTCATTAACTCCAGAGAGAGGGAGACCTGTATAACACTATGAGCGGCACTTCTCTGCTTACTTCTGTGAAAACTAACATCTATTTTTTCCCACGAAACTTGGGATAGGCCTCTGAGTAGTTCCTCTGCACGACATTTATCCAATTAATGGAGTTGTAAAATATGAAAACCAGTAAAGTTACGTAGTAAAAGGTGATATGGGGAAAAGCAGAGAAGAATAAAGCAAGGGATTCAATAATAATCAGACAAAAGAATGACAAACATAAAATAATTCAGATGAAGGATGCAAAAAATATTTTGGGAAAGCAAAGTAGTGAGCTTGGGATGCTGGAGACAACCAGCACAAAGAAACTAAAATTAGCAAAAGTGTAGATTTACTTTCTTAAGCTCGTATACCTTCTAGCTTGTCAGATGACCCATAATCCTCTGCTGAAATAGTTTCATCCTGATCAGTGTCGCACGCCTTGCAGTGTTCTTCATAGACGATATGTGGATATATTTCATTTAGAGACTCCTCCCACTGATAACAAGACAGGTTTTTGCGCATCAACTTTAACCCAAAAGAGTATTAAACGTGAAGTCAAATGAAAAACCTTCACAAAGATGATACCTTTGGCAGTTCACTATTCCGTCTTATTGATGAGGTTCTCCAGCCCACAATATCTATAGAATATTTCGTTAAGAGAAACAACTAAAACCAAACTGACAAAAATCAGGAAAAGATTAAAGTAGCAAAGAAAATGTAAATCGGATACGGTCGTAGGCCACATTGGAATACAAAACCCGGCGTTTGAATGTACGTAAAGCAGACCTGCATAGATGCATTCGCTACTACTTCAGCCACTTTTACAGATCCAGAACAAAAAGTAAGATATCTAAAGTAATTTTATATAAAAAGAAATCTAGACAAAGGGGAAAGTTGCATACATGAAATAAAACTCATCACAATCATCTAGCATCCGCTTAAGCAGCGGTGGCTTTCCTTCATCATCATCGGTAAGAAATAGGTGCCGACCTGTTCTCCTAAATATCCAATGAATAACACAACTCGCAGCTTTCTCAAAAGCAGTTACCCCAAAAAGAAATGGTACCTGGAAACAAATATTTTACAAAACCAATTAGCAAAAATAACCCAACGATGGCTAATGTCCTTGACATAGCAACATTGATGAGGAATAATATACTGCATAGAAAGCAAAATTAATACAACAAAAGTATGTTGCGTTACAACAAAGAAACTACTGCAGTAAACAAGAACCATCTACTTAAGGATCATAATTTCAGAAGCAGCTAAAAAGTTATGAAATCATCATATGGAAAACAGGAAAAGTCAGTAATGTTGGTATAAACACCTTCAACACACCAATCTTTGAGTGCATGAGTAATTTGTTTTGCATATTACATGCATATACATTTCAACATTTGTTAATGTTAAAAGCCTACCTGCTTATTACCCCTTGAACCCAGATGAGGAGTTGCAACGGTGATGAAGTTCATAGCCTCCAAGCCACCAATTGTTCCCCTCACTTCCTCCTGGCATCCATTACCTGATGTATCCTCTTTAACTTCTCCCTTAGGTGGTCTATAGAGCCTCCCAATTGCATATCTAGCCACCAATCCTCCAACAGAATGCGCAACAAAAGAGATTTTGCATAAATTTGGCTTTTCTTGAATAATCTCGAGAACCTAGCATTCAAACACTTTTCTTGATAATATATTATAATATGAAGTTGATACTCTTATATTAAATGTTACATTTTACCAATTTTGACGACCTAAACAGGACATTCTGAAATATGTGCTCACCTCCTTCGCCAACCGTTCACCCATTATATCCACACCATCTAAAGTCAGCTTAGACATATTCCGTTCACTGCCTGAGGACACGTTAATCAACCACAAATCAAGCTGAAGTACTACAGCCAGAAACTTAAACATCAACACTGCTGAACTCAATGGCTTCAATACTTAAAAGCTTACTAAAAATAATGTTGAGAAGTGAGGGTTTTGAGCGATGAATCAAATCAAATACATGGTTAATGATACCGCTATGAATGAATTAATGAACTATCATTCCAACAGTCTAACAAGATATGAACAAGGAGAAGGAACCTTTTTTCTCTTAAAAAAAGGTGCCTAAGAAAATGGCACTTACAATGGACAAATACTTTATCCGGTAGTCTTTTAACAAATTGTTCAGCTCCAAACTTCCAATCCGAAGAACTGCACAAGCAATCATAAAATCAGGGCCAAAACCATTTCGGGAGAACTTTTAATCATTTTAATCCTAAAAAAATCTCATGTAGAACTTAATACAATTTAACATCACAGAATTAAAAACAAAATATTGGTGCTACAAGCAAAAGGTCAAAATCAGACAATTTCAATTCAGATTCATTCAACATTTGTCGAGTTAATCTCAAAATCAAGAAATTTTAATTTTAATCACTTCAGGTTAAACCGATTAAAATCAAACCAAGCATAAAATGTGCATAATCAATTAATCATGATACAAGTACAACTAATAAGTTCACCAAAATTCACTCCAAAAACCAGAGTACAAGTAATAAGTAATTAATCATACAAATTTAAGCTACAAATAAACTAATTCAAGCATCCAAAATCCAACTCAAAATTCTTTAACAGAAATATTGAAAAAAAGAGAGAACAAAAAAGACACCTGCCGAGAATTCCGTGGACCATGATAACAAGATGATCAACCGATGAAGAATCAGAATCTTTACAACTGCAAACATCTCGACTTCCATTCACCGACTCCGATGAGCAAACTCCGTCGGCCGCGACGCCGTTTTGCATCCTTAATTACTTAAAATTGTATATTCTCAGTCCCGTCCAACGACGCCTAATAATAAGTAATTACAATAACAACACAAATCACGCATTTGAAGATTCTCGAGAAAGAAAAAGAATTAAGAAAGAGAGAGAAAGCGCGAGAAAAAAAATCAGATGAGAACGAGAGAACTAAGAGTTAGTTGGAGTTATGAATATAAAAGGGAAACCTGAAAGCAAAGGAAAAAGATGATGACGTGGCGAGAGTCGACCAATAGGAAAATTTTGAAATTAATGTTACGTAATTTAAATAAGGTTAAACTACACTGATAGTCATTAAACGATTAGATTTCTTTCGATTTGATCACTAAACTTTTAAAAATTATATTAGAGTCACTTAACTTTAATATTTTAGAGGTTAAAATTGAATCATATATTTTTTTATAAAAGTTATTATGTAATTTTATCATCATATAAACTTATAACATAATAATTTTCAGGTCATAAATTTATTCTTTTAGAGAAAGTTAAAATGTAAATATGACCGTATATTAACTTATAATTTTATAATATTTAAAGAGTTTTTAGTTCTGTATTACCAAAAAAAGAGACCAAACCCTAGCAATCCTTTTAGGATGAGCAAAACTCGATTCGAAAAAGTAAATTTTTCGACTCAACCTGACTTGACTAAAAATATAATTTCATAAACTTGATTCGACCTGGAAATTTTCAAATAAAGTTTGAGTTATATAATGAGACTCGAATAACTCATAATTTTTAGTTATTCGTGTATTAGTTTTCAAGCTCGAATCGAGTCCCTTAACTCTACCTGATATATATATATCACATGTGAAAAATATATGAAGAAACATATATATGTATATAGTTATAAAAAGCCGTTTAAATTAGAACAAATTAGTATTATAAAATTAAAAATAATTATAATTAAATTTGAACAGAAACTCAAATAACTCGACAAAAGAATCAAAATAAAATTTAAATTATAAAATAGGACTTGACTAACTCAAAATTATTTGACTCGAATCGATCAAATATCCGCCCTAAATCCCCTTACTTCTCCCATGGTCTCCATCAAGAACTAAGCAGAAGATATTCAAACAAGACTAACAAAAATTTCAACAAAGATTCAGAATAATTTAGGTTATTTAACCTAAATTATTGTCATTTTGTATGTTATTACCCGTAGAAATAAATCCATAGTCCCTACAATCGGAATAGTTATGTCTTGCCTTTGCCTGTCTTTTTTTCCTTATGTCCTGTTTCGTTTTCTTTTCCTCTAACAGGAATGTAATAGATAGAAATTATAGTTGTTGATGCGTAAATAATAAATGTATAGAAAATTCTAGGGTAAACGTCATATATCGATATGTACCACCGACTATTTTAAGAGTTTTGGAAATCACGGGGACTTAAAGCGTGATTAATCATTTTTAAAATAAAAATGTAAAAACATTTTTTTCTATTTTCAGATTTTTCTTTATTTTTAATTTATTAAAAAATAATTCATAATTCAACTTTTAATTAAAAAATCCGAAAATAACCCAAAGAGTATTTTTACCTATTTTAATCTCAAAAATAAATAATCACGCTATAGGTCCCCATGATTTCGAAAAAAAACTTAAAATAATTAGTGGTACATATCAATGCATATGATTAGTGGTACATATACATG
This sequence comes from Hibiscus mutabilis, assembly GCA_019671005.1. NCBI lineage: Eukaryota > Viridiplantae > Streptophyta > Magnoliopsida > Malvales > Malvaceae > Hibiscus > Hibiscus mutabilis. Next base: position 37,800,240 of record CM033744.1, read on the forward strand.
ACGTTTACTCTAGACTCATCTTAATTGTATAGGATATCGTATTTTTATACAAATTATCGATACATATTAAAATTTCAAATATAAATAAATAGGATACGTACTAATATTCTGAGTTGTAATGGAAACACAATCTCCTATCCCATTGGAGCTTAGCTTATCTCCAACAACTTGTTATGGTAATAGAAGAAACTAGTAAGAACAAGCAACAATTTGTTGATGATTGTAGTTTTGGAAACAATATGATAAGACTTAGAAGGCAAGGAATATGACCAACAATCTCAACAACAACATATCTATGTTGCAACAATTATGTATTAGTTTCGTTTATATTAGCCTCAAAAAACTTACCATTATTTGAAGAAATATATGAATTCAATTGGGAATGTATCTTTGGCCAAAAAATGGGAATGTATCAAAATGTGGAAAAAGTCTGGTAAAATGCAATATTTGGTCCTTAAATTTTGTATTTTTTTCAAATTCAGTTTTTGATTTATTTTGTCAGCATTAGTTTCGAAACTTAACATTTTTTTCAACCTGACTCTCAAACTTAAAATATAATTATTTGGTGTAATTATGTAACGTTTTGAGATCGTGCTACATCAACATTTGGAAATTAAAGAGAAATATATAATATTTAAAGATTTAAAAAGTATACAAACATTATAATTTTGAAAAAGAAAATCAACTAATGACATGATTCAATTTTAGACTGTTATGTCATCACTCTGCAATGAAATCCGAATTTAAGAGTTAAAATAAATAAGTTATTAAAAGATTACAACATCGGTCCCAGTGTCCGACCACGTGAGAACGTATGCGTTTGCCCAAGAGATTTGCCATTTTCCTTTTTAACCAATGCCTTCTCTTCTTCCACTGAGACCTACTTCACCCAACAACAATGCAACCTTTTCAATAAAATCTCCCGATCTTCGAATATGTGTATCGACGAATCCGGAACGAAAACAAATGCACAAGAACATAATACAACAGTGAGAGTGTGAGAGGGGTCAATCAAAAACTAAGGATGCCTATTTATATTTCTGTTTCTCTAGATAACAGCAAACGAATTGAAAGATAAATTTGCTTCACTCATCTGAGCTATAGTCACTAGATTCAGGCGGTAGAGGAACAGCGGCACAGCAGAATGACTCCTTGTCTTTCAGGAGAAGACAGCTCCCGTCTGACTTCCATTTCAAATCAGTTACAGAAAACTGTGATAGCAGATTACTTCCCGTCTGAGTTCCATTTCAAATCAGTTACTGCACGAATAGGATCCTTTTGCACCAATATGGCAGCTAACTCCAAACGACGTATGTCCCAAATCCAGAGTGCGGTTGGCATGCTATCGTTGCGAGCACAAATATACTGGCTATCATTGCTCCACGAAAGAAGAACTAGAACAAAATTCGTTGGTTGGTAACGGCATTAAAGGGAGGAAAATCAAAGTTAATTTGGTCACTCATTCTAATTAGTTTATTGATCAGCTTAGTGAAGCCTTAAATATGACTATATGAGTGTCCTTACGCATGATTGATCCCAAGAAAAATAACTTGAAACCGAATCATCATCCAATAAGAATACATCTTCTAACATCATAATATGGCACCGGCAATGATAGCTGGAAACGGCCACCGTCAAGTAGTAGGACCTCTCCACCTAGAGTCAATTGGCTTAAGTTGGATGCTTAATAGTCACCAAGGTCGTTCATCAGGCTAAAAGGCTGAAAGGAGTTCTATTATTTATAACTTCAACTATATTTTTAGGGTAAAAATCAAATGTACTACAAGTGCATTATGTTAATATTAGAAGTAAAAAGCATTCTAAATTCTTTGTACTCGGATTTTGATGCACTTGAATATACAGCATTGAAAACATAGAACTTTTAGTCAGTCTACATCAGTTTGGTAAGAATTACCAATTCCTTGTTTAGGGGTAGGTTTGTCTACAGGAGGCTTCTGGAAAGGCAAAGTAATGGGTACTTCCATAACCTCATATCTAACCCTGAACTGTCCTTCTGGCGCATCTGCTAGTGGGGAATATGAACTGAATTAAATCACTGAAAGGCTGCATTTCAGATATTTGACGAGAAAGCCATGCAGGCAAAAAAGCACAAAGCACTCAGGTCCTACACATTCGAGCACAATTTCACAACAAGGTTCTAGTATCAAGCAATACATCAAATTAAAGAGAAGTCAACAATAAGAGATATAGAATCTCATTATCCTTACCAGAGCCTCCCATAAAATCATTGTCCAGACATAATTAAGACATATCAGGTTGCAATGGCTCATCCACCTCCTGCCGTTATAAGAAACAAAAGTTAATAGATTATAGATGCTTCTCACAGATTGAATCATCATAACAAGGAAAACAGCTTACCTTGAAAACAGCAGCAAAACAAGGAGGATGAACAGTTGATAGATGCATAAACTCGGAAAAAGTTTTCCATGTAAGGTGATTTAGAACTCGGAAAACGTTTTCCTTGTAAGGTGATTTATATATATATATATATATATATATATATATATATATATATATATATATATATATATATATGACATAATTCACATACATGACATACTTCATATACGTGTCATAATTCATATACGTGGCATGATTCATATATGTGACATCATTCATATACATGACTTAATTCATATACATAACAAGATACATGTACATGGCATAATTCATATGCATGGCATAATTCATATACGTACATAATTTGCACACATGTCATGATTCATATACGTGACATGATTCATATACATAACTTGATTCATTTACATGGCATGATTCTTTTACCTGACATGATTCATATACGTGATTTAATTCATATACATGGCATGTTTCGTATTCATGGCATGGTTAATGTACATGACATATTTCATATACATGGCATGGTTCATATTCATGACATGATTCATATACGTAACATGATTCATTTACATGACATGATTCATTTACGTGACATGATTCTTTTATCATTGCCCAAAGTACGCTATATGAGATCGAGGTACGCGAGTCATCTTGAAATGACATTGTAGTGTCTAACGTGAATGTGAAGATGAGTACGTACTCAGGGATTCTCTTTGCTCCCCATAAAACATGAAACACCTCGACAGTGCACTCAGGCACAGTGGGCATGGATCCCCAGGGTTTATGTGACACAATCATTTTGTCACAATATCTGTTTGATAACATGAACATGAGGGTGCAGCTTCTAAAGACTTTATGGCATGCCAACTATACCATGGACTCTCATACACAATACTTGGGCATTTCATTCATCATCAATTCAACATCATAATTAATCATATAAATAGACATTTCATATTTCATGCTTCATCATAAATATTCATGGTAAACATAGATCATTATTTAAGCAAACAATAATTCATACTTGGTATTCCATCAAGCTTGCCATGTCGAGCAATGTATCATATCATGTATTATAGAGAAATGCAATGCCATTTTCAATTTAATGCAAACATTTAAAAATGCACTCACCTGGGCCATTTAATTAACATGCCTCACTAAATTCTACTCGATCCTTTTCTTTACAGTACCTCGAACCTCTTTTTTTATTTGGATTCAACTTCATTTATCACATGAATATAAATAAACATTTGTTAGATTCACTTCTAACAATATTTCAATTAAGCTATTTGATCATTCAACATAAAAATTTTCCATAAATTTCTCTGCTTCCTTATACTATTCACAAACTCATTTATTGGTCCCTAATGACCATTTTGATCTTCAAATAATTCTTCCAAGCTTGCTAACCAACTTTAGACACAAATTGTCTCAATTTCCATTTTTTGTCAACTTGCACTGCCATCAAAGACTTACTTCTACAGGGAAGAATACATACTGAATCTTAATCTCCTTCATACCGTAGAAACTAGATTCGATAACGGTTCTAACGTTATGAGCCACATAATTTAATAAAATCTAAAAAAATTATGAAAATTCATCAAACTCCCGTTTATAGGGCTGTCCGGACAGAAACTGTTCTGTAATTTTTCTGACCTTCATTCGATTAAAAATAATATCTTTTAACTCGGAACTCGAAATTAGTTTCCATTTGTTGGAAAGAAACTAGATTCGATAAGCTTTTTAACCATATAAACTAATAACCCAGATTCAATTTTTACGATTTATGGCAAAATTTCAAATTCGAATTCCAGTATTGAATTTCGGAACTGATTGTTATTTTATTTTCTCACCTTTCATCACTTAAAAATTCACATCTTTTGATATGTGAATCGAAATCAATCACCGTTTGTTTTAACCGAAACTAGACGAATAAATCTTTACATCGATATAAAATTCACCATCTAACCATTTTTGTAGAATTTATGGTGAATTTTCAAACTTACTGCCAAATCTAGTTTTCCTACACAGCTCCCATAAATAACTTCAAACTTTATACTAATTTCTCCTTACTTTACTATTTGTCAATTTGGTCCCCTTACTTGATTCAATCCACTAATGTATCACTTTCTTCATCAAATAATTATTCAAAAATAATTCCCTCTAATTTTTCGTTCTTTCCGAAATAGACACGTAAAAAAGCAAAGATAAGGAATTCAAGCTTCTTAACTTTGCAAATTAGTCCTCAAATCAACATTACTACTTGAATTCTATTATTTCAACTAAAATCAGATTTAGTCCTTCTCTAAAACCTCATTTCTGAATTGATCACTTAACTTTTACAATTTGTCAAAATGGTCACTAACTCGATTTAACATTAGTTTTACATTCTAACTTCAATTTCACATCTCCAACTTCAATAATAACATAAATACACTTCAAAATCATAAAAATTCAGATTATTCCTTTAACTTTCAGAATTGCCAAAATGATCCCTATACTTTTAATTTAGGATTTTGCTTCCAAATAACAATTCAAGCTTACTAGATCATTAATTCAACATCACAACCCTAAATTAAACTTGAATCCATAAACCCTAATCATCTCCATACAAACTAAAATATGTATGGTTTAAATCTCAACTCAATAACATGATTTTAACATTATACTAGCTTGATTTCAACTTGAATTTCATTATAAAATCATAAAATTCCAAAAGCCCTAAACTTTTTCCATAAACCCTAATTTCTTATCATGCAAAATTCTCATCAATCAAGCATGTTTTCCATGAATTATTTACACCAAAAGATATAGCTTGAAGAGTAGAACAACTTTGCAGTTGAAAATATTACCTGAAAATCGAGTTTTGGGGCTTGAATCGAACTTGGAAAATTTTTCTCCATTTTTCTTTCTTTCTCCCCCTCATATTTCGAAATTTTAGGATGAAGAATGGTCTTCATCTTTTGTTTTTCATCCAATTTGGCCACTTTTCTTCTAAAAATGAATTTTAAATTCATTTAGATAGTGAAATTACTAAAATGCCCTTTTAATCCAAGGGTTGAGATTAATCTTATCATTAATCAAGGGCCAAGATTTAATCTTCCATTTTCTTATTCCAAAATTACCCTTGTAACTTTTAAATATTTCAAAAATGCCATTGGAGCAAAATGACCAATTTGCCCTATAACTAATTTTTATTACTAGTTTACTTCAAAAATATCATTCCATTAAAATCCAACTAAAATAGTTCATTCCCAATTGGTCACTATTCCTTAAATATTATTTTATAACTTTTCCATGGCTTATGGAACAACATCTTAAATTTTTTACCTTTCGAACTATCGGATCTATTCCAAAAATTCTTCCATATTCGGGAAATAAACTCTATTATCTCATAAAAACTTCCTTTCCCAGAATTTAGACTGAATTTTCCTAACTCAGTCTACTATTCTGATAATTATCGAAATTCTCCATTGAATAAAATTTCTCTTAGAAATCCTTTATCGACAATCCATTCGAATATTCTTTACTTTTACTGAGTCCAAAATATCTATCATAAACACTTTTATGGGACCTTCCCAAAGGCCACCCATCCTTGTATTTCTCTGGCCTGAGCACGCTTAACAATTTCATTCGATCCAAATTCGGTACCTTTTTCTGCATCTTAATTCTTAAAACCGATATCAAGGTATATGTTTCGATCCGATTCACTCTTATACTGAATAAAATTACTTGTTGGGGAAATTTACACTTTAGTCCCCAAACTTTTCCAAAGTTTACACTTTAACCCCTTAAACTTTCAAAAATCACATTTTAGTCACTAATAAAAAATTGGGATATTACAATTCCTCCCCCTTAAGAATGTTCATCCTCGAATTTTCAATGCGTATCTGTTCCAAACATTTACGGATATTACTTCCTTATTTTCTTCTTCGCCTCCCAAGTGGCTTCTTCGACCTTGTAATTTTTCCTCAAAACTTCAGTCAATAAAATTTCTTATTCCTTAATTCTTTAATTCCATAAAGTAATATTTCTGCTAACTCCTCTTCATGTGTCAAATATAATTGCATCTCAATTTATTCAGGAGTGTTGACATGTAAATAATTCAGTCAATGTCCCCCAAACATAAGTACATAAACTATAGACTTTTGCTCACTTCTGGAGATAAGACCCATTAATATACTCTTGGTCCAACTCTTTTACGATTCCTTGATGTATAACAATTCTAAAACTTAGTTTTCCCTTTTTGACCTATACAAATCATCCTTCATTTTCAAATAAACAATCATAACTTCTCTTTTGCTCTGACATTTAAGGCTCTCAACAGATTAAATATTTAAACAACCAATGCTTTATTATATACAGTTGCCGAAGGTAATAACCTCTTAGGTACTTCTTGTTCTTGTACTTGAGCCCCCTATTGCACCAGTAGCTCAATCTAGGTAAAAATTGGAAAAAAGTTCATACTTGATTTCATTGTTACTGCTACGAGTATCTTTATAACCCTTGTGATCCGAGACTCTTGTTCTTATCTAGAAACATTTCTATGAAAATTTCAATTAGCCGGAACAATCCTCAACTAAACACTCTTCTTTTGACTTCATTAAGGAACTAATTCCTTTTTAAAAAATTTAAACGTTTCTTCTTATAATCGCTTTTACCTTATGCATTGATAACCAACTTATCTCAATTACACTTCAGATTCTCGAAATGGTATCTTCATAATATCTTCTAATACTTGATCAGTTAGACAATTAGAAAACCTTTTTTCTATCAATTCACATCATTTTAATGCTTGTCATACTCATCATCTTATTATTACTGATTGTCTTTATCAAAACCTTTCTGAAAAGATATCTTAGCTTATCCATTACACTTCAACCATCTTTCTAAGGCTCTGCTGTCAACTATTCAGGTAGAATTAACCTCTTAGTTGACTTCTCTGAATACTTTTTAGTTAAGAGTTCAATATCCTTTATCGGTATTAGACGTCAAATGTTGTTCAGTATGTACTCAAATATCACTTTCATCATACTTTTATTCCAGATTTCTTATCTTCCTGATCTTTTAAACCTTATAGTTGACATCTAGTAACACTGATGTCTCCTTAAATAAATAATTCTTCTTGTACAATTTACCTTTATAGTCGGGATGCCTTCTATTTTCTTGGGTGATATTTGTATACCCACTATATGAATTAAACATACCTCACACCCGTTGCATCACCATCTTTAAGTTGTTATTAAAGAAATCACTGACTCTACACAGTCAGTTCTTTCTTCCATAATGATTACTTCAGAACCATCGGGTCCTTGAAGTACCAAGCTTTTCTTTTTACATTTCACCTCTACATCATATGCATACAACCATTTCATTCCAAAAATAATCTCAAGTTTGCGAAATAAAAGCTCCAATAAGCTTGCTAGGAACTCAATTCCTTAAATCACTAACAGACATTTCTTACATATTCTAGTCACCCATGCACTATGTCCAAGTGGGTTACTAGGAATCGTATTACTAAAAATAGTTTTCCTTAAGAATCTTTCTTTGTACTACTATCTTAGTACCAATATATGAGTGAGTCGAACCCAGATCAAGTAATTACAAGCTTTCTCCATAGCCTTTGTTCTCATTATAACATCCTAGTAAAACGACAAACTCATACCTGAGAATGACTCTTTAGGCCTCGGGTTAAGCCCTTCGATAAACCATTCTTATAGGGACTTCTCAGTCGGTATCAAATCAGCTGTATACTGACTTAATCCATTAAAATCTAACTCATACTCGTAGACAGTACGAGTATTTTGTTTCAAACTTTGAAACTACTATAGCATCTCTTTCTTAAACTAGTCGCCAACAGACTTGACTCTAAACACTTTTTAGAATGTCCAAGTCACTTTCTCAACAAGTATAATTCTGTGGCTTCGGGCAATCAAAAACAAGCATGTTCCCTTAATAAGGATGCAACTTTTCTAACTTTTCAGCATATGTACAATTTAATTCCTCTAACGTGACTTTAACATCGTGGAGCCATAAATTGGCCGCCATCAGACCACCTTTTCCATGAAATTCAAAAGCTCATAACTTCTTAAGCTCCTTAACATTCGATGCCTTTACTGGTATAGGTGCCAGATTGATACAGGCATTAGGGTTTGAAATTTTTCTTAACCATAGCTTTTTAGGGCTCGTACTAAGGTTCCATATTCTTATGCTGGAGCTCTCTACTGCGTAGGTGGCTCAGCTGGGGTAGGAGCTAGACGTGGAACATTCTATATCTCTTTACTTCCACCTTAAACCTTCTTTTGATCCCCATAATTAAACATTTAATGCAGTCCATCAGTACTTAACATCATTTTTTTCCACTAAAACTTATTCATGTAAATGAGGAGCATAATCAAGTTACACAAATAGTACATCAGTAAGATGACATCCTAGGGGCATGTACTTAACATCAAATCATATTTAACTCGGTTTAACTTCAAGAATCAGCTAAACCTATAGCTTTGATACCAATAAATGTAACACCCTTAACGTATACTCGTAAGCCGAATATACATTAAAGATGTTACGAAGTCATTGAAAATAATCTTGACTTGTAAATTTTTTTATACTAAAATTCATTTTGCAGTTTAACCCTTTCTCGGTTTTTAAATTAAAAACCATGTCAGTCTATTGCAGCCAGATTTGACCCTGAATTGATTTATAAAATTCATAATTGAGTTGTTGAAATAAAATATAATTCAGGGTGAAAACTATGTACACTGCCTAGACCCTTTCTTGATTTTTAAATTTTTACGCGATCAAGGTTAAACAACATTTAATTACGCCAAAATTCATATTTATTAATAGCAAACTATTTCTCTAAGTCCGTACTTCCATGACAATGTATAAATACGTTATAAACTTAGACTTACAAAACAGTTTACCCACTTAAAATATTACATGCCCACTAGTCTATCAAATTACGTTAAAGATGTACGTACTGTACTTACAGATAGTAACTTGATCTTCCCAATTAACAGCTGCTCCTTGCTGGTCTATTTTTGGAGAACCTACGTGTGAAATAAAACACACGCTAAGTATGAACTTAGTGAGGCATATAATCTTATTTATCAAAACATAAAATAAAGCAAAACAAGTTATACATTAACCAGCATAGTTTATGTCTGAGGTATATCATACTAACAAGGTTTCCATAGTCAGTAAATATTCATGTGCAAGTCATAATTTTTCTAACTTAGTCTAGTTTCCAATACTCCATCATTACCAAGTAAATCATATGCATGTCATAGTTCACATACATAGCATATTTCATACACATGGCATATTTCACATGCATTACATGATTTATATATATATGACATAATTCACATGCATGACATACTTCATATACATGGCATAATTCATATATATATGGCATGAATTATATACATGGCAGAATCCATATACGTGTCATAATTCATATACGTGGCATGGTTCATATACGTGACATCATTCATATACATGACTTAATTCATATACATAACAGGATACGTGTACATGGCATAATTCATATGCATGACATAATTCATATACGTAACATAATTTGCACGCATGTCATGATTCATATACGTGACATGATTCATATACATAACTTGATTCATTTACATGGCATGATTCCTTTTCCTGACATGATTCATATACGTGATTTAATTCATATACATGGCATGTTCCGTATTCATGGCATGGTTCATATACATGACATATTTCATATGCATGGCATGGTCCATATTCATGACATGATTCATATCCGTAACATGATTCGTTTACATGACATGATTCATTTACGTGACATGATTCTTTTATCATTGCCCAAAGTACGCTATATGAGATCGAGGTACGTGAGTCATCTTGAAATGACACCGTAGTGTCTAATGTGAACGTGAAGATGAATACGTACTCGGGGTCGCTCTTTGCTCCCCATAAAACATGAAGCACCTCGACAGTGCACTCGGGCACAGTGGGCGTGGATCCCCAGGGTGCATGTGACACAATCATTTTGTCACAATATCTGTTTGATAACATGAACATGAGGGTGCAACTGCTAAAGACTCTATGGCATGCCAACTATACCATGGACTCTCATACACAATACTTGGGCATTTCATTCATCATCAATTCAACATCATAATTAATCATATAAATAGACATTTCATATTTCATGCTTCATCATAAATATTCATGGTAAACATAGATCATTATTTAAGCAAACAATAATTCGTACCTGGTATTCCATCAAGCTTGCCATGTCGAGCAATGTATCATATCATGTATTATAGAGAAATGCAATGCCATTTTCAATTTAATGCAAACATTTACAAATGCACTCACCCGGGCCATTTAATTAACATGCCTCACTAAATTCTACTCGATCCTTTCCTTCACAGTACCTCAAACCTTCTTTTTTATTCAGATTCAACTTCATTTATCACATGAATATAAATAAACATTTGTTAGATTCACTTCTAACAATATTTCAATTAAGCTATTTGATCATTCAACATAAAAAATTTCCATAAATTTATTTCCCTCCTTATACTATTCACAAACTCATTTTTTGTTCCCTAATGGCCATTTTGATCTTCAAATAATTCCTCCAAGCTTGCTAACCAACTTTAGACACAAATTGTCTCAATTTCCATTTTCTGTCAACTTGCACTACCATCAAAGACTTACTTCTACATGGCATAATACATATTGAATCTTAATCTCCTTTATACCGTAGAAACTAGATTCGATAACGGTTCTAACGTTATGAGCCACATAATTTAATAAAATCTACAAAAATTATGAAAATTCATCAAACTCCCGTTTACAGGGTTGTCCTGACAGAAACTATTTTGTAATTTTTCTAACCTTCATTCGATTAAAAATTAATATCTTTTAACTCAGAACTCGAAATTAGTTGTTTGTTGGAAACGAAACTAGATTCAATAAGCTTTTCAACCATATAAACTAATAACCCAGATTCAATTTTTACGATTTATGGAAAATTTTCAAAGTCAAATTCCAGTATTGAATTTCGGAACAAACTGCTATTCTATTTTCTGACCATTCATCACTTAAAAATTCATATCTTTTTATATATGAATCGAAATCAATCACCGTTTGTTTTAACCGAAACTAGATGAATAAATCTTTACATCGATATAAAATTCACCATCTAACCATTTTTGTAGAATTTATGGTGAATTTTCAAATTTACTGCCAAATCCAGTTTTCCTACACAACTCCCATAAATAGCTTCAAACTTTATACTAATTTCTCCTTACGTTACTATTTTTCAATTTGGTCCCCTTACTTGATTCAATCCAATAAAGTATCACTTTCTTCATCAAATAATTATTCAAAAATAATTCCCTCTAATTTTTCGTTCTTTCCGAAATAGTCACTAAAATGCAAATATAAGGAATTCAAGTTTCTTAACTTTGTAAATTAGTCCTCAAATCAACATTACTACTTGAATTCTATTATTTCAACTAAAATCAAATTTAGTCCTTCTCTAAAACCTCCTTTCTGAATTGATCACTTAACTTTGACAATTTGTCATAATGGTCACTAACTCGATTTAACATCAGTTTTGCATTCTAACTTCAATTTCACATCTCCAACTTCAATAATAACATAAATACACTTCAAAATCATAAAAAATCAGATTATTCCTTTAACTTTCAGAATTGCCAAAATGGTCCATATACTTTTAATTTAGTATTTTGCTTCCAAATAACAATTCAAGCTTACTAGATCATTAATTCAACATCACAACCCTAAATTAAACTTGAATCCATAAACCCTAATCATCTTCATACAAACTAAAATATGTAGGGTTTAAATCTCAACTCAATAACATGATTTTAACATTATACTAGCTTGATTTCAACTTGAATTTCATCATAAAATTATAAAATTCCAAAAGCCCCAAACTTTTTCCATAAACCCTAGTTTCTTATCATGCAAAATTCTCATCAATCAAGCATGTTTTCCATGAATTATTTACACCAAAAGATAGAGCTTGAAGAGTAGAACAACTTTGCAGTTGAATATTACCTGAAAATCGAGTTTCGGGGCTTGAATCGAACTTGAAAAACTTTTCTCCATTTTTCTTTCTTTCTCCCCTCATATTTCGAAATTTTAGGATGAAGAATGGTCTTCATCTTTTGTTTTTCATCCAATTTGGTCACTTGTCTTGTATAAATGAACTTAAATTCATTTAGATAGTGAAATTACTAAAATGCCCTTTTAATCCAACGGTTGAGATTGATCTTATCATTAATCAAGGGCCAAGATTTAATCTTCCATTTTCTTCTTCAAAAATTGCCCTTGTAACTTTTAAATATTTCAAAAATGTCATTGGGGCAAAATGACCAATTTGCCCTCTACCTAATTTTTATTACTAGTTTACTTCAAAAATGCCATTCCATTACAATCCAACTAAAACAGTTCATTACCAACTGGTCACTATTCCTTAAATATTATTTTATAACTTTTCCATGGCTTATGAAACAACCTCTGAAATTTCGATTCGATCTGATCTCTCAATATTCGTAAAATACTTCTACTGCGATTTTAACTTTTTCGAACTATCAGATTTATTCCAAAAATTCCATATTTCCATATTCGGGAAATAAACTCTATTGTCTCATAAAAACTTCCTTTCCTAGAACTTAGACTGAATTTTCCTAACTCAGTCTACTATTCCGATAATTATCGAAATTCTCCATAGAATAAAATTTCTCTTGGAAATCCTTTATCAATAATCCATTCGATTATTCTTTACTTTTACCGAGTCCAAATTATCGATCAGAAACACTTTTATGAGACCTTCCCAAAGGTCACCCATCCTTGTATTTCTCTAGCCTGAGCACGCTTAACAATTTCATTCGATCCAAATTTGGTACCTTTTTTCTATATTTTAATTCTTAAAACCGATATCAAGGTACCTGTTTCGATACGATTCACTCTTATACTGAATAAAATTACTTTTTGGGGAAATTTATACTTTAGTCCCCCAAACTTTTCCAAACTTTATACTTTAACCCCTTAAAGTTTCAAAAATTACATTTTAGTCACTGATCAAAAATTGGGATATTACATAGCGCTTGCATCTGCTTGAAGAGCGATCATTCGATCCTGAAGGGTTCTATACCAATTTTGTCCGCTAGTTATCCGGGCGTTAACTTCCTGCCCTTTACCGGACCAAACTTTACCCAATCTGAAGTAAGTTTCCCACATAATACTTGTAATTGGGAGATGGCGTGTTCCTTTAAGCACCGAGTTTATAGCCTCAGCAAGGTTTGTTGTCATACGGCCGTAATGTCGCCCTTCATCATAGGCTTGTGACCATATTTCCTTGGGGATGTCATTTGCAAACTTAAATACAAGTGTGTCATGCCGCTTCAACCTTCTTATCATCGCGTCAAATTTGGGTCGAACTAGTTCATACCCTATTAAAAAAAAGTTAGTCTAAATCAAATAAGAAAATATTATAAAAAATTAATATTTTTTATAAATAACAAATAATAATTTACCTGCGCCTAAAATCTCTTTTCGGATAATGGGGTTTCCGAAACTAGTCTTTGCATTTGCCGCAATATGTCGCACACAATAAGTTGGATATGCATGCGGAGGAGCCTATAAACTTTCTGGTCTGTTAATTACTGATAAGAGCGCAGTCCCTCTATCAGAAATCATACAAACCCCGTCTTTTTTTACTACATGGTTACGTAAATCTTCAAAAAGAATTCCAATCCATCCGAATCTTCCTTTTCAACTATGGCAAAGGCAATTGGAAAAATATTACTGTCTTTATCTTGTGCAACAACCACGAGTAATATATGACCATACTTCTCATACAACCATGTACCATCCACTTGAATCATGCGTTTGCATAATGGAAACCCTTCAATGCAAGCCTTAAATGCCCAGAACAACTTACTAAATATCCTTTTACCAGGAATTAGTTCACCTTGTAAGGTGTACGTCGGCATTGTTTTGTACTCGATAATGGTTCATGGGATAAATATTTGCATTGCTCGTAAAAGAGCTGGTAGCTCATTATACGATTTATCTCAATCTCCATACACCTGCATCATCGTCTTTTGCTTTGCCATCCATGCCTTGTAGTAAGATGGAATATATCCAAGCTGAGTTCGGATGGATGCTACTAACACTGCAATCGAAATCCTTGGCAACTTTTCAACCAATAACCTGGTGTAAGTGCATATTAGATCGGAGTCTAAATTAATGTGGTCATGTGATAATGATATATTTGAACAGGTGTGCTGCTCAATGAACCGTGTCATCTCCCACTTCTCACTCATCTTCTTGTATGAAATTCTTACCCACCAAGGACATTTGCTCTTCCAATTAATACACCTTACGCAATAGGTTTGCATATTAGACTCAGCAACACATAATCTCGTATAACGTTTGATGCAATACTCCTTAACAGCCAGCTGGGCATCTTTTTTTGTTTCGAATTGAGCCCTCAATACCAATTCTCCATAGTTGGAAGATGATGAAGAACCAAATACGCGAGCTTCATGTTCTGGATCTCGCATTGCAGTATAGTCCACCTCATACATGCAGGCAGAAGGTTCATAAGCTGGATAAATGGTTTTCGGTTGCTCGCTCTGTGGTTCAACATAACCCCAAACTGACTTCTTATTTCCCAAACCAAGCCTAGCAACAGCCGCATTCCAAACATCATCTTCAACCTCAAGACCATTACCCTCACTCGCATCTGTCATAACATCCTCAACATCATTAGCATCGAGTAAATGCACATCATCATCTTCTGCAATAGGCACAATATTTTCTTCATCCTCACTGAAATCATCAAGCGATTCTCCCCAACGATCAACTATATTTTCAGTGTCACAATATGTTGATGAGCTCATTCTATCTACATATTAGAAAAATCATATTACTGCTAGCAGTGGACAAATTTTCTTATTAAAAATAACAAAAAAAGTATTAACTTCAAAAATTTTATCTATCCGAATATATCTTAAAAATACAAAAACTTACCGGATTAGACGAGAAATCGTGGAAATGTACTCTAAAACCTTCAACAATAAGAAGTAATTATCATTCAAATATATCTTCAATCACACAAAAAAATCTACAAACTCATATAATTAAAAATAGATTAATTAAAAGCATAAATTATTGTATACTTTCGAGAAATCGAGAAGATTCACAAACAAATATACTTTAACAGCCTTCACCGTCTTCAACTATATTTTAAACAAAATTATCACTCGCATTCTATCAATTTTTCTCTCAAATTTTTTCCCAAATCCGTGTAATATCCACCCCTTCTCCTCATCCTATATATATACAATTAATTATTAAAATAATAACATATAATTTTATTATATTAAAATTTATTTATTTTATTTAAAAGCTCTAAAATATTTGAGACTGCTCTATTATTTATAATCTAGACTATTTCAGATTATGTCTTTCATGTTCATTGATTGATTCATTTAACTATTCATTCCATCAGATTGAAAACCTTTTCAATTCTTAATATTACAAAAGAAAAGCAAAGGGTAAACTACACCACATACCACTCAACTATGGCCCCTGAGTTTAAAATGCCACCGAACTTTAAAATTGTTCAAAACTATCATTGAACTTTAATATGTGACTCGAAAATACCACTCTGTCGTTAACTCTTAACACCCTCCGTTAAGTCAAAACGACGTCGTTTTGGTGCGACTGTTTTGAAGCCTAATTTAGGCCAAAGCGGCGGCGTTTTGCTAGAGGAAAATTATTAAAACCATGTGCTTGGAGGGGTTTGAACCTAGAACCTTCAAATGTAAAGGCTAAGCCTTAACCACTAAACCAACTTGATATTATATAATATTTTACTGAAAATATTATATATCTCAAACTACTTGAGATTAATTTAAATTATTTTATGAAATAAATAACAATATAAATGATATTAATATATAAAAATATAAAATATATTATTTTTATATATTATTAATAATATAAATATATTATTTTTTAAAAAACCCCAAAATATTCATAAAAATAATATATATATATATTATTAATAATATATAAAAAACCCTAAACCCTAAACTATTAACCCATAAACCCCAGCCCTCAAACTTAAACCCTAAACCTTAGAGTTTAAGATTTAGGTTTTTTTACATATTAGTGTTATGAATATTTCAGGTTTTTTCTTAATATAATATATTTATATTATAAATAATATATAAAAGATATAAAAATAATATATTTTATTTAAATTATATAATCTTATCCATTTGGTTCAACCAAATTATTTTACGAAAAAAATAATACTAAAAATAATATTAATATATATAAATAATATAAATATATTATTTTCATATATATCAATAAAAATATATTATTTTTATGGTCTTTTATATATTATTTATAATATAAATATATTATTTTTTAAAAATATTTATTAAAATAATATATTTATATTATAAATAATAAAAAACTTAACCCCCAAATCCTAAACCTCAAACCATATGGTTTGAGGTTTGGGCTTTGTAGTTTAAGGTTTACGATTTAGGGTTCATAATTTTTATATATTATTTATAATATAAATATATTATTTTTATGAATATTTTGAAGTTTTTTAAAATAATATATTTATATGATAAATATTATATAAAAATAAAAACAGTACACTTTTATTTTTATATATTGATATATATATATAAATAATATATTTTATATTATTTATATATTTATATTATTTATAGTGATATTTATTTCATAAAATAATTTGAATTAATCTCATGTAGTTTGAGATATATAGTATTTATGGTAAAACATTATATAATATCAAGTTGGTTCAGTGGTTAAGGCTTAACCCTTACATTTGAAGGTTATGGGTTCAAACCCCTCTAAGCACATGATTTTAATAATTTTCCTCTAGCAAAACGACGTCGTTTTGACTTAACGGGGGAGTTAAGAGTTAACGGATGAGTGGTATTTTCGAGTCATATATTAAAGTTCAGAGATAATTTTGAATAACTTTTAAGTTCGGTGGCATTTTCGACTCGGAGACCATAGTTGAGTGGTATGTGGTGTAGTTTACCCAAAAACAAAAGCATAATTTCCATTGTTGCACAAATCATATCAAATATAGCAAAAGAAGAAGAAGAAAAGAAATCTACAGTGCCAAACAAAATACTATGAAAAATAACTCATGAAAAACTAATCAAGACAAAACAGAGATCATATTGAGATTTTTTACTATTTTTTTTCTATGATGGAAAATCCAAAAACCATATCTACACATAAGAAAACCCCATTATCAGACAAATACTAGAAGTAGACAGTCCTAAAAGAAAATAAAAACAGGAAATAGATTCTTAATTTGAAATTTTAAATCTATAAAAAGTAATTATCATTCGAATATATCTTCAATTACACAAAAAAATCTACAAACTCATATAATTAAAAAACATATTAATTAAAAGCATAAATTACTTACTTTAACAGCCTTCACCGTCTTCAACTATATGTTAACAAAAATTATCACTCGAATTTGCCACAATATGTTCTCTCAAATTTTTCCAAAGCTGTGTAATATCTGCCATTCTCCTCATCCTATATATATATATATATACAATTTTTGAAAAAAAATTAAACGGACCAGCTTTCACGTGAAAGCTGGTCTGCATGCTCCACAGTAAAATGCCACCTTGAGGTGGCGTTACCCTTGTACACCGGGCTCCACTTGGCTCAGCCAAGGCTTCACATTGTCAGCCAAATTATTGGGGGAATAGTTATCCTTATATATAATATTTATTCTATATACATATTTATATTATATATATAAGGTTTTATGTATTTTTAAAATAATTTATAATATTTTGTTTAATTACAATATATATAAATAATAACAAATACTTGTTTTTGTGAATATACATATAGATTTATCTAAACTACTAATTTAATATATATATATATAAATATATTTTCAATAAATAATATATGTATATATTTTACCTTAAACTTTATATTTTAAATATATATAATAATAAATACTTATCCTTGTATATATATATATATAAATTGCTAACTTTATATAGATATTTTTTATAAGTATAATTATTAAATATATTTTACATTAAATATTATATTTTTAGGTATATATATATTTTACATGTTACCTCATAATTTTGCATCATATATGTTTTTTTAAATCATCGAAAAAATGTTTTGAAAGAAATAAATTTTGAATTTTAAATCAATGTTTTTTAAAACCTCGATAAACCATATCTCAGGTGTATAGGGATGTGATATTTTTTAAAAAATTTCCAAGAAAGTGAGAAGACGTGTCCTGGGCGTACATGGATGCGGTTCTCTCGATATTTTCGGCATTTAAGAACCGTATTTTAAATTTTAATCGAATTCGAAATTTTCAATACCAAGACATTAAATAATCATCTAGCTACCAATTTTGGGCGCTGTGGGGTGCTAATCCTTCCCCATCCGTAACCGACTCCCGGACCCGAATTTTGAATCTGTGGCTTTATTTTGGTGTCTGGTCTACCTATTTTTAAAATGATCGGTGGCGACTCCACATTTTTAATTTCCAAATCGGGCGGACGTTTTCAAAACTAAATTAAACAAGACAAAAAGAATTTTTTAAACCGAAGAAAATGGGGCGTCAGACGGATTTGGGTGCTTACAGCTGGCGACTCCGCCGGGGATATTTTTTAAAAAAAGAGAGTCAAGCCACAAGTCGATTATTTTTTAGTCTTGGTCGTTGGAAATTGGCGAATTCGATTTTAATTTAAAATATGATTCTGTCTTATTTTACCACAAGTCATGCATTTTATTTTCTGTAAATATGACTGATTTACTTTTACTGCATTCCATGAGCTTTCTACCCGAGCTCCGTCCTTTTTAAGTGGAAGTGTGATATCGCATTCGTGTGGGTTACCACCGTATAGGTTGGTGAATCACTTTCGGTATATATTTCTTATGATTTCGTGTGGGTTACCTCCGTATAGGCATAAAGATGTGTCCCTCTGAATTGAACTTGGTCTGTTTGAAACCTATAATGGGTGAGGATCAGGGGCCTTGCTACCTTTAGGAAGGGACAATGAGGACAATTCGGGTACCCTTCCCTAGAACCAAAACCCACATATAAGAAGCCGTAGGAGCCAACCTTTTTAGAGCCTTACGAAACTCTGCCCGTGCCTCTATCCTGGCAAATTTGCCCACCACATCAGAAGCTAAACTAGAGGGCAATCAAGCTAAAAATTCTGTCTCTGAGATGGAACAGTTGATCGAGCCTAAGAAATCAAGAAATGAGACATCGAAAGAGATTGAAGAGCTTTGTAAACGACTCGAAAAAAATGCAAGCCATGGAGATAGAGGATACCTTCAGTGGATTCGATGCCAGTGAACTTAGTCTTGTCCCAGATTTGGTGTTACCCCTAAAATTCAAGATCCCAAAGTTTGAAAATTATGACGGGACGAGCTGCCCCCGTGCTAACCTTACTATGTTCTGCCGGATGATAACAAGAGAGACGACAAGCTGTTAATACACTATTTTTAGGACAGTCTATCAGGATCTGCCGCCCGATGGTATAATCAGTTGAGCCGCCATAAGATAAAATCATGGAAAGACTTAGCTAAAGCTTTTCTGGAGCAGTACCAGCATGTTAGTAATATGGTACCTGATCGTTGGACTCTGCAACACATGAAGCAGAAGCCCAGTGAAAGCTTCAGACAGTACGCGCAACGCTGGAGAGATATAGCTGCGTAGGTCCAACCCCCTCTTGGTGAAAAGGAGAAAGTTGTCATATTCATCCAAACTTTGGAGGGTCCGATCTTAGATCGCCTTATAGGTAATAAAACTACCAACTTTGCCGATCTAGTGCTATCTGGTGAACTAATTGAAAATGTCGTTAAAAGTGGAAAGATCGATGTTGGTGGAAGTTCGTCTCACAAGAAGTCTTCCTACGGGAAGAGGGACAATGAGGTGAACTCATCAAGAGTTTAATGTTGGTTATTCAAAGCCGATGACGGTGGTACCCCTAAAGTTGCAAATGCCCAAGGTTCTTCAAGCCATGATCCTAGTCAAAGAAAGAACATTAAGAAGATAGAGTTTACTCCACTACCAATTTTGTACGGGGATTTGTACAAAGAGCTGCTCAATGCTCACATAGTGGCACCTTTCCACCAGGCCCCAGTACAACTTTCATTCCTAAAATGGTATGATCCCTGCGCAAGATGTGATTATCACGCGGGACAAGTAGGCCACTCAATTGAGAATTGTTGGGGCTTTAAGAGGCTAATAGAAAGGTACATCAAGCTTGGTGTTGTAAGTATTAAAAACCCTGTAGGGCCATCTACTATCGGGAATCCCTTACCGAAGCATGAAGGTCCCAATTAAGATTCTCGATGACCAGATGTGGGGGCATGCCTCGTTATGACTCTTTTTGGCCAGGCTAGTCGTCAAATTATTTTGACCATGACCAATAGGTCCCTTGTAGTTTTTACCTCTTTCAAATCAATATTTTTTGGAACAGTCTCACTATCCTAAGCCCAAAGGTAGTGAGAATCTTTTGTAAGGGCCAAAAACTACAAGTTTTAATGAAATATGCATTTTGTTCAGAAAAATATTTCGATCGCATCCCTACATAACCAGAAGCTGTGAAAAAAATAATGGAAAATGACTTATATGACCATGCTGCTAAGAACCAAGTATGGGGGCATTATGTTAAAATTTTCAAGTAATTTTCTATATAGACATTTTGGGGGCATTCTCCTGGGGAGATTGACTTCAAAGAAGAAGATTGGACCTAAGGGAGACTGGGGCATCCTCGTGTAGAAAACCAGTTGCCTAGAAGGACCAGTGGAGTCAGGGGCATCCCATTGAGGGCCAGAAAAATCATGTCACATTCATACATTTAGCTGCCTTCATCTTGCATTTTTGCATATATCATACATTTAGATTAAGTGCATATACCGAACCCACCACGCATTTAGGGTAGACACATGTATTTAGGCATAAAATTCATGCATGCATTTTTGCTTACAAGCAGGTTCGAAGAAGAGGCCGAACATCCTCAACATGGGGGCAACGACATGATGGCCAACCTTAGTTATGGAGGAAGCCAAACAAAAGATGCTGAAACATGAAAATAAAAGGTACCAGCAACAAAACTTTTGAACATTTACTGATTAATGTTTTTGCCCATTTTCAGGTCATACCTCTCCGCCAGTAGAGCAGCAGAAGTAACTTTTTTCGGATCTTGCCTTTGTCATTGGTGATAGACCAACATTTTCAGATTTTGCTTTACCGTTGATGGTGTAGAAGTTTAGACATTTTAAAGATATCGTTTCTCCGTTGATGGTGCAACAGATCTAAATATTCTTCTAGATCCCGTTTTGCCGTTGATAGTGTAGCAGATTAACATTTTGAAAATCTCGTTTCTCCGTTGATGGTGCAATAGATCAAAATTTTCCTTTGGATCTCGTCTCTTCGCTAGTGATGTAGCAGATCCTGCATTTTGCAAATCTCGCTTCTCCGTTGATGGTGCAGCAGATCAAATTTTTGTCAATGTCTTGTTTCTCCGTTGACGGTACAACTAGACCAATTTGTTTCTTCAGATCTTGTATTCTCTTTATAGTTGTAGGTCAAAAAATTGAAAAAACAAAAAAAATCAAAAAGTAAATAAAAAAGAGTAAAAAAGTCAAGAAAAAATAAAAATAAATCAAAATAAAAAAATCAAAAGATACAAAAAAGGAAAAAAAGAAATAAAAGTCAAAAAAATAAAAAAATAAAAAAAATAGTTAATCAACTTTCATCATCCAATCTTGCCTCTTCGTTGATGGTGTAGATAGGTCCAAGTTGCTATCATTCACCGAACTTGCTCCTCCGTTGATGGTGTAGTAAGATCCAAGTTGTTGTTATTCGATCTAGCCCTTCCGTTGATGGTGAAACTAGTTTCAAGTTGCCAAATTATCCGATTATGTCCCTCCGTTGATGGTGTGGCTGGGGTTCAAGTTGCTGAAATCCAATCCTGCTCCTATGTTGATGGTTTAGTAGGGTTCAAGTTGGTGTTCTGCTTCTCCGTTAATGGCGAGGTAGAATCTAAATTATCATCCGATCATGTCCCTCCGTTGATGGTGTGGCTGGGGTCCAAGTTGCTGAAATCCAATTCTGCTCTTCCGTTAATAGTGTAGTATGGTTCAAGTTGGTGTTTTGCTTCTCCGTTGATGGCGTCGTAGAATCCAAATTACCATCTGATCTTGTCTCTCTGTTGATGGTGTGGTTGGGGTCCAAGTTGCTGAAATCCAATCTTGCTATTCCGTTAATGGTGTAGTAAGGTTCAAGTTAGTGTTCTGCTTCTCCGTTGATGGCGAGGTAGAATCCAAATTATCGTCCGATCTTGTCCATCCGTTGATGGTGTGGCTGGGTCCAAGTTGCTGCTATTCAATCCTGCTTCTTCGTTGATGGTGTAGTAGGGTTCAAGTTGGTGTTTTGCTTCTCCGTTGATGGCGAGGTAGAATCCAAATTATCGTCCGATCTTGTCCCTCTGTTGATGGTGTGGTTGGGTCCAAGTTGCTGCTATTCAATCATGCTTCTCTGTTGATGGTGTAGTAGGGTTCCAGTTAGTGTTCTGCTTCTCCGTTGATGATGTCGTGGAATACAATTTGTTATTTGTTCTCTTCCCTCCGTTGATGGTGTAGATGGGTCCAAGTTACTATCATCCGATCTTACTCCTCCATTGATGGTGTAGTAAGGTCCAAAATGTTGTTATTCGATCTTACCCTTCCGTTGATGGTGTGGTTAGATCTAAATTTACTGACTTTCAAGTTCCCTTTATTAATGTTGTAGCTAGAAAATAAAAAAAAAATAAAAAAGGAAATAAAGAAAAATAAGAAAAAAAGCAAAAAAGAGGAAAAAGATAAGAAAAAATAAAAAAGAAAAATCCATTGATCCTGACTCATCATCAGTGCTGCAACTGGATTGAATTTTGCAGACCCTTTCTCTTCGTCAGTGTAGCAGCTGGTCAAATTTTCTTTAGGTATTAGCTCATCGTCAATAATATATCAAGTTGCTCTCATTTTTCTTCCCCAACAGACAACCCCTTATTCTGAAGAATGTTGCTTTCCCAAGAGTGACAAGGTGGATCAATCAAGTCAAGAAAAAAATACTTGTGTTGAAGAGAAAGAAGATCTACCGAAGAAAGAAGATACACGTCAAGAGGAAAGAAGTTTAGTCAAGCTGGGCAAAACGGGTCATTTTTAGTCTTTTCTCTATTGTCGTTACACAACAATGAGCAAAGATGGGCAACTGTAATAACCCGCTTTGGGCCCTAAACTAAAACTGACCCAAACAAACAACCCAAAACCCTTTCAAACCCCATAACCCAAACCTAAAAATAAACCCTAACCCTAACTCAACCCTAGCCACCCAAACTTCATCGGCCGCCGCCGCCAGTGTTGCTGTTGTCATCCGCCGCAAGTCTCTACCGCCGTTTCTGTCGTCGGTGATCCAACCTATTACCTTAAAACCCTAACTTACAAACCTTAAAATTACACCCACAAACCCTAAATCAAATCTAGAAACTTTAAATCCTTAAATAACCTACCCTTAACCCTTTGCCTATGCCCTAAATTGACCATACCCATGCCCTGCCTCACCAAAACCCCTTAAAATCAGGGCAAACAAGATCCACAAAATCTAGCTCTGTAGCAAATAAACAATAGGGGAGTTGTTATTTTAATATTGTAAAAATTGGGTGTTATAAACCCATGAAATCAGATTTGAAAAGGGGTTCGGGAGATCGAAAAAAATTAGAGTTTTAGGGGCTTTCATTCAAAAAAGACAGAAAATAAAAAATGTAAGAACTCTTTTGGATGGAATGAAAAATATTCGAAATCAAAAAAAAATCAGAGCAAAACTCTTTAGTTCGAATCATTTTTTTCTTGAACCAAAAAGGATCAAAAGGGGTTGTTTGTTTTTAAAACCAAAATATTTATTTTGTTTTTGAAATAAAAAATCAAAGGTTTTTATCACGAATCAAAACAAAAAAGAGAACTTTAGAAGCTTACATGCCTTTCGGTAGTAGTCGTCGTCGTGGCTCGGATTTGTCGGAGGCTCGTTGTCGATGAACGGCGAGAGCGTGAGGTGAGGAGACGGCTGCTTAGGGTTTTGAATTAAGAGAAAAATGAGGATGATGGATTTAGGGCTTTGTTTTATTTTATTTTTTTTACCCAGTTTCGAAACTAATAACCCTTCTTATGCTTAAGCTGGTAACTATCAAAACGACACCGTTTGGTGCAGACCCGGCTCATGCGGTGACCTGACCCGGGGAGGATCCGCGTTTTTGTTTAATGGGCAAATTACGCCCTTTGTCCCTACATTCTTTCCCGCAATTTTTTCTGGCCATAGGCTAATTACAGTTTTGATCCCTTCCTCTTTTTTAGTCTCTTTTAATTTCGTTTTTTCTTTTAATTTAAGCTTGTAATTTTAATTTTAGTTTTCTTTAGTCGCCTATTAGGGTTTATTTAATTTCAAGCATTTCTATTTACTTTTTAGCCTATATTTTTATTTTGCTCCATGTTAGTCCTTTTTATGTTATTCTAGCCATGCATTTTATATCTTGTTCCATTTTAGTCCTTACATGATGTTTTATATATTAGCTTAGTTCATGTATTATTATTATTATTATTATTATTATTATTATTATTATTATTATTATTATTATTATTATTATTATTATTATTATTATTATACTAAATAGTTTATTTATATATTAATATCATATATAAGATATATATATATATATATACATGTTTTTTTTACCATGGTTCATTTTTTATATATAATATTTATTCTATATACATATTTATATTATATATATAAGTTTTATGTATTTTAAAATAATGTATAATATTTTGTTTAATTACAATATATATAAATAATAATAAATACTTGTTTTGTGAATATATAAACTACTAATTTAATATATATGTAAGTATATTTTCAATAAATAATATATGTATATATTTTACCTTAAACTTTATATTTTAAATATATATAATAATAAATACTTATCCTTGTATATATATGTATATATAAATTGCTAACTTTATATAGATATTTTTTATAAGTATAATTATTAAATATATTTTACATTAAATATTACATTTTTAGGTATATATATATTTTACATGTTACCTCATAATTTTGCATCATATATGTTTTTTTTAAATCATTAAAAAATGTTTTTAAAGAAATAAATTTTGAATTTTAAATCAATGTTTTCTAAAACCTCGATAAATCATATCTCGGGCGTATAAGGGTGTGATATTTTTTAAAATTTTTCCAAGAAAGCGAGAAGCCGTGTCCCGGGCGCACGGGGACGCGGTTCTCTCGATATTTTCGGCATTTAAGAACCGTATTTTAAATTTTAATCGAATTCGAAATTTTCAATACCAAGACATTAAATAATCGTCTAGGTACCAATTTTGGGCGGTGTGGGGTGCTAATCCTTCCCCATCCGTAACCGACTCTCGGACCCGAATTTTGAATCTCTAGTTTTATTTTGGTGTCCGGTCTAACTATTTTTTAAATGATCGGTGGCGACTCCACATTTTTAATTTCCAAATCGGGCGCGCGTTTTCAAAACTAAATTAAACAAGACAAAAAAGAATTTTTTAAACCAAGGAAAAGGGGGCGCCGGACGGATTTGGGTGCTTACGTCAGTCATATCCAATGCGTCAACAGAAAAAACACCCATTATCTCCCAATTGTGACAAGACAACAGATTTATATAGTCCTTACAATCCCGCCTTGTGCAAATAGCAGCAAATTTTCCATCTTGGGTAAATGAAACTCCTTTAGAAGCATGCTTCGGCCATTGTACATGAACACAGGCTGTGTTCAGTAGGGACCAAACCGTTAATCGCAGCTGAAACTCTGACCACCATCTGGGCTCCATCTTGCATAAGCAATACCAGCAGGACCTTAATCTATTTTGCATGTCCATTAGGGCTGGGTGAGTGACCATGCCTGTATCATCGGTCTTTTATGGAGACCGCAAAGAATGTACTCAGAATCAAGTGCCCATTCGATATAGCTTATCTTATCCAAGCAAGAAAACAACTGCACAACCTGCATCAAATTGAATAAACAAATAAGCATTTACTATTTAGAAACACAGGAAATGCATGTTGTGAACCTCAAAAATGACCTTTGCATGACAATCGAGCCCACCCGTATTCAAATTCTTCAATGTGTTTAAAAATCAAAGATATGATGTCAAATACAGAAGATCAATTTGAAATTGCAATAGTTTTCAATTGAGAGGAAGTGTGCCAGTGCAAAAAGAGTGAAACAATACAAAGCAAATTGGAAACATAACAGAATAAGATCTGCTTACAATGTTGTCTACGTATGTACAAGTTGATCTAACCAGAAACTAAAATGAGACTAATCTACATATATGTAATTTGAATCCGACATATAATTCATTAAAAAAATAAATCAAAACAAATCCAAATGGAAAAGAAAAGGAGAAAAAAAAAAGCATTTTAAAATGTCATTCCTCTACTTCCTCGCATTTTATCAGCAGACAGAGCAAATAAAATGGAAAATAGAAGGAAAAGAAAGTAAAAATACTAAACCTTAAAGGAGAGTGTATCACGAATCACAAGACGGTAAACTACAGCGGCCGCGATGTAACGAGCATTCGGTGAAAAACAGCAAGGACCTGTGAGTTTATAAGATTCAGTGAACTCCATATTTATGTTCTTTTACATAATCCAGATTTAAAATGAATGAGGTTCATTCAATGAAGACGAAATCCAAACTTCGATGGCTTTTTCCATCCCAGAAAGAGGGTAAATTTGAGTTGGGAGAGGTTTAAAATTTGAAGTAGATGTCTCCCTTTTCGCTCTTCTTTCCGCAAACGAACGCAGACAAAAAAAATGGACTCTGAAAATAAGATACAATTCCGGATCGGAGGTTTGTTCTTAATGGGCTTTTATGTTTTATTTTGGAAAGCCCACATTTTCAGATAAACTTCGGGAGTGGCCAATGAATTTATCTAGACCTGGCAAACTTATTCGAGACTATTTTCAACCGAATCGATTCACTCGACTCGAGATCTAGTTTTGACACAAACATGATTCTAAATCTGAAATAAATCAAACTAAGTCAAATTTTAGTTGAACGGATATGGACCTGATCCTATTTTCACCCGAATCAAAAACAACTAGAACCGAAAGCAACCTAAATTTATTTTACCCAAACCTAATTTGACCAAACAATTTTTTATTGATTTATTGTTGGATATATGTAATATTAATAATAAATGAAATTGCTACACGATTAATTTATAATAATATATATGAAATTGCTACAATGAAAACAAAATTGATTTTTCGAGTTGAAACGAGTTTTGAATCAACAATGTATCACCCATATTTAAGAATTGAAAACTTCCTTTTAAAACAAAAAATAACCTAAATGATAAATGACAAACAAAAGATGTGTTTTTTACAAGAATATACCAATATTTTATATATACTTCGATTGAACTCGTATTCAACTCAACCCGAGATTCAAAGGTTGACCTGAATAAAAAAACGACCGATCTATTATTGACCCAAAATCAACGATCCGAAAATATTCCACTCAAAATCAATCAATCCGATATTGACCCGACCTGACCCGATACCCAATCTGAGTTACCATGGAACCGAACTTAAATGGAATGAAGTTAGACCCGAAATTACCCGACCCGATCAACCCGTATGCCGCCTCTAAATTTATCTATATTATACATATTAAGTTTTAGGGTAAAATAACTATTTGTTACCCCACCTATTTTCTATGTGTGTCCAATAGACTTGCAATTTTATGCATTTCGATACTCTGCGTTGTTCGTGAAGAAACCGACGAGGACTCGTTTATAGTGCTGCATTTGCCTCACAAAGCCATAAATAGTTTTAGCAAGCTTCATGTTTTTGCTCTACATCGCTCCAGAGCAGAGCTTGTGGGAAATAATTCATTGGAGTTTGAATGTTCTGATGCTCATCAATTCATTGGAAGCTTTGCGTGTGTATGACTATACGTTGGAAAATTCTTAATAGTTGATTTCTGCCACGTGTTTTTTTCTCAATGTTTGATGTGAATCCAATTATGGAAAAAAAATGTAAATTTGGGTTTGATTAGTAAAACCTTATGCTGAAATTTCAGAGTTGCTTGACATGAAAGTGCACAACAATTTCAGATTTGAAGCCAAAGCTTTCCTTTAAAATATAACAGGTAATTTTGAGTCCAAAATTCTTACATACATGTATATAGTAAACTTCTATCTAATCCTTCGATGTTTTTCATGCAAGAATCTCATGGTCAAAGAATCAAAGATGCTGATGCATGAATGCTGAGTTTTCCTTCTTTAAAAAACACACCAAGCTGCTATGAAATCTTCCAAGAATTGCTTGGAAATTGCAGAACAATTTTCAATGACTTTTCTCGAGTCAATATTCTAAATAACACAAGGATCCAGCTCATATAAAGGGGAAAGGAAGGGGTAGTCTTGCCAGAAATTCAGGTTCTAGGCTACAACATTTCATCTCCATGGGAGAACTAGAATTTTCTAACTCGAGCTCCGGATCGGCCGAGTTGATAGGTTACAGCGATGATATTCTCATAAACATTCTTGTTCGTCTCCCGGGAAAATCTCTCCTCAGATTCAGAAATGTGTCGAAACAGTGGCTTTCTCTGATTTCTAGCCCTTACTTCACTCGTTGCCTTGCTCAAAGCTCGATATTTCCCTCTGCCATCTTCTTGCGGATGCGAAACAAGATCAAGTACCACTTCCTTCCACTAGATACAAATCCGGTTCATGGGCCAACGATTAGATCATTCACTTTTGTTGATGACTCTGCTGGCATTAGGCTTCTTCAATCCTGCAATGGCTTGTTATTATGCTGTAGCAACAACCGGATTGGAGAATACAACCGGAACTACTACATTTACAATCCTACAACCAACCAATACACTACCCTCCCCAAGCCAGGTAACAGAACTCCAAGCCCGAACACTATTTTCGGTGTTATTTTAGCTTTTGATCCCTCGAAATCGGTACATTACAAAGTTGTTTTCGTTCGAAGTTCGGAGACATCTTCTCATCTTTATCGGTTAGAGACATACTCATCTGAAACTCATCTTTGGAGTTTCTCTATCGATGTTCCCAAGGTTAAAAATTTCGGTCAAGGGGTCTATTGTCACGGTGCTATTCATTGGATCATGAACAACTCCAGGTCCATGCTATGTTTCGATGTTCATCTAGAGAGATTTCAAGAGATTCCATTGCCTAATATTCCGGATGATTGGGACCGAGATCCCAAGTGCAGATACTTTGGGGAATGCGGAGGTCGTCTGCATCTCATCTTAACAAGCTGCAAGCATAGTACTAGGCAGTTTAATGTCTACGAGATGAAAAATGACTTCTCCGGGTGGTTTACGAAGTATCATGTCGACCTCAATGCACTTACAACGACATATCCGGAGATGACCCGAAGCCACTCTCACCCATCAGATTGGGATTATCATGCATTTAGAGTGCTAGCCATTGTTGTTCGTGAAGAAAGCAAACAAGGGCCGACACCGTCGTCATTCATCGTGTTGCACATACCTGGTAAGGCCATTACCTACAGTTTCAAAGACAAAACTTCCACATTGCTCCATGATTTTGCTCCTGGCTGCACCGACATCGATGGTTGTACGACATTTGAATGTGACGATGCTTATCCCTATGTTACAACTTTAGCCATTGTTTGAAGTTTCAGGCTTTAGCCATTGATTTTATGTCTATTTTATGCAAGTAATTCAGGATTAATAATCAGTTTTGACTAGCAAATACAGAAAAATGCAAACCTTAAACCAGTTTCACATGCTATTATATGAGATTCAGAGCAAAGAAAATGTTGATATTAAATGGATAGGTTGGGACAATTATTTTTACACTTTTTTGGACCATTGGAGGATGATAGTAAATGGCTAAGATTATTTCCTTATTTTTTTTCAAGTGATAATCTTCACATTTTTATTGTTAATCTCATCAATCCGTTTTCCTTCATCCAACGGTCTAAAAAAGTGTAAAACTTTCAAGTTTTACCTACCGTACGAGGATTCTATCTCTCTATATATAATCATTGTCACCTACCAAGCACCTATTGTCAAATGTCATTTAACTCCTGGGCCAGCTAAAAGATTGGAACACTGCAACCACACAAATATGCAACAGAGATTTGATTGAATGTAATAAATTGACCTGTATAGCTAGTTGAATATACAATTAAGGATTTGCTGTTCAAGAAAGCAAAGAATGATGAACAAGCCACCAAACAATCACAAATTCTAGGATATGGTTGGAAACTAACCCGCACAGAATGACCAGAAATCACCTATGGTAGCTGATAAGCATCGCCTAGATTTGTTTCGGTATTCGCTTGGTCTTAGCAGCACTTCGACCAGCTGAAACATCTTTCGCATTACATGGCCTTTGTGCCTCTTAACTGAACCAAATCGGATCTTATTTCGTCATAGAGATGATTCGATGATAATGAAATCCGGTTTTCCATCAAACCAATCGCGAATTCTATGAACCTCCTTGGATGCTTGAAAGATCACCATTGTTGATTCCGGCCTCCGGGGATTACCCTACTCTTTCTATTCCCGTATACATCATTATAATTGTTAACATTACTACCCTGGCCATCAAAGGTGATTAACAGAAATACAGAATGTAAATTCGGAAACTCAGACCAACGGAAGAATGAACTACTACCAATGCCACAGTCTCATGCTTCTGCAAAATGCAATCGTTCCTACTTCCCGATTTCTTCGAGCTTCACGAGAACTTGTCTGATATTCGGTCTAAGAGAAGGAGAAGGAGAACAACAAGACATCGCAAGCTGAAAGAACTTAAGAATGGATTCTTCAGTAACTGGATTTCCCCCATCATAGTTGTTCCTCAGAAGTAAGTCCGGATGATACAGATCGCTGATTCTATGATCAAGAACTGCATTCCTCATGAAGTTTGTCAGATAAAAATCCTCATCGGGTGTTGGCTTTTCGATTATCGGTTCCTTCCCCGAAATAAGTTCGAGAAAGATCACCCCGAGACTGTATACATCAGTCTCCGGA
This sequence comes from Hibiscus mutabilis, assembly GCA_019671005.1. NCBI lineage: Eukaryota > Viridiplantae > Streptophyta > Magnoliopsida > Malvales > Malvaceae > Hibiscus > Hibiscus mutabilis. The sequence continues at coordinate 37,831,852 of CM033744.1, forward strand.
CTAGCATCCCTCATTTTGATTAGCTCAGGAGCTTTATAGCCCTCAACTGCTGAAGCTTCAAGTATTTCTTGACCAGAAGTAGGATTCAAGAGTAAGTATATACCAAAATCCGAAAGATACGGCTGGTAATTTCGATCCAAAAGTACGTTCTTAGACTTAAGATTTCCATGGACTATTGGCTTTTGCAATCCAGTATGCAGATGATCTAATCCCCTGGTCATACCAATGGAAATCTTGTAAATTACTGCCCATCTATGAGACTCCCCACTCCCATCTGTCCAAATAAACAGTCCAAAGTTTTCAGACATAAACAAGATTCTAAACTTTAATTGCCTATTCATATGAGAAATTCAGAGAAAAGAAGTGATTTTGGCTGTCAAACATTATCAGATAAGATTTGCAAGAAGAAAACACAGCCATAAAACTCAAACCAGTATGCTCATTGAATATAATTATATAAACAGAAGAGAAAAGGACAGAGGTAGGTGCCGACAGATGAAATTATGCAGCAAAAGGAGAAATTTTGACATACAATATATCTACACACAAAACAAAGCTAGGCCACAATCAATAAATGTTTGACCTTTTTTTTGCAGAAAAAAATCCTGGAAAATGAAGCCGAATGACAAACAAACAAACATATGGCAAAAATTTAACAATTTTCATTATTTTTTCCCATCATTTTATTAAACAACTGAAATAAGATATGAACAGGAAAACAAAACCATACCTCTGATTAACTGAGCCAAATTGCCATGCCAGTAGAAAGGATGAACAAGAAGCTTCTCTCCTCGAGGCCCGGCATAAAATCCGAGAAGAGGCACCAAATTGGGATGTCGAATGCACCCCAGCAGCTGAACCACATCGGAAAACTCTACACCTCTCAACGCACACACCGGCCTCAAAAACCGAAGCAATCGGACCATGCTGCTCCTCTGCAACAAGGCCTTATACAAGGTCCCGTAGTTGGACTTCCCGATCACTTCACCGGGAGCGTCGAGAATGTCGCCGATGGTGAGGTCTTCTCCGCCGTCGAAAGTGATCATATCCTGCATTTCTGACTCTTTTTCTTCTTCGCCATCACCGTCGCGTTTCTGCTCCTTGCTTTCTATGTCACCAAGCTGGTCGTTTCTCGCTGTCCTCTTCCGACAGAAGAAGATGATGAGTACGGGAATCAACAAGAAAGGTAATGAAGATAATGGAAGGAGGAGTTTTAACATGTGGGTGTTTTTCATTTCACCAAAACTGTGGATTCTTTGAATCTTTTATATGGTGTTTTTGACAAAGAAAGATTGCAGCTTGTAAGAGGATGAAGATCCGGGTGATGCAGTGTTCAGATATTGAAAATAGAAAGTTGGGTTTTTGAGTTGGAACCCGAGAGATTCTAGCGAGCTACTAAATTCTATGGACAAAAAATTTAACTCGGAAAGACTTTATTTGGATCCGCCATGTGAAGGCTTTTCTATCTTGCTTGACTCATTCCCTTAGTTAAACAGGATCAACTCTCTCCTTTGTCTTTCTTGCTCCTCCATTTTTTTTTATTTTAACTCCATATTTATTGACTTGTTAATGTAACTCGAATATTACAATATTCATTATAAAAAACAATTTTTCAATTTAATATATGCAATTTGTAATATTAAATTTTGGGTAAACTATAATAAATGGTCCCTAACCATATAATATTTTTTGTTGAGTCCTCCAATTATAAAAAGTTATAAAATAATCTTTCGTCTTAGAAAAATTATAAAATGGTGTCTCAGCTTAAAAAGTAACAAGTTGGTTCCATTAAAGATTTAACGATTGATAACATGATATTTAACAAAATTAGTATAATAACACATTAACCCTCCATATTTACACATTTAGTTCGAGGCTTACCAAATCAGATCAGAGAGCAAATAGGCGCATGTCAAGACAGTGGTGCACATAATTTGGGCTCCAACGCGCGAGTAAAGCGCGGGGAGTCAAACAGAAAGTTCATCAGAAAGAATGAGGCCAAACGGAGGGTCCTCGAAGCAGAGTGGCGGTTCTGGAGTGAAGGGTTAAATTGATATATTGAGTATATATAGGGATAAATTTATTGATTTTTTTCAAAGTATGACCAAATTGATTGAATGTGTAAATATAAAAGACTAAATGTGTTATAATGTCATTTTTTGTTAACTGTCATGTCATCAGTCGTTATTTTTTTGTTGCCCTTCCAGTTTTCAAGGTTTTACCTTGACTAATCCGGACTAACCCGCGTCGCCCACCTAACTTTGGTGGGTGAGTCTCCCAACGAAGATTTTCTGCATACACAAGACCTTGAACTCGAGACCTACTTAAGCAATACCAAATTATTTACCATTTGAACCTACCCCAGTTGACCAATCGTTAAACTTTAACGACACCATACTAACTTGTTGCTTTTTTAAAATCGACACTATTTTATAACTTTTCATAATAAGAAAACTCAACAAAAAACGCCTTATAATTAGAGGATTATTTGTATAATTTACTCTAAAACTTAAATTACTAATCTTACTTGAAATACTTGTCGTTTTACTTCATAAAATCAACCAATGGGCATATCTACTAGTATACACCATTAAAAAGAAGAAAAAATTTCATTCTTTTGAGGCTAATTTCTCTGTTGGTCTTCCAGCTTTTATATGTAGTTCATTTTAATATAATTTTACATAATTATTTATTATTTTAAGTTTTATTTTTTTTAATTTGATCTTTCATCATGTTTATTTTTATTTTTATATTTATTTATTATTTTATTGTATTGTATTGTATATTTTTTGTTATAGTAATTGTTTGATGCACTAGTGGTGAATTTTTTTCCACAAGCGATCTCCTAAAGTTACCGTGTATCCCTTTTAGGGGTCATAAACACTAAACCCTAAACTTTAAACCATAAAATCTATTCACAACCCTTAAAAACTAACCACAAACCCTAAACATTAAACTCTAATCTCTAAACCTTAAAAGCTATGCGATTGTGGAAAATAAGTTTTCCACTGCTAGTGTATAAAATATTTTCCCTTGTTGTTATTAATTTTTTATTTTATTATTATAAAACACCACTATTATTTTTCATTAGTTAATATACCTTTTATAAGGGTAATTATTCCATGCACAAGTTCTTGTGAAAACTTTCTGTTTCCTCCACTAGTGCATTGGATATTTTCTCTTTTTATAATTATAATTATTGTGTAATATATTTTCCAACTATTATTATATTTATTATGATTATTTTATTATTATTATTATTATCATTTTCATTATTTTTATTACCATATATATTATTTTTCTATTACTACTATTTTATTTATTTATTTATTATTATTATTATTATCTTTTTAGTTTATTTTTTAAGAATTAAGTTTATTTTTAGTCATTATTATGTTCTAGTAATTTGTAATTTGTTTTTTTATAAATTTTCAAATGTACCTTTTGTCACGGGGCTAGACTTCTAAACCAGCCCAACGTGCGGCCTTAGTCGATGTTCTTAGACAAACGACTAAGTAAGCCTGAATACTCACTCCGGAAGATCGAATACTTCCGAGGCACACAAACACAAGATCGTTCCAAGAGGAACCAAACAAAAGAGAAAGGCAACAAGAACAAAAGAAAGAACGTTCAAGAACGCGAAGAACACTACAGAGTGTTTTTAGAGTAAATGCCAAGTGTATTACTCAAATGATGGATGAATACAATTGAGGTGGGGAGGCCTCTATTTATAGTTGAATCCCCATACAATGAACGGACGAGATCAAATCACACTAACGGCTCAGATCGAAAGCCACCTACCAAATCTACACTAACTAAGGAAACTCTATCACTATGAAATTCTTTCCTTAAGTTTGTGTTTATATTGAGAGATATTCTTATCCTTTGAAATATTCTATGGTAAGATGTCATCTATTAATTTATCAGGCTCAATGTATTTGAGCTTTCTTTTAGTCTCCAACGATCGGACTAAGTCAGGTGGTCTTTTCGGCAAGCCTAGAACCTCTTGGGTTGCTTGTTGCGCATCTGTCTCGGACCCAAATGTGCGAGTCGTGACACTTTTAATAACATATTCAATCTATTTTTGGTTTATATATAATTGTATCTATTGTTGGGCGTTGAACTATCAAATTAAAATTTCTAGATCCGCCTTTGAATCAACCTATAGTATCATTGATGTTACTAATGAGGGACCAAAACAAGAGATTGCAATTTCTGACTCGGCTGGGATATATGGACCCTCTATTTATGACCTACAATTGAAAAGCAAAAGAAATGACTAGGTTTCCTTATTTTATTTTATTTAAATTTATTTTGAAACCTAAACAAAAAATTTTCTATAAATATTTTATATTTTTATAAACGTTTTTCATTTTACTGAAATTATTTAGTATACATGTTATATAAAATTTATTTTACATAATTATATTTATTTGAATGTAATATGACATATTTTGAGTTTAAAATTTATATAAACAAGATCATATACAATATATGTATCGAATAATATTTACTATTTTATTTGTATAAGAATAAAACATGAAAAACAAGGTCTCTTCTTTGTATAAGATAAAAGCATGAAAAACAAGGCCTCCTATTTTATTTTATTTTCAAATACTTATTTAATTTTATATATTTAAAAAAAAGATAAAGGAGAATAAAGTTGTTGTAAATTAGTTGCGAGACATTAATTCAATTCAGTTGAAGTTATAATTTAATTAGTTTTGAATATATTTTTATTTAAATTTAATTCTAAAATATATAAATTATTAGAATTAAATATTTTTATAGTATGTAATGTAAATTAATAAAAAAATGTATTAAAAATATGAACCTATTTAAATTTTATTATTAAATTTTGACTGTGAAAAAACAAAAGATGATAATTCTATTTTGACTGCCTTGTGAGTCACCCTTAATCAAAATCATCAAAGTGTATAATTAATTCATCACCAGACACCAGCGTATCAATGATTAGGTAACTTGTTTTGGGCAGGTTTAGTGGTAACTTGTACGCTGGTATATTATTTATAATTTAATTTTTAATTTTTTCATTTTCGTTTTCGTTTTAGAACTTAGGTTCGAAATTTGTAATTTTTTCATAATATCAAAGGATTTATCCTTAAAATAATAATAATAATAATATATTTTTTCTACTACATTTGATAGTTGTTAGCTTTAAAAAATGATCGTATACAAGAAAAAAATGATAATAAGAAAACTTAAAAATATAATTAAAAACTTATTATGAAACCAACATTTCAACTCAGTTTATTTAATTTATTACGAGAATATAATATTTTAATTCTAAAAATTACGTTATAAATAAAAAAATGCACTTGAAATACATAGAAAAATAAAGATGGCTCGAGAAAGTGGCTGTAGATTATAATCCTACGTCTTTCTCTTAAGATTAAATTTCTGACCAAATTGAAGAGGAACACGTGTAAGTAAACAGTGGAGAATTGATGATGTCATGACGATGTATTTTGGAAATATTGATGGTTGTGAGAAAATAATCAGAACGTAAATTAACGGCGTAGATTGATGCGTTATTTTGGGACCCACGGGAAGCGACGGTGATTGGTGATGGTAACATGATTATTATTTGATGCACTTAACGGTGAATTTTTTTTTCACAAACGTGCTAAATTCATGGGTTAAAGAGTTAATTTGAGGTTTAAGAATATAGAATCCAAGATTCAGGATTAAAAATATAAGATTTAAGGTTACAATATAAATCTCTAACTTTACTCCTAAAATCTAACCCTTAACCATAGCCCTAAATTCTCGTCATAACCTTTAAATTTTAAAACTCTAAAGAGTTCCTAAATTCTAAACCCTAAACTAACCCCTAACCCTAAATTTAACCCACTTATGATTTTTTCAAAGTATTGAATAAATTTTCATAATAAAATGCTTTGAAAGATAAAAATATGGGTTAATATTTGATATAGACACCGAAAAACTTTTCCCACAAGCATGCCTATTTACGCTTTAAGACCTAAAGCCTAAATCTCTAACTCTAATCATCTAAAACTTAAATTCCTAACCCTAAACACATAAAACCTAAATCTTAAATTCTAACCATAAACCCTAAATCTAAAACATTAAAAACTAAACTTCTAAACCATAAACCCTACACTAGATCTCTAAGTCTTAAAATAAGTTTGTCTGTCTAAACTAAAATTTACACTGACATCAAATATGTTTCCATAAAATATATTGTTTCAATAAATTTGTTTTTTAAGATCCACTAATTGATTGAGTTTCAATGATGCTCATGTTGTTTATCTTATATAGGTTGGAATCTTAGCATTTATCTTAAAAATGTAATTATCTTTACTTAATAAAAAAAATTGTTTTCTATTTTTTATTAAACTTATATGATTAGGCAAGAGCCCAACAAATGTCCTAGTGAAAAAGTTTATGATATTCATTTGAAGAGATACGAGTTTAAGATAGGACTCCGAGAGAGGAAGCGGATTCCATAATGTATAGTTCCTTTAAGATATCTTAATATAACTTGACCTGACGAAGATTAGCCATTGTAGGGGCTTGCATAAATTGACAAACACGATTGACGTCATGACAAAGATCAATTTTTGTTACGGTTAAATACTGTAGGGCACCAATAATACTTCTATAAGCAGTGGCCTCAATTCTAAAAAAATAATAATTGCAGAATCTTTGATAAGATTAGTGATGATGGTCTACAATAAATCATCATTATTTGTTGCAAGAACAATATCATCAACATAGAGTAATAAAATAACAATACCTTTAGAGCAATGAAGGATAAATAAGGAAGAATCAGCTCTACTACAAATAAAACCTAAATGAAAAAGATGGAAAGTAAATTTGTTAAACTATGCACGTGGTACTTGTCGAAGACCATAGATGGAGCGATTGAGTTTGCAAACATGTAAAGGATATTTTGGATTAATAAAATTTGGTGGTTACTGCATGTATACAACTTCCTTGAGAGTGCCGTGTAGGAATGCATTTTTAACGTATTGGCCAAAATACATAGTTGATAAAGCTAAAATCAAACGAAGAGTAGTTGGCTTAAGAACAAGACTAAGTTTCATCAAAATCTATTCCAGAAATTTGAGAAAATCCTTTTGCAACTAATCGTGCTTTATATCGTTCAACTAAACCGTCTGATTTGAGTTTTTTTTTTTTGAAAACCAATTTAGATCCTACAATATTAGTATTGGGTGGATGAGAGACCAATTCTCATGTGTTATTTTTTTCTAAAACATCCAACTCTTCGCGCATTGCATCATACCAATGAGGCATTTGAAGTGATCGCTTGATAGATTTTGGCTCGGTTATGTCCAAACCTGCAACACAATTAAAGTTAGTAGTAACTAAATTTTGTGATTTATTGAAAATTGTTTTGACATGCCTTGTATGTTTTCCAGTACGAGTTCGAGTCTGCATAAGATGTGTGGAATTAGATGATATATTATGAGCTGGTGGCAGCACTCCAATAAATGTGTTAAGCAATTCATTATTTGGCAAAAGAGGACCGATAGATTCATTGATTTGAGTACTTGTATCACCATTTAAGACATTAGTGGGAGAATTCAAGTTAGAGAATGTTACCTCGTGCTCATTTAAAAATTGAGGATTTGTAGATGTATTCTCATTTTCTTGTGGTACATCCATCTCAACTGAGAGAATAGAAGTGAAAGGTTCTTCCAAGTCAATCTGTTTATTTCTTGATATTTCTTGATCTATATTGTCAAGATGTTTGGATGGTTGGTGCTTTTGTCCACTCATCACTGTCTAGATATTTATTAAGCTCCCCCTGTGTATCAACACTCTTTGATAATTGTGTAAGATCTGTGTATGGTAAAAATTTTCATCGAACACAACATGACGAGAAATATAAACCTTTTGTGTAGAGGGATACAAGCAACAATACCCTTTGTGAAGAGGGCTATACCCAATAAAAATACAAGACAATGATCTCGGTTGAAGTTTATTAGAAGCAGGATATCTCAAATATGGAAAACAACGACATCCAAAAAAAAAAAAAAAAGAATAATCAGGATGCTTACCAAATAACCGTTGGAAAGGAGTTTCATTGTCAAGAGTTGTTGTTGGTAATCTATTAATCAAATATGTAGCTGTAGCAAAGCTTTCAACCCAATGTCTCAACGGCATGCTAGCATGGATAAGTATGGTTAAACCGATTTCTACAATATGTCGATGTTTTCTTTCAGCAATACCATTTTGTTTCAGTGTACCTGGACATAAAATTTGTTGAATGATTCCATGCTCAACTAAGTACTCACGAATGTCGGTACTGGTGAGTTCTCTTCCTCCATCACATTACAATATTTTTATATCCTGTTCAAATTGATTCTTAACCATTTTTTAAATTTTTTGAAAGCAATTAAAAAAAATCAGATTTTCTTTTAAGAGGATAAAACCAAATAAATTTACTGAATTCATCAACAAAAATAGCATAATATTAAAAATTTTGAACAGATTATGCTGGTGAAGGTCCCCACAAATCGCAATATACTTTATGAAAAAGAAACTTGGCATTACGATTAAAAGAAAGTTTACAACTTTTACTCATTTGACAGCTAGTGCACAAACGAGGGGTTTAGTTCAAGCAAAAACTTTTATTTTCCCATTTGAAACTAAATTTTGTAAGATACGAAAATGCGGATGTCCCAATCTTTGATGCCAAATAGAGTCTGTGGTCTTATTTTTGAAAACCGCCAAGGCATGTTTCTCGTCAGCATCCAAAGCATATAGTTATCCTTTTTTTGTGCCTTTAACTAGGATTCGTTGTGTTTTTAAGTTCTTTGTCATAAAACTAGAATGTCAGAATTCAAAAGTACAAGGATTCTCTTCAATAAATTTACTAACAGAAAGCAATTTTTTTTTCAATTTTGGTACCACTAGCACATTATTTAAGTTTAAAGAACCTATAGAAGTTGAACCTGTATGAGTAACGGAGAGAGGAGTACCATCACCTGTATATACTTTTGTATTACTGTCATAAGAAGAAAATGAATGGAGATAACCTACATCTGAAATCATGTGATCAGTTGCTCCAGTGTCAGCATAGATATTTGGATCAATATCATTTGTGAAGTTCATTGTAGCCAAGGTTGTGGGAAGGTCTTCACTTTGATATGCATGATCAAATATGTACCAACATTTTAATGCAGTATGACCATTAACTTTACATATTAGACAAAGATTACGACCTTGTGAAGATTGTGTTATTGTTCTGGATTTGATGTTGCGGATATTGCATATGAGATATTGGATTGCTATTTTGAATGAAGCCTCTATCATTGTCTCCTCCATGATGATTGTAATGACCAGATTGGATAAAACCTCGAACTCTTGAATTGAAGAAGCGCCCATTGAAGTTGCGTCCTCCATTGAAATTACGTCTTCCATTATTTATGCCTCGGTTTTTTCGATATCCTCTTCCTCTTTGAGTAATGAAGGCTTAAATGAAGGATAACAAGTTGATCATCAATCTGGTGCTTTTGATTTTTCTTCCTCTTTTTGGATAACAAGTTGTTCATCAAAATTTTGTAGTCCCATCAAATATTGATTACATGAAAGATATGGAGGCTTTGACAAAACAGCTAGATTATAGGGCTGATATCGAACCCCCAAGGTCCTTGATAACTGAAATACTTTGTCAAGATCATCAAGTGGTTGTTGTATGGCTGCCAGATTGTCGCAAGTGTGCTTGAATTTTCTTAGAAAATTTTCAAGTGATTGAGTTCCTTTCTTGTTTGTCAATTGAGTCTTTAATAACATTTTTTTTTCTTTTATCGAAGCAAGAAAATGTTCTTCTAAATATTTCTAGATTTTTTTTATATAATATCACATTTGATAACAAGATCAAAAATTTCTTCTATCATGGTTCCTAAAATCCAATTGATAAGCAATCCATCATTGTTGATCTAAATTGCATGTTATGGATTATCCTCTTTTTTGTCAGCTTTCTGAATATCTTCAATATGATGTATGGGTTGGACACTTCGTGTCAAGGAAAAAATTTGTGATTTTCATAAGAGAAAATTTGACGTTGAAAGTTTGACGAGTACTAAGCTTGCCATTTGATGAAAGCTTTGGATTGTAAGAATTGAGTTGCTTCTTTTCATGATTGTGGGAGAAAATATCTAATAACAATTTATAGATATTCAAATGCAGAAAATATTTTGCTCTGACACCATGTAAAAGATAATAGAAAAGATAAAAAAGAATAGGATAATAGAATATTATACTTATTGTGTTTTTTAGTCTTTATACGTAATTATATATACACACAATTTTACACTATATATGTTAAAAAGTTATAATATATTTTACAACTAATTTTATGCTAGTCGTTAGTGATTGTTTGATTTTTGGCATAAGAATACTTTTTTTTTCTTTTTGATTGTTTAATTTCACACAAATCGCTTTATTTACAAGGTGTATGCACATTATTAAAAAATTAAAAATATCTATGAACAGATATTACTGTATAATCATTTTTAAACTATTTAAAAAAAATATTAAGAAAATACAAACGAAACGATATAAATTAACTGAAAAATAAGATGATTAGTTGATTGTATTTTTTAAAAAGTTGTCAACAGGATATGAATAAAATAAAATAAATAAAAAAGCACATGAGATGCGATAATGGGAGATTATAATTCTATGTTTCAACCGTGTAAAAGAAGATTAAAAGAACAATCTTGAAACACCCTTAACGTATACTCATAGACCGAATATACATTAAAGATGTTACGGAATCATTAGAAGAAATCTTGACTTGTAAATATATTTTTTATACCAAAATTTAATTTGTAGTTTAACCCTTTCTCGATTTTAAATTTAAAACTATGTTGTCTAGGTGCAGCTAGTTTTGACCCTGAATTTGTTTACAAAAATTATAATTGAAATTATTAAAACAAAAATAATATAATTTAGGGTGAAAACTATGCAAGCTGCCTAGACCCTTTCTTAATTTTAAATTTTTTACGCGTTTGGGGCTAAACAACATTTTAACCATACCAAAGATTTTTCTATTGTTAACAATTCATATTTTTAAACTTATACAACCATAAAAGCATATGATTACGTTGTAAACTTATGCTGTAAATAGTTCAACTTTAAAATACTTACATGCCCACTAGTCTATCAAATCATGGTAAATACGTACTTACTGGACTTATTGTAGTAACTTGATTTTTCCAAATTTATGCTCCTCCTCGATAGATGATTTCTAGGAAACCTACGTGTGACATAAGACACACGCTAAGTACGAACTTAGTGAGGCAGTTAAACTTATTTATTTTAAAATCCTGAATTAATGTAATATAGTATATCATATATATAAGTGCAATTCATTTTCTCTATAACATGGCAAGTATATCACAATGTACATATGTCATGTATTCTATCATGGTCATGTTTTCATTATGCAATCATTTGCATATTATGTATTCTATCATATATTATGTAACATGTCTATCATATATCAATAACATTTTTATCATGTATGTCATGTATTTCTCTGTCATGTAACATGTAACTTCTTTTTCATGTATCATGAAATCATGTAACATCTTTTTCATGTATCACGTAATCATGTAACATATGTATCATGTAATCATGTAACATCTGTATCATGTATCAAGTAATGTCTGTATCATGTATCATGTATCTTGTAACATCTTGTTATTATTATCATCGTGTCTGGCTAGAGGCCCATGAAAACCCCATAGCCTATCTGCACCGTAGTGCCATGTAGAGTATGTACTCGAGAGGACGCTCTTTGCTCCTGATATAAGGACGCTCTTGGCTCCTTATATTAAAACACCCCGTTAGTGCATTTTGCACTATGCGCTTGGATCTCCAGGGTGTATCTTGTTTCATTTTAATCTTATCATTATCCATATTTCATGTATGCATAATGCATCATCATTTATGCAAACAATAATTCGTACCTGGTATTCCATCAAGCTTGCCATGTTGAGCATTGTATCATATCATGTATTATAAAGAAATGCAATGCCGTTTTCAATGTAAAGCAAACATTTAGAAATGCACTCACCTGGGCCATGTAATGGTATGCCTCACTAAATTCTACTCAATCCTTTTCTTTATAGTATCTTGAATCCTCTTTGATTCGTATCCAAACTTCATTAATCACATGAATATAAACAACATTTGTTAGATTCAAATCTAACAATTTTTCAAACATGCTAACAAATCTAATCATTCGAATATACAAATTTCCTCTTTCCTTCCTTATACTGTCCAAAACTCATTTTGGTCCTTAATAACCATTTAGAACTTCCATTAACCCTTTTCAAGCTTACAAATTAACCTTAGATACAAAATGTATCAATTCTCATTTTTTTGGCAGATTGCACTACCTCAAAGAAATATTTCTATAAAATAATATACTACTCGGAATTCGTTTCTGCTTGTACTAAAAGAAACTAGATTCATTAAGGTTTTCAACCATATAAATTAATATTACAAATTCAACTTGTACGATTTATGACAGATTTTCAAAGTCAATTTCCAGTGTTGATTTCGGAACAGACTGCCATACTGTTTTCTAACCTTTCACCACTTAAAAATTCATATCGCTTTACTCAAAACTCGAAATCAGTTTTCGTTTGTTAGAGGAGAAACTAGACGAACAAATCTTTACATCGGTATAAAATTCATCTTCTAACTATTTTTGTAGAATTTATGGTGAATTTTTAAACTTACTGCCAAATCTAGTTTTTCTACACAACTTCCATAAATAACTTCAAACTTTATACTAATTTCTCCTTACTTTGCTATTTTGTCAATTTGGTCCCAACACTTGATTCAAACCATCAACTTATCACCCTTTTTCATCAAATAATTATTCAACATTGATCCCCCTAATTTTTCCTTCTTTCTGAATTAGTCACTAAAATGCAAAGATAAGGATTCAAACTTCTTAACTTTGCAAATTAGTCCTCAAATCAACATTACCACTTGAATTCTATTATTTCAACTAAAATCAAATTTAGTCCTTCTCTAAAACCTCATTTTCGAATTGGTCACTTGGCTTTAACAATTTGTCAAAATGGTCACTAACTCGATTTAACATTCTAACTTCAATTTCACATCTCTAACTTCAATAATAACATAAATACACTTCAAAATCATAAAAATTCAGATTAGTTCTCTAACTTTTAGAATTGCCGAAATGGTCCCTTATACCTTTAATTTAGGGTTTTGCTTCCAAATAACAAATTCAAGCTTACTAGATCATTTGTCCAACGTCACAAACCCTAAATCAAACTTGAATCCATAAACCCTAATCATCTTAATAATAATCAAAACATGTAGAGTTTAAATCCCAACTCAATAACATGATTTTAACATCACAAAAGCTTGATTTCAACTTGAATTTCAACATGGAATTATAAAATCTCAAAAACCCCAATTGAGTCCATAAACCCTAATTTCTTTCTCATCAAAATTCTTATCAATCAAGTATGTATTCCACGAATTATTGACATCAAAAGATAGATCTTGAAGAGTAGAACAACTTTGCAGTTGAAAATATTACTTGAAAATCAAGTTTCGGGGCTTGAATCGCGCTTGAAAAATTTCTCCCTTTTTTCCCCTTAGTTCGAAATATTTCAAGAAAGATGAAAATTTTGGTTCATCTTTTACTTATTTAAATCCACATGTTAAAATTAAATGAATTTAAAATTCGTTTAATTAGTAAAATTACTAATTTGCCCTTTTAATCCAATGGCCAAGACTTAATCTTATCAAAAATCAATGGCCATGATTTAATCCAAGTGTAATTCACCTTCCAAAATTTCCCTCAATATTTCAAAATTGCCATCCTTGTCAAATGACCAATTTGCCCTCCAACTAGTCTTTATTTACTAGTTTACCATTCGTGTAAAAATTCAACTAAGTCTAGTTGAAATCCAACCAACTATAATAAAATATTCATAAAATAGTATTTTATGGCTTTTCCATGTCTTTTGGATCAGCCTCTAAAATTTCGATTCGATCTGATCTCCCGATATTCATAAAATACCTTTACTGCGATTTCACCTTTATCGAGCTATCAGATTTATTCTAAAAATTCCATATTTTCATAGTTGGAAAATGAACACTATCATCTTATAAAAATTTCCTTTCCTAAAGTCTTAGACTAAATTTTCCTAACTTAGTCTACTATTCCGATAATTATCGAAAATCTCCATAGAATAAAATTTCTCTTAAAAATCCTTTATCGATAATCCATTCGAATATTCTTTACCTTTACTGAGCCCAAAATATCGATTAGAAACACTTTTATGGGACCTTCCCGAAGGTCACCCATCCTAACATTTCTCTGGCCTGAGCACGCTTAACAATTTTATTCTATCCAAATTCAGTACCTTTTACTGCATCTTAATTCTTAAAACTGATATCAAGGTACTTATTTCGATCTGATTCACTCTTATACTGAATAAAATTACTTATTAGGAAATTTTACACTTTAGTCCCTAAATTTTTCCAAAGTTTATACTTTAACCCCAAAACTTTCAAAAATTACATTTTGATCACTGGTAAAAACTTGGGATATTACAAATTCACTGAAATCCAACCCATTGTTTCGGTTTGATATTTGTCTGATCAATAGCACAATATCACATGAACTCCTTCATTTTTTCCCTTTTTTCTAAGAATGGGAATTTAGCTTTGTAAATACATTTTCAAACTTTTGGTATATGAAAATGAAACACATGGCACATATAGGTTGTTTGTTGGGTAGGTCTCGGTGTGGCATGTTTAGGGTGCGACTAAAAGACGACAAGTTTTAAAACTTGTCCTCGAACTGAAAATGTTAGACTTTTTGATAATATTTTCGGTTGGTTTTTTTGAGGTTTTTTTGCAAGTATCGATACTTAGTTTTTTGATAAATTTTCAGTGTGAGATAAAGTATCAAAACTTACAAAATAAGCATCGATACTTGCAAAAAACTCAAAAAAGCAACCGAAAATGTTATCAGGAAGTCTAACATTTTCAGTTCGAGGATAAATTTCAAAACTTACCGCATTTTAGTCATACCCTAGACATGCCTCACGTTAGACTCGCCCATATTGTTTATGTTGGAAAATATATAGTTTATAATTAGATTTAAGTTTAATAGTAAAATAAGTGTTCAGATTATATTTTTATTAGATATTTAATTTTTTGTCAAAATAAATATTTAATATATGGTTTAAATATGTTAAAAAAATATATTTCAACCCATCATTATTTGGCATGTGATCTGACTTTTAACTCTTTAAATTTTTACTTAAAACTCTCAATTTCTCAAAAAAAACCTCTAAAATTCTCTATTTAAATAAACCTTAAAATTCATAATTGCTCAAAAGAACCTAAACCCTAAATCTCCTCGAATAGTCCAAAGATTTAGATGGTGCGATTTGTTGTTCAATTCAAACGATGGTGTAAGTTCGGCGACGACAACGAACTAGCGGGTGGCAGATTAGTGAACGGCAGAACTAGATTTCTTGTGACTATTGGAATCAAAGTTTCATGTGACGGTTGAGTGAACGGCGAATCAAAATTTCGTGTAACGATTAGGTGAACAACAAACCAAGATTTTTTACGATGATAAGAGGATGATAGACTAGTGGGGTTCAAAACGGAAATGAATGGACGATGGTTGTTGATTTGGCAGTGACATAAAAGATATAAGGGTTTAATGATTTGGAGATGTGGGTTTTTTAAAATTTAAAGATTTTATGTTTTTTATAATTAAAGAAAATTAAGAAATATGTCATATGTCATGCATTTATTGAGAATTTTTTTTAATGATTGTTAGTGCATCAACCTTAAAAAGATAATAAAATAAAATGTTAAACCACTATTTCGGCAAAAAAATTAAACATTTAATTAGAAAAATATATAAATTGAACCCTATTTTATAATTAAAGCTTGGATTTAAAGACCAAAGGAAAGAGTGGGTGGGATATAATATTACTTCATTGTCTAAATTTAATACTAGAAAATACCTTTAGCAATGTCAATAAGCAATTAGTTAAAAGCTCTTAACTAACACCTCATTTCCCTTTAAGTTGTAGGTTCTAGACTCAGTAGAAATTATTCAAAAAAGAAAAGAAAATACATTTAGCATTTGTTGCATAATCTTAATTTGATTCGAGTGTTTTTTTAATATTCTGATATAATTATACGGTAGTATATGTTCTTTACTATTAATCTTTTGAAAATTCACAGATTGTTCAGGTTCGATTTTTAATTTATCTGATTAATCGATTCATTTAGGTCTCAATCTAAAGTTTGGTGGGCTTGCAATATATTTGTAAGACATGGACGAATGAAGCTGCCCTATTAATTAGGCGGTCCATTGAACATCACATCATATTCATGGTTAGGAAGATGTAGCTTTAGATGCAGGTCAGAAAGTGACGGAGTGGAAATGAAAATAGATTTCTAGCCCAATATTGGTTTAACATTTCATTTGTACCCTAACATAATCTCTGTTGTTTTCTACACTTTTCTCTATGATTTGTACAAACAACAATGGGAAAGAAACAAATGAGAAAGCTATCTTTCAATACTATCAATCGGTCACTTTTATTTATTAATTACTTCTCAGCTTCAGTGTATGTGTATTACAATAGGTTAAAAATAGGTTTATATGTTAAAAAAAGCCCTTGAAATGTAGCCACGTTTAAATAAGGGGTAAACTACATAAGTGGTCATCGAACTTTAGGGCGGATTTATTTTGGTCATCATATTTTTAAAATATTTGATAAGATCACCTAACTTTTAGTTTGATTTCGATATGGTCCCCCTGTTACCTTCCGTTAGAAGTTGACGTTAGTTTTCGTTTTTTCCTTAATAAAAAATGGGTAAACTACACCAATCATCACTCAACTTTCTTCTCACCTATTTTGGTGACTAGAGTTTAACAATTTTCAATTTAATAACTTAACTTTCGAATTATTCATATTTTGGCCACTCTCAAATGACATGGTTATACAAATAGAAAAAATGATTAATCCTTAAAAAAATCCGGGTAATGATTTTTTTACTTTACTTATTAAATTTACCATATTACCATATTTGATATTTTAATAAGCAAAGTAAAAAAAACTATTACTCGAATCAAATATTCTAATTAACCGGTCAATCGATTATCCGATTTAATTGGTACAATATAAGATCGAGAATTGAATAATATGAATTTAGCAACTAACCAAAATAATTTTTAAGAATTAGTCAAACCCGATTTCGATACAAAATTTTAAAATAAATTATTTTAATAAACAAAGTAAAAAAGATTAATAGGTGTGAACTTTCAATTTTTGACTTTCAAATTTTAAACAAAATTTTGTTCATAGTTTTAAGCAAAATTGACTAGCCGATCTGATCTATTATATACAATATTTCTAAATTTTATGCATTACAATATCTTATAATCTAGTGATTTTGATACCTTTCTGGGTTTTTTTTAAGTTTTGGCTAAAGGTATGATTAATAGGTGTGAACTTTCAATTTTTGACTTTCTAGTTGTTTTTACACTTTTATCACAATCGAACAATTATTAAATTTATCATATTTGATATTTTAATAAAAAAAGAAAAAAATATTTCCATAATCAAATATTTTGGTTAACTGGTTAATCGATTATTTGATTTAATTTGTACAATATAAGATCGAGAATTGAATAATCTGAATTAAACAATTAACCAAATATTTTTTAAGGATTAATCAAAATTTTCTATTTGTATAAACATGTCATTTCAGAGTGGACAAAATATAAACAATTCGAAAGTTAAGTTATTAAATTGAAAATTTTAAACTCTAGTGACCAAAATAGGAGTGAGAAAAAAGTTGAGTGATGATTGGTTTAGTTTACCCATTTTTTATTAAGGAAAAACGAAAACTTACGTCAGCTTCTAACGGAAGGTAACGGGAGGGACCATATTGAAAGCGAACTAAAAGTTCGGTGATTATATTGAAATTGAATAAAAAGTTGAGTGACCTTATCGAATATTTTAAAAGTATAGTGGCCAAAATGAATCTACCCTAAAAGTTCGGTGACTATTTACGTAGTTTACCCTTAAATAAGCCCTCATCTTTAATTCATATTCATAGAAATCCATAGTTTCGATTAATTGACATTTTCTGAAGACATGGAATTTAAAATACTTTAACTACATGGAAATCAGTTGCTGACAAGGACAAACGCATAAAGAAATAATTCTCTATTTTTTTTATTTTATCACAGAGTTATTTTCTGCACCGAAACAAAAAATATATATATTACCAACGGAAGCTGATCCAAGTGACAAGCAGTTTGATATTGCTTAAATGTGTCTCGAGTTCGAAATTTTTGTATATGCAAAAAATCTTTACTGGGAGATTTACTCACCAAAGCTAGGTGTGCGACGGGTCGGTTCGGAATAGTCATGGCAAAATCTTGGAGCCGGAAGGACAACAAAAAAAGTTGTAAAAAATTGCTTTGTGAAAACAAATCTATTTTCTAATATTTTTATAAACTATAGAAATTACAAATTTTTTTAAAGAAATTATAAAAAAGAATATGTATATAAAAACTTATAATTTATGAAAGAAGTTATAAAAATTATTTTTGTAATTTTTAAAATTTTAAAAGATTTTATATATTTTAAAATACTTTTACAATTATTTTTATAATTTTTATACTTTGCACTCAATTAAGCCATTAACATCTAACAAAATAATCAATTAAGCCATCAACATTAAACAAATTTATCAATTTAGCCATTAACATCTAACAAAATAATCAATTAAGCCATCAACATTAAACAAATTTATCAATTTAATCCTTCACGTCGATGCATCAGTATAGGATTTGCTAGTCACGTCAACAAAAAATAACCGTCAACATTAAAAGAGGGGCTTGATTGATTAAATTTTCAGCTATAAGGACTCAATTGAGTGTAAATTGTTCACAGGGACATAATTAAATTTTTTCCATTAAACCTTAAAAAATAGTAAATAGTTATAACAACGGAATTACCATGGTAACCAGATTTTGAGGAGGTAATGTAGGAATAATTGACGGGTAAAACTTTGATACACATGCTGTATAAAATTAATTTTACACAAGCATGTGTATTTACACTATAAAAAATTAAATTCCTAACTCTAACCCTAAAAAACTAAACCTCACACTCTAAACCCTAAATTCTAAACATTAACCTTAAATTCTAAACCCTACAACCTAAACCCCTAAACCTTAAAACCCTAAACTAAAATACTAACCCCTAAAACTAAAAAGTACGTGTAAACTAAAGTTTACGAGGCCTGTGTATCAAAGTTTTTTTTTCATAATTGACTATTAAAGGGGTAATATGAGATTTGATTGATATATTGTAGGAATAATCGAGTATTGAGAAGATAAAGTGGGATTTGATTTATGGACTATTATGAATTGCGATGATAGATTTGAGTGCGGAAGATGTATGATTAAGAGGTAGTATCTGTTTATATATTTTTAATCTCTTTATAAGGAGAAATTATTACATGATCTCAACTCACCACGCCATCCATGGTCTCATCCAGTGAGATTTATTCATTTAATGACATGTAGGAAAGAGGTGAAGATTCACCTTGAAAAAAATAAGATGGATTATTATTATTAGATGGGACCATGGATGACGTGGTGAGTCAGACTCATCTAATAATTTTTTCTTTATAAGACACACCTTGTAGATAAGTCTGCTCGAACCCGAGTCTCATAGGATGAATATCATCGACTAAGACCACCCATTAGATCGAGTGTGGAGGATGCTAAAAAAACGATTTGCATATGGAGGAGTTGATGTAGAATTTGATTGATCCCTTGACACAGTACAGTTAGTGAGTTGTAACAACAATGGCGGATTTGAATGTATTTACAGGTTGGAAGAATAAGGTTCCTTTGGACAGGCAAGTGTTGTTCAAACTTGGTAACTGAAAACAAAGGGGGTCTATCAGGGAATGTAATACATAGGATTTGGTAACTTGAATGAACGATCAGACGGGTAGGAGCCCGATAAATTTCTCCATTGATCCCCCGGAGTTGCCTAGAATCCTATATCCCTCTTCTACCATCTTGCTCCTCTTCTCCGACTTGAATACCGTCGTAGGCTTGTCATGGTCCTCAGAGTCTCTGCATGGAATGAAAATCCAGGAATTAGTAGGTGATCGATGCATCGGTATCACTAAGCCTGAAGACTAGATCAAACATTTCTATGGGCAGATATAGAAGACACTGCTTCATGATAAAAGTTTTTCATGTCTGTTTATCCTAGACAGCAGCAAATCAAAGTAAATGAATGAAGTGGAGAGGCCTGGTGGTACAAAAAGATAACTAAATGATTTATAGTTAATATGAGCACTATCAGTTAATGCAATATAAAAAGAAAGGTACGGGCAGAGTTCAGATCGTGTCTCGAAACAAATCGAAGAATTGTTTGTATACTCATTATAGATGCTAAAAATAACTGATGATGTCCCCCTTCGAAGCAACGAGAGGTAAAACCAGGTTTCCGGGCAACAAAGCAGAGGTATGGAAGATCAATTGCATTTTAAGTTCCATTTTCATGCAAGACGTTGATGTCGTTCACGTGTTCTACAGAAAACAGAACTGTCGTCCCCGAGAGGAGATATAGTGAACAATACTATTCCATGCTTTAGAACACGATTTCATAGCATTCAAAAGTCTGCTATCAAAGACATGGTTTAGGAACCGACATTCATGTTAGAAAACTGTTTTGTTGCATATAATAAGCCCATGCAAAGCTGATCCGCAAGTTACACTTAGGCTTTGTTTTTGGGTGTGGGGGCAAACGGCCGTTGGGGCCTAAATGCACGTTGCCAGAAGCTGAAAAATCCAGCTGTGGGCAAACGGCCATTTGGACGGAGAATATGGCGAGTAATCGCCCGTTGGGTGCGTAACCGGCCCCCGTTTGGCAGCAAAAACATGGCGGCAACGGGTGTTGAGGGGCCAAACTCAACCAAAAACAAGCCCTTAGCTTGATAGCACACAATCAGCACAACACAAGTAATGTCTCTATGCACAATTAGGATACTTTGAGGCAACGTCTAAACCAACGACAATATCTCTATGCAAAATTTGATAAAAATACCATTGCAGTCCAACATATGTCACATAATAGGACATATAAGTAATAAACATCTGAATTCACAAATGTCGAACAAAAGCAAAATGATGCTCACCTTAGAATAAGCTTGTCCCAGCTCCGAAACCCTGCTTTGGTCAAATTTTCGGTAGTAATAGATCTTTGTTTTTCACTTCTCCCTGTCAGTAAGAAAACTTTAAATCCCAAAATTAAAACCTGTTCATAAAGTTTCAGGCTAGGCTCTATCGCCGGTGCCATCCCCCTATAAACCCACTTATCGAACTCAACAGGATTGAAAATCTCCAAGCTGCAAACTCACAACGAAACCAGCATTAGAAATTAAGTAATTTCAGTCCCACAAGAGAGCAACGACTACAGATAAAAACTTGCTAAATTTCAAAAAGTTCTACTAATTTGAGTGTTGTTCTTCAGCAAGTATGCCGAGAAAAAGATAGAAAGATTATATAACACCCAGAAAAATAGTTTTTGCCGAACCTTTTGCATAAAAAAACTATCAATCTAGTACTTGTCTATATTTCTCACATTCCCAAACAGCTTCTAATATACAAAACAGCTCAAGATTACAGATACATGCATACTTAAATTATTAAGTAGATTATAATAATACCGAAATTTCCAACCTCTTTTTATAAATTATTAAGTTTCCTAAGGTATTGTAGATGTGTCAAAATTCTAAATCCCAGCATCTGATAAAAGGATATCCAATTCCATCTTTCTTCTAATTTCCCGCGTTTTCTTAGCAATGGGAGGAAAAAGATTACCCATAACCATGATCAGCGTAGTAAGGAAGATTGGTCAACAGACTCTCATCAACATCAAAAACCCAAACGTCTTTTCCATCCGCACTCAGCTGCAAGCTCGTTGCATAGATCCCAGCCTCAGTCGAAACCCTTTCGAGATCCACTTTATAGCCTCGACCCATCATGTAATCTTTAACATAGCTTCCACATTGCTCGGGTATAGTCTTCCAGGGACTCAAATTGTTGATTTCCACAGCAAATCTCCAGATCGTACACTCCAATTCGAGCTCTTCATAGGATTTCTCGAACCGGGTCTCGATGTGTTCTGGGTATTGCATTATTAGCGGTCTTGGGAGAAGATGGGAATTGAAGCCATCGTGAGATAAAGTGGAGGGAATGAAGGAAAGAAGGAAAAGTTTGAAGAAGAACATGTTAAGGGGGGAAGTATTTCTGGGAAAGTGTGAATTGAGGGAAAATTAAATCTGGGTATTGAATGGAAACTCCATAGAAGCGAATCAAGAAAGATGGGGGATTCAAAGAAACGATAAAGCTGTTTTCTTTTTCAGGCAGATATGGTGATAAGGGAAAGAAAACAAAATGCGTTTCTTTGATGTTGGGGAGAGAGAAAAAGAAAAGAAAAAGAAAAAGAAAAAGATTTTGTAACAATAACGATTGCTGATCGGAAGAGGAAGACCGTGACGTGTTGGTAGGAGGGTAGGAAAGGAATGCAGCGGAGGGAAAGACCAATTAGAATAAGGAAAAAACTTCCATATACACTGACAGTAAATTTTAATTTTCACGTATTTTTTAATTTAAAAGATTATAATTTTAATTTAAAATTTAAAGTTTAAGATTTAAATTTTAGTATTTAGAATTTAAGATATATAGTTTAAAGTTTAGGGTTTAATTTTTTAGAATTAGGGTTAAGAATTTAGAATTTGAATTTTATAATTAAATATATAAATTTGTGTAAAATTAATTTTACACGGACTGTGTATCAAAATTTTACTCTTAGACTAAATGTACATTTGGATCAAAGAATCTTATATTAGAAATGATTTATTTGGTATCTTAGTCCTCACTTATTTTCTTGTTTTTAATTGGTCAGTTGACTATTATATTTAATAAAATTATACCTAGTGTTATATTTTTTATATTTTAATTATCGGTCGTTAAAAAATTTTGACAATTTTTATATTAATTTTTAATTTTATATCATTTTCTCTCTCATGTGAGCTATCCATTTGATTTTTTTAATAATTTTATTCAACTAATGAGGTGGTGGCAAATGTAATAGAAAAAACGTAACACTAGGTATGATTTTATCAAAAAAACAATAATAGTTGAATGACCAATATAAAAACGTGAGGATAATTGAAGTACCAAATAGGTAGTTTACTCTTAACTTAATAAAAGAAAATACATATCATGCTGTGTAAATTAAGGTTTACACAAACCTTTTAATTTTAGAGGTTAGAGGTTTAGTTTAGAGCTTATAGTTTAGGGATTTGAGTTGTAGGGTTTAGAATTTAAAGCTAGGGTTTAGAATTTAGGGTTTAAGGTTTAGAGTTTGGAGTTTAGTTTTTTAGGGTTTTATGTTTAATTTTAATTTATAATATAAATAAGTAGGCTTGTATAAAATTTATTTTACACAGTCTGTGTATCAAATTTAAACTCATTAAATATTTTTTAAAAATTATGTTAAAATACACGGACTGAAATTTAAATTTTAGCATAAGAGACGGACCAACACAACAATTTGACCTATCCAACACATAATAAGGCTACAAATTCAAGGTAATTCATTCATATCATATCATAAAACCTTGTATACGGTTCATAGTTAATGACCACTGAGACGGTAACTTTTCCCCCGAAGTGCAACACCATCACCTGACTTAGGCTGCCTTGCTGAATTATTTGTCTGCTCCTGCTCCGGTGGCGTTGTACTTGTTTCTGCTCGATTTCCATTGAGTCGGTAGCTTCTTCCTCGGAAAGCAACTCCGGAGTTCAGATCACGCTGCACCGGAGAATTAACTTGGATTCCCTCCCCCCCAATGCGCTACTATTTTGTGACTGCAAATGCTCGTTAAGGACTCTAACACAGTTCAAGATTCCACTAAGAATTCGGTTAGTCGATAAAGATACATGTACTTGATAATATGTCCGAAATGAAATGAATGTAAATTTCATCGCGCGTGAGTTAGTTTCGGTTCCTAAAAATACAGATAAGAAATTAAGGATACACCCAAAGAGGGGTCTTCAGAACATATTTACCACCTGCAAGAGGGTGAAGCACAGTTAAAAAGTAATAAAGATGCCCTGCAACCATCCCTATGATATCTTCCATTAATGGAGCCCCAAATATCAGATCCAAAGCTAGCAATGCCCATGGTAGGTAAAATCCCTGACATTAACAACATCCAAAATTCACAATCTCATCCATTGATCTCGTAATCAGAGTTTCTAAAATAGCATACGCAGCTCGATATTTTAACATCATTACGATTCTTAAAGAGAATCAACGTACCTTCAATGTTCCTACACCGTAGATGCTGATCTGCGCATTCGGGAACTCACGGCTCCAAACATAGACGATCATGAAAACCAGGGAACCGGCCATGAAAGGTGTCCATAGAAATGGAATAGCAGTCATCACCTAAGAAAATCAATCAGGCAGTTGAATGTTTGATTATTTCTGATATGAAAATGAAAGAAAAAAAAACTCATTTGTTTCTCACCAGAAGTGAGAATGCTCCAAAGATCAACATCCAGACATAATCTGCAGTCGGGCCCTCTCTCTAGTAACACACCATATCTTGCTCTGTCAATTTGAACCTTAAATGTTCAGAAACCTTAACATTTATCTTTACATTATTTTCTTCTCTAACTAAATATGATCATCTAAATATGAAAAAAAAAATTAAGCACACTCGTATCAGATACACAATTGACACGTTGGATCTAATTAACATAGAAGAAAGATACTCTGAGCCAATAAAAGATGCTAAAGACTCGGCTTCTCACATCATTATAAGACGGATGGCGAAAAAGGGTGAAAACGGCCCGAGGAAGAAAAAGTTGGAGATGAGCCTCCAAACCTGCAACAAAAGAACTCAATGAAGAACGCGAAAACAAGTTCTCCAAGTTGTAAATTTGATTTAAAAAGTTCACCTGGAAACGTTTAAATACATCCTGGTAAGAAATAGCTATGTTTCGAAATTCAATGTATCTCTAACGTAAGTAAATTAAGACAAAGAAAGGTTACTGTGCTGGCGTAGACATTGCAAGAACTAATGCTTTCTTTGCCTTCGGTTGTGTAAGAATGGAGGATTATATGAATATGATTGACTGATAGAATGGCTTTCCATTGCTTGACTTGTATGGTCACAGTTGAAACACCAATGACCAATGGCGTGACTTTTGAGTTTTGGCAAGAGTATGTCAAGAGAAAAACCATACCATTCCAAGTCTTCTCTTTGAATGGTCCCAGCTCATTGGACCATCCACTGCCATTGCAATTGAATGTGATGTGAACCTGTTACTGGAAACTCTTTGGTTGGTTCAGTGTTTGAAAAATTCCTGGTCTCCCAAGTCCACTCAAATGACTCAAATTATTGCAATATTTGATTAAATTTGCTACTGGAGTCCATCTTTTCTGCACCATCTATGGGTTTAAGGGGAGAGATATCGTGGAAAATCTAGACTTTATTTAGTAAAATTCAGAGTATAAAGTACAGTGTTTGATCACACCTCCGTATTCGTACACAACTATACCAATTCCTTGTATTAGAAGCACTGTTGATGTATATGATCAATAACTAAACTGAATTTCGTTAATACAAAATGGTGTTGATAGAAAAGTAAACTATACTGCCTTGATGAACCAATTTTCCTTTGTATCCTAAACTTCGGGACCAGATGCGAATAAGCAAATAAGGCCTCGAAATACTTGCGCTGAAAGTTTATGTGCTTGAAAAAGCTCACCATCCAGATTCCATACACTCTCGTTGCCGATGGAAGTGAATGTAAATGTCGTGGTCTGGAAATAACATAAATAATGGGTTCAGAAAGAACTTACGGGAGCACCGGAAAGTTAAGATGTGGCAAGAATATATACCTTATGGTGTTCCACAAAGTCAAAATTTAGGGGGTTTCCGCCTTTCCTTGCTAGTTGAGTAAGGTGCCTGTACGTATTGGTCAAGAACCATTACTGAAAATGGTTTTCTCAAAGATGAATTATGCAGAAATAACACAAAATTTGCAAATTCACTGATATAGAAGTAAATAAAAAAAGGATCCCGGAATCCAAATTGCGAAAGTGCAAAAGCGTCATATTACCAGAGATATAATGCATGAGGGCAGTCTTTAATTAATAAAAGATGAAGGAAACCATCTGAAAGGTGTGCATCAGCCACCAAACCGTCGGGTGCCCTTTCATTTCGGTTAGACATTATGGCAGCCCCAACGCTAAGAAAACGTCCTTTAGATTTCAACCATTTTGTTTCTTGTGCACTTAAGTAGGGTGTTGCAGGCGTTCTCTTTGTGGAAGAATAAACCGGCTTTGTATTACACACATTGCAATTGGCTCGGCAAATAATTCTTTCAGATTTTTTTCGTTTCAAGCTCCATGCTTTACTAAAAATCCTACTTCCATCTGATATGGAACTATCTTTTTTGGATTCAACTTCCAGGTATCCTACTTCTGCTTCATATGACCTGCATGAAGAAAAAAGGTTAACATGACTTACCATGGTCAGCTAACTATTGAATAGTAAGAAGTGGCATTTGTAGAAAAACTAATGTTGTAAAGACATGCCCTAGTGAAGGGAAACCTCAAAAGCTGAAAATTAATGACAGGCATTAACGAGAAGAATAAAAATGAGAACTCCGGAAAGCTGAAATCATTTGAAGTAGGCAGTTTAATAGATATTACATTTGAAAACTTCAAGTGATAGCAGCTGAATCCATCTCAATTTTCTTAAAAAAGAGGTGATAAAAAGATCTTGTCCTAAGGCAAAGCAAGGAGGTAAAAGGAAAACTATTCCAAAACGCATTATACACAAACAAAAAAATCAGCTACAAAGGGGAACTTATCATTCCAAATTGCAGACTTAACTGCAGTTTTTCTATAACTATAAATTGGAATAAACTCTTGAAGCTGATTATCTTAATGAATGCCATTGCCACCAAAACTTAACAGCATTTATCTACAAACTCTTTAAGCATATACAGCAAGAAATATACCTGTGTTTCAAAAACACTTTGGTCCCTGCATAATCATAACGTTTGGGGCCCATCCAGCGGTATTTTTCGCTCTCTGTTATGACATCTCCATAAAATCCATACCTGATAAATTTCACTGATAAGTTGCAAAGTGACAATGTGGACAATTGTTGGGGTGACAAAAGAACGTGAGCACACTAAGATGCCTTTAAATTATGCTGACCATGTTCAAAAATCATGACTGTGCTTGAAAGGTTATTAATTAGCAAAATGCATGCGTTCAGCAACATTCGAGACAGAACATTTATATGATAATACTCTCACGCATCCATGGCATTAGTTATAAAAGAAACTACCCAGCAAAAGAAGCCGCATAGCGTACAAGAGGTTCAATCTTTGAGGTAGACGTAGTTTTCCATCTTACAACTTGAGCAACATCAAGGCACAACCTTTTACCCAGGATAACGTGCAGTGCAGACGTTATAGGATCTCGAGCCCCAGTGGTGCTGCAAGAAAGAAATCAACAAAACTGTATAAGCAGAAAATAAATGACATCCATGATTAGCTCCAATGCTTTTTAGTTAGATATTATGTTTTAGCTCATCAGCACTAGAAATCACATGCCACTTCCATAGAAAATTGTTATAACCTCAGCTGTAATTACACCAAAGCAAGGTCATGGGGCAGATTGGATAAAAATCCTCACCTTTAGTACTTAGCATAACAGATGGTTCCTAAGACTTAAATCTTTAGCGTAAGTGGCAGCACTTAAGACTTGGACTCTCGAGTCTATTTGACAGCCCAAGATATAAACCACTGCATGGGACAATGAGCCCTACACTTGTCTATAATACACTAAGGTGATTAACATGTAAGGTATAGAATACCGGAGACAGAAAGAAACCAGGACAGCAACGAACTATTTAAAATGCTATAAAATCCTATATCCAATCTACATCATGTGAAACATCAAATCCAAAATGAGAAAAAGGGAATGATGACTTTACAACACGTTCAGTTATATATGAGTCCTACACAGGAAGAGGCTTTTTGATAGAAATCAATTTAGCTTGACGTCATCCAGTCAATATTCACTTTCTTTAATGTTTTCCCCTTCCAATCTATCACCACTTCCCACAACACGCGGCAACTTAGTGAAAAAAAATGTGAAAGCTTAAGGCATTATCCATATCAGAAGAACATTTTAAAGTTATTTATGTGGACTGTATCTTGAGTAAAAAGCATTACAAATAGTCACCCAAGAAGCCAGCTACATGCATCCATATGAAAAGCGGTAGACCTAATGCTACTATGTTGAGTCTAAAAATAAAAGAAGACCTAATGAAGAAAAATTCATAAGGATGGAAGAATATACCATATCACGGTAGAATCTGTTGAACCTGCAGGAATTATTCCAAATATAAGCCTCTGGTTAGGGAGCGGATACTCAGTTTGTTGATCTGCATGTTAACAAAATTTGTTTAGGTTTAAGGCATTGATATATGTAGATCGTATAGAGAGACCATTGACACTCAACAGCAGTATGTAGAGAGTTACAAACAGAGTTCCATTATCATAGTAGTTTATAAGAATACGGTAAAAACTAACCTACAGAGTGAGAACCATCATTAGTTCCTGTAAATAGAAGCAAACATGGTTATACCAGATAAACAGAACAACCACAAAGTTGACTCTTACGGAAATATAGTTACTAACGCACTCAAATGAGAGAATCCCGATTTATTATGAGCTGAACTTGACAGAAGAGGATCAATCTCTTTAATGTTATGACTCTCACAATCTACTCCATTTGGATTGTTAAATAAGGGGTTGCTATCACTCCCCAGGGCATCAAGAAAATCTGAAGGGGCAGGAGGGAAAGGAGCTTTGTGCCTTGAAGATAGATACCCATTAAGGATTTCATTGAAGAAACCATCACCACCCTGCAAATTAAAAACAAATTCATATTTGTTTATATGTGGTACAATAATCTTAACACAGTGTACGGATAGATTTCATTTTTTACATCAACTTAGCAACTTACCTATTATTTGGTTATTTGGTATAATTATTTTAGTATGATAGCATGACATGCAGGTATAAGATCACTTACAACAGCTAGAACACCATCACATGAATTCAGCTCCGCATTTGTGGTAGATATCATCACATCAAATGCATGTCCTGCTCTCTGTGTTACTATCACCTGAAGTGGAAGGCATTCTTAACTTACTCACAGCTATTAACCAGACCTTTATAACTAGGATTAATAAGTTTAAATTTCCATGATAAGAATAGATGATAATTAATGGAAAATTATGACATTTGATCATGTTGGAAAATATGCAATGACGTCTATCTGCATTCACCATGGAGGCTTACCTTTGTGTTTATTTTAGCACGTGAAAATATAGGAGCCACAGTTTCCCATGTCCTCCATCCATTTCCTTTCCCACTCAATGGATGAATAAATACCTTATTAAGGGAAAAACAAAACAAAACGATATTGCTCTTAAATTCTCTTCAATTTGTCACAGAATTATACCTACCAGAAGATATAGATGTCTACCAAAAGATTCTTTGGTCTCCCAATTTCTTTATTTAGAGAATCATTAATTTTATTCACCCACATTTGACAGGTCTGCAAGTCCTTGTGACCAAACGAGTACACCGCCAAGATCCAAAGGCAAGGCTGAGATTTAGACTTTTGAAAAGTATGCACTACAAAGTGATTCATCTGCACCAGTAGGGAATATTGATTGCTGAAAATTAATATCATTCTATGAAAAGGGAACAAAGAAGAACAGAAATAAAACAAACCCCAGAATCATGAGAGTCATTCCCCAAGAAACATTCTGCACCAATTGTATGTTCTGATTCTTGAATCGTGCCACTGTTCATTAACTCTACAGCATAGATATCAGAGAAATTTAACTGCGTTGCCATTTTAGTTGCCATTCTAGGAAGAAATTTAATTCCCGAACACGCTGATCCGTCCTGTTCCAGTAAACATGAAGAAGCCATCAAAAGCCAACTATGACACCATATTCTTTACGTGTAAAGTAAAACACAGCTCAAAGAAGCAGAAAACAACGGATGATACTTGCGTTGATCAAATTGTATTGAAACAACCTGTTTTAATCCATAATGTGTTGTAAAGTATCACATATTTAATCAAAACCAACCATAACTAGATGTAATCTCTCAATAATCAAAGGGTAACTGTATCTCAGCTCATACACTTCAAGAAGGGAAAGGGAAAGTGACAAAATCTTCCAAAATAAGTACAAAATGAATGAACTTAAGAAAACACGCAAAATGATATGGTTACGATCAAATAAACAGGAAACCAAAATTATAGAACAGTAATGAAAAATAAACATGAAGGGGTATGATAATAAGGAAAAAGAATCAAAATTTGATGTTACTTTGTTACGTTTATTCGTGATAAAGGGAAAGAAAAACTTACATTATCGAAGGAATCAAGTGATTTCCAAGATAACCCATCTGAATTAAGAGTAAGAGTAACCTCTCCAACGTGATCCAAGAACAAATTCGAACTCAAAACGGATATTTCACCTCCAACCTCGGCACTTCGATGGGATTTATTCCCAGAATTACAACGACCTCCATCGATTTCCATTTAATTTGATTAACAAGTAGCAGTACACAAATTATATACTGAAAAATGAAAATTTCGAGATAAAAATCACCCGAGTTTTACAGAATCGGAATTTAAAGCCCTAAACCAGTTTCATATTAAGAAGATACCAATGTGAAGAAGACGATCTTGAATTGGCTTTTACTTTTATAAGGTCCGAATCGAGAGATTGGGTCAGTTGCATCCACCCTCAACCCGAAAGGCATGAACTTACTATTCGAGGAAGGCTTAAATAAAAAATAAGTGCATAAGGTATTTTATTTTTTGAACTTTACATGTTTAAAATGTTTTTTTTTTTATAAAAATAAGTACTTAAAGTTTTAAAAGTTATAATTTTATGTGTTTGACCGTTAATGGATGTTAAAATTTTTTTTAACCAATCAATGCTTGACACGAGACATATTTGAGTACCTAAAATTTTAATTTTTGAAACTTTGGGCACATATTTTTATAAAAAAATACTTTAGACACCTAAAATTCAAAAAAATGCATACTTTGAGTTCCTATTTTTCATTTAAGCCTTCGAGGAAAGAAGACTTGGAGCCGTTGAAATTTGGCGCGTTTTGTGTTTTTTCATGTGTATCACAATCAGCTTAACCAGCTCGCAAGCTACTCAGGCTCGGCTCAGCTCGAGTAAATTTAACTCGAATGTATGAATGGACTTAAAATAATTATATATAAAGTTATATTTTAATACGCAAACAACATTTCATATTTAAGATATAAAATCTAAAACATAAATCTATAACCCTAAACCCTATTCTAAATTATAACCATAAATCTTAAATTCTACACCCTGCAACCTAAAACCATAAACCATAAACTAAATCTCTAAAACTTTAAATTAAAAAGCTTGTGTAAACTAAACAAGCTTGTGTATCAAAGTATTATATATATATATATATATATAAGGGTTTAAATTTGATACATAAATTTTACGCAAGCCTGCTTATTTATACTATAAATCAAAATTAAACCTAAATCCTAAAAAATAAACCCCAAACTTAAATCCTAAACCCTAAAGTATAAACACTAACCTTAAATTCTAAACCATACAATCCAAACCCCTAAACTAAACCCCTAACCCCCTAAAACTAAAAGGCTTGTGTAAACTGAAATTTACACAACCTATTTATTGAAAATTTTCTCTATATATAATGCCTAGCCAAAAAAAATATTAAAGCAAATAAGGGTACAAAAGAAGCACAAGAGCAAATTAGGCAATATAATGTTGCTGTCTGCTTGCCACTTAGAGTAGTTACGAGACAAGTCTAACCCAAGCAACAGGCCGAGCTCAAACTGTCCACTTCGAGTTCAAGCTCGTTATCACCCCTAGTTCTTTCCCAACTTTTCAATTAAAATTCATTGTTTCAAGGAATGGAGCAAGGGTGAGGAGAGTTTTGACATTAAAAGAAACAATTTCCAGTCACTTTCATGTAAAATTCTTCATTTCTTGGCTTCACAAATGTCTCATTATACAAATATTTTGGAAGAATATTCATTGGTAAAAATATACAACGATAGATGTCCTACGATGAATTGTTGTACACTCAAGGTGATATTACTGAAAGGCGGCATGCTACGCCGGCTTTCCTAGTGCAAAGGCAGAAGCAATTTCAGGGCAGCACGGTGAAAACCTTTACGTCGTCCATATCTGGGTTTCTGACCGAGTATTGGAATGTCCATCCGTAACAAGCACCGGCATGTTCACCTTTCTTATTGATGGCAACAACAGCTCCCAAAAAATCTGGAAATTTCTTTGCAATTCGAGATATTGCATCCTTGGCCGCAAGCTTTGGTTCCATTCCTTGTCTCATGCTCTCCACAACTTGATAGCTGAAAATAGATATAATCATGATGTGTAAGTGTGCGCCAGATTAGGATCAAACATACTACAACAGATTAATTGAAATAGGACAGTTGCAAAGCATGAATTGTGAAAGGGAAAAACCCGAGTAAGCGGAAGATTAGCCATCTGAAAAATAAACATACTAACTAAGCATAAGTGCATAACAACTTAAAACAATGCTAATCAAAGTGTCAATCCTAGTTATTTGTAGCCCTTCTCGTAAAGACTTTCAATTCTAAGAACATTGTTCTGAAATGTTTCAAGTAATGTACTCATCTGAAAAAGAAGAAAACACCCACTTCCTTTTTCTGATATTTAACTAGTATGAATGGCGGAAGTTAAAGTTTTGAACTTATTAGATACCATGGAAGGAAGCGCATCATGATGTCACCATCTCCAGTTGCACCACAAGCACCAACCTCATCATCAGCATATGCCGATGATCCGGCAATAGGTCCATCACCCACCCTGCAATCAGACGGAATAATATGTTAGGTGAATAATTACTCAGGTAACGCAACATGATCACCCCTGTTTCCCTCCCTCCAAAGAAAATGGGAAGATGCTTTTGAAAAACCAAGACAAAACTTTATTTGGAAAATTAAATAAAATAAAAATATCCATGTTGTTTTATTCGGAATCATTCAATCTTCCCAAGGTTCATGTGATAATAAATTACTAAAATACTGACTAAATTTCAACAAAATACAACATTTGTACCTGCCAGGGATCTTAAAGGTTGCACCATTTGTTGATGTACCAACAGCCACATGTCCCGTCTATGCAAGAAAAAGAATCTCATTTAAAACAAAAGTGAATTTCTGCATATATGCGCCTGAATTGCAATGAACCAGCAATAACATCAACTTACTTTATCAATAACAGCCATTGATATGGTATCATGGTTATGAGGACCAACAAGAGATGTCCTGGAATCAACAATTCCCATTGAATTGCCTACGGAACAAATCCCCATATTGCTCCCCATGTTATACATAGGCTTAAAAGGGCCACAGCTATCGACAGGCACAACATTTTTTCGAAAATTAGGTTGACATTGATTTTCTTTCCACTTTTTCCATTTCTCCATAGACTCAGATGAACTGAGGTTTGAGGGTCCAGGGAGACCCATTGAAATGGCAAAGGCGGATGCTCGGTCACCGACAAGCATTGTGTGTTTAGTATGTTGCATGACTAATCTTGCGGCTTTAATGCCATCCTTCACATACCTCATAGCAGCGACAGCTCCGACCTCCATTGTGGCCTAATGCATGTCCTTGGTGAACACAAAAGATTAAGTTGTTTCTCTTATTACGAGCAAACAAATAAGGATCAAAATAACACACAAGACAAATATGAAACAATGTTGTCTACCCCGTTCATAAGCAATGCATCGATTGTAGTTTCTCCATTCTCGTCCGGACTTCCACCAGGACCCACTGTTACAGTCAAATTCATGCCATTCAGGACATTAACATGCTAAACAAAATCACAAAAAATGCATGTATTCTATTGCCTTTTATAGATTGACATTGAGTATCAGTGGATTTCATTAAAGAGGCAATAAGTTCAAAAGTAAGGGTAAGCGTTCGATCGAGTCAAAAAAAATTTATGAGTTATTCAATTTTACAAGTACTATTTTATGACTAAACTTTATTTAAAATTTTTCCGATTCGAGTCTAGTCGAGTTTTTGCATTTCTATACAAATTAATTGTAATTATTTATAATATCATAGTAAATACTCATTTCAAATTAAACGGCTTTCTATATTCATATAGAATACGTATATATTTCTTGTATATATATCTCATACAGAATTAAGGAAATCGACTCGGACTATAAAAATTGATATCCTAATTACTAACAATTTTGAGTTATTCAATTTCCATTTCGCAAATCAAACTTTATTTGAATTTTTTTTCGAGTAAGTTTTTTTTGCTCGGGTGAAATAAAAAATTTGATTTTTCAAGTAGAAGATCACCCCTATTCAAAAGCCTTAGATATTCAAGAAGAAACCCAACCCTATGCATGAAATATTCTGATTACTGAGAAATTAAACCAAAAATATAAGAACTCAGAATTGATGCTACTATCCTGTACCAGCACACCTCAACTCCTCGCAAGCAGAACAACCCTCCACCACCGCATCAACGGCGTCGAACCCTTTATCAGCCGCTTCCCACGCAGCTCTCACGGCCTCCACGAAAGGCCATGTGCTCACCACTATTGGGTACCTCCCATAATCCTCAACCCCTTGTCCTATCACCTGATAACCATGTGATTCCAGGGAGATAACAAATATATATATACATATATCAATAATTGAACAAGAGGCACCAGAATTCGCAAAACCCATTTCACCAAATCAAGAAAATTACCAGAGAAGAGAAAGTGAGGAGGAAGACAAGTCTGACGGGCAGGTTTGTAGGAGCCATCGGAATTCGGAGTTGGAGATCTTGTTTCGATCCCATGTTCCCAAGAGCCCACTTAAGTGAAGGTCGTAAAGACTAGAGTCACTTGTTACGTTGATTAAGAGTGGGTGACAGACCAATCAAAAAAAATCTTGTAGTGGAGCCCATTTGAAATCTGTCAATTGTGTGTCTTTGAGGAAAAAAATGTAAGTTTGACCATTAATGGATAGTTGATAGTGGATTGCATTAGCTGATAGTTAATTACATTAGCTGATTTAACTAGTTAATTTTGTTAGTTGATTGTATAAAAATGTTTGATAAAATTAACTGATAACTGTTTGATTATTTAAACAAGCAAAATAACATATAAATATATGATTATATTTAATAATTGTTTGAATAGTTTATTAATTATCAATATTTTGTATCTATTAATATTAATTAGATTATAAAAAATAATTTTTTAATATAAATTATTAAACATACTTGAAGGATCTATATATTAATTTATTATTTATATAATTATTTTTAATATAATTTAATTAATTATTAAATTTAAATACAAATATAAATGTTTGAGAATAAAAAGAAAAACAAAAAGTATTAGTTTACAAATTCACAATGTAAATACGTGAAGGTGAAAAATTAAAATAAAAAATATTAAATTTAGGTTATTTAGAGATTTTTTATAATTGTGAAGGGTAAAATAGTCTTTATAACTCTAATATTAATTTCAAAAGGTTCTTATTAGCAGTTTTTTTTAAAATTAGAGGTTTCACCATAATCCGTTATTCCAATCCGCTATTCACCAAACATCCAAATTAGCAGATTCGAACGGTCAAACCTCTAATTTTGGTTTAAACCTCTAATTTTGGCTCAAACCTTTGTTTACCAATCAAGGCCAGATTTTGCTAATATTTTAAATTGTAGGTTATTTTTTACATTGTAAAATTTGTTTGTTTAATTTAATTTTAAATTTTAATATCAATATTTGAACCTTTAACCTAACTAATTGTTAGTAAAGGTAATTAAGTAAATATATTATTAGGACAAAAGTTGCTTAATATGGAAACAATGGTGGTTTTAAAAATTTAAAAATAAAAGTTTAAAATTTGTGGGTTAATACTGTTACGGCGGTTAGGTCACGACTGGATAAATGAGTAACGGTCTAGGATTAACTTTTTTTCATCAATATAACCGTGTGAATGTTAGGATGATCAATCAATGTAGATGGTGGCCAAGAGGGGTGAATTGGCAATTTTAAAAGTTTGGAAGCAAATCGAAAAAGATAGACAATGAGATATAATGATTTATAGTAGTTCAAGCTTCTAACAAGCTCTACGTCTACTACCTTAGCTTCCTACTAAGGATTTTCAACCAATTTCACTATGAAATTTGTCGCGACCATTTTTTTGAAAAATCGGGACGTGTGAAAAATAGCCTGACGATCGATCTTTTAAAAAATCAGGGTTTTCTGGCCATTTTAATTTAAGCTGAAAATTAGGGTTTTCGTATTAAATCGAATTTTCCTTTATTTATCTTTAAAACCACTTTGGAGTCGCCACCGATCACTTCGTGGTAGACCGGACACCGAAAAAAACAAACCAGAGATTCTGTCTTAAAAATTGGGTTCGGGAGTCGGTTACGTGTAGGGAAGGATTAACACCCCTACGAACGCCCGTTATCGGTACCTTTAATTTTACGTGGCATTTTGGCATTTCGAATAATAATTTGAATTTAATTTATCCCATAATTATTAACTGAATTTAAATTCCGAATGCATATATCCTTTTATAAGGAAATTCATTTTGTTCGAATACGAGATTGATCTAACTGCATCTTTGCCTCCAAAAAATGGCTCATGCTCTCTCTTTTTGCCCCAGAATTACTTGTGTCATTTCTTGCAGCCTTTGTTTGGATATTTCTGGCACTCAAAATCATGTCTTTTCCTCGTCATACTTTCCATCACTAAACAAGTATCGAGCTCGCCTCTTGTTTTGCCTGCACTTAAAGGATTAGTACATCATAATAATACCCAAAAAATCTTTTGTTTTTCTTGTATCTAATCAATTTATCTGCAAGATGCTTGTTGAAACAATAAGTGAAATGCTCAAAATATTATTTTACTAGATTTGAGAGTATGGAATAATTTGATAAGTCATGGCAAACAACAAGAATCAAGATTAGGCCATTAAATGTCAATTGTAACAGTGCATTCGAACCAAATTGCAAAGATCAACTTCAATGTGACCTCTTCTAAGTTATCAGACTTTTGAGAGAAACTTTTCCCATATATCTAATTCTATTCCATTTAAGTGGCACTCTTTACGTCACTAGCTCTCCATGTCCCAATCCTTCCATCTTTTCTGATCTCGATCAAGCATTAGAAGTCTGGAAGTCCTTGAAGAAAGGTTAACCTTGATAGGTGAGATGTATTCTGAAGATAAACTCAACTTGCTCCAATACCCGTATATGGTCAAAATGGTATTTTGAGGCTTGTAATATATGCTATGGTTCACGGCTGCCAAAGAAATGATATATAGGCTCAAATAAATACATTTGGGGGATGAAACCAAGGATCATTTTTTCCAAGTGAAATATCATTTTTGCACTAATCTGAATATGATCGGATGAAATACTCTTTTCTTTTTTTGTGGATCGCTCTAGACTGCTCATTTTCGGGTTTTCACCCTAGAGTTCATTCTCTTTCTTTGAAATCAATCTTCCACTACTCCTTTGGATAGAGTCTTGCTTGGATGGAAGATCTCACATATATGTATTGCTTTACTTTTGTACCTTTTATCTTGAGTGCTTTATTTGCTTCAACAGTTGACTTCTTTTGAACCCATACTTCCACAGTTTTTTTCTTTTTTCTTCTTTTTTCTTCTTTTTTCTTTTTCTCTTCTTTTTTTTTGACTGAATTCAGAACATTCTTTTTATTCATCTTGGCTTTTACACTTGATATATTCACTTTCGTTTCTTTTGCCCCTGATTCACAAGGCATTACTATCGTGGCATGCTCAGAATCTAACATTTTCACTTGCAAATAAACTTTCATCCTCTTTGCCCCTAGTGTAGGGGTGATCCTTGGTTTGGGTTGAATCGAAAGAAAATCATCAGGCTCAAAGGGGACAACAAATGATATTTTTCTTATTTTTTTTCTTTATGAAGGGAGATGAAGGAATGCCAAATGTCCTCCTATACTTGGATATCTTCGAAGGAAAGGCGTTTTCAGGTGAATGATATTATGGGTTATAACTTCATTCAAAGACCTTAGCCGACAATGCTTGAGAGACAATTCACTCAAAATTTGTATTTGGGGATTTTCCCGTGATTCTTGAACACTCATTAATGCCTTCTCATTGGCCTAAATAAAGTAGAAGAAAGTCACATTTTTTAGTTGATCTCTGAATTTGATTCAAGGTCACTCTTACAATTAATGTCCAGGGACATGAGAGAAAATGTTATTGAAGATATATACATATATGTATGGGAAAACAAAAACTAACCCATAACAAAGAATGAATGAAATACTAAAAGAATCAAAGAATGCAAAATGTTTTCCATTTGAGAAAAATATATAGGAAACAAGCATCATAGGCAAATAAAATGAAATAGCCTCCCTTACAAAGGACCCCCAATGCTCGCGGGCAATAGCAATTGGGATAATTCAGGGTATTACTCCGCAACGGTCCTAGAATTGCAGACAGATCTCCCGTGGTTCATTGTTGACCATTAATCAAGGAAGGCTTGAGTTTACTTTGGTCACCCCGCTTCTACCGTCAATTCTTTATTTTCATTCACCATTACAAAGACATGTTCATTCTTGTTCACGCTTTAATGCCCTCATTCTTTCTGAATGGTTTTTTAATTCTTCAGTGATTAAATTCCTCAATATCGCTTCACCGGTCTCCTGCCATATTAAGCTTGCCCCACTTTTATTATTTAGGGC
This sequence comes from Hibiscus mutabilis, assembly GCA_019671005.1. Lineage (NCBI taxonomy): Eukaryota > Viridiplantae > Streptophyta > Magnoliopsida > Malvales > Malvaceae > Hibiscus > Hibiscus mutabilis. The sequence goes on from CM033744.1 coordinate 37,870,898, forward strand.
GATCAAATGCTTCAAGTCCCTGAACTTTTATCAAGTTCATCTTTAATTTTACAGAACCACCAGAACTCCATGGGAAAACTTGCTAAGCCCCTAAATTGGCTGATGTATTTCATCATCACCACATCCTCTGATAAGCGATTTTTCTGAATAAAGAAATGCTAATTGAAGATGATTGCCCCATACTCAGTCATATCCTCCCCACGAGTGGTCAAACATTTGCAACTATGGCCTTACATTTTGAAGTCATCTCTGAAGTGATATAAAAAATATTTGGGCTGGAAGTAATAAAGTTGACTTCATATAGTGCTTCAGAGACAATTCTTGCAAACTGTACCCCCTAGTCATGAACGGGACAGACTTCAAAACTCCAGACAATCTTGAAAGCATTCATTCTGAATCTCTGACTAACCAACTTCTTGATATCCTTCATTAAGGACCTACATTTCTTGGTAGCTCACCCTGGTGCCCCATGTGAAATTCGCAAATACTATCGGATCATAACTATAGGCAAATGGGCTTAACATCTTCTTTATCGGTCCAGAGATCTAAAATGGGCATTCCAAATATATCAAAATTTGTATTTGTTCGAGGTATCTTCTATGATAAACCTGATGAGTCAGTTGTCATTTTCATTTAAGAACATGATCATTGCATTCATTCACTTCTTTCTCTCTTTTCACTTGACATTTTCAATACTTTTTTTTGAGCAATCCAATTGTATTTTCTCCAATCAGGGGCTACTTTTAGAGTTACATATCTTAATACCCGATCTTTAGTGTCAACTTCCAAAATCTTCCTCTTCAGAAAGTATTGAATTTACAACTTGAAAATGTAGCAATCTTCAATGTCTCAATCATAACTCACAAGAGTCTTGATATGGTAACATCTTAATTAATGGGGCTCTGATAATTTCTCATGATACAGTGAAGCTTCGAGTAGTTTGAAATATATCTCTCAATAAATATGAATGAGATTCAGTTTGACTTTTGACTTTTTACTGATAGGAGCATCTTGAGCATCTGATCTTGGAACATTATTTGGTGAAGACAGTATTACAGAGAAGATACCAAAATATTACTCTGACTCTAATGAACCCAGGCTACAACGAGTTATTCACAAAAGTTTATCATAACTTCTGTCCTCTTTTTTTCACCTCAACCGCTTTAGCAAATGATAGCCCATAATTGAACCAGACTCCTTACTTTCAGAACATAAATACCCAACCCTGATGAGACCAAAAACTTCAATGGGGCCATTATCTGAGAGTGATTTTGTAGAGAGCAGTGCCACAAATCTAAATACAGTATTGGATAAGAATGGTTGTCTTATTTTTTTGGCTGATATCTTCTATCTCTTTGTCTTGCATCTGTATTCTGCCCTTCTTGCAATCAATTTCTTTGTGAGCAAACTTCAATCTTCAACTGACCTTAGCGTCCATCCCTTTAGAGAAAGACCCTTATGTTGCCCATTGTCTCTGTTAGGATCATTATATCCTCTGATTGTTGTTGAACCATCGATCGTTAATACTTTCGGCTAGACTTCAGGATTTGAATTCATTCAGTTTCTATGGTTGTCCACTGAGCTTCCTTCATTTTAACATTTTCAACATCCACCAGTGCATCTAAGTCAAGTATTCCACTGTTCTCTTCATGATCCAAACTCAGATCTTCAAGATTCTTTACAGGTACCCCGGCTATATTGATCTGGACTTGCTCATCCTTTTTTCTAGCTTTTATTTCCATCTCTCTCTCTTTTCTTTCTTTTTTTAAACTTTTCTACTTTTTTAACTCTCTCTTTTTTGCATGAAGAGTCTTTTCAGACTGAACCCTTATGTGAGACGAGTTTCTATCTTGATCACCAATGTTGCTATTTTGTCTGGAATATTTCCTTTCTCAACTTATCTGACTCCAAGCAATGTGGTAGCTCGTGTTTCCATCTCGTTCTTGGACTGGTCAGCCTTTTCCTTCAATCGATCCAAGTGGTCCTCGTCAGCCTTTGTAACTGTTCAAACTTAATAAATTTGTTGCCCATGCTTTTTTAATAGGACTTTTAACTAATGCAATGTTAATTTTTAAACAAGATACAATATTTTAATCAAAATGCAATGCTTTAAATAAAAGTGCAATATTTTTATTTTACATAATATTTTAAATGCTGTAATGCATGAATGCACGAGGAATAGGTTTCAAGAACTAGTCATTAGAACAACACCCATCTAACTGAAAGGTCGAATATAGAGCAAAGGCAATATGCTCACTAGCTCCAGCTCCTTTGGTTGATCACTTTGTTCATCCTTTGAATCAACGTCTGCCCTAGCTCGGTGTCAATATCAGAATGCTGTTGCAGGTTCCTGACTCCATCGAACACAGTCTGCACATACCAGACGACTTTCTGCACTCGGCTCTTAAAGTTAATCATTTCACCACTCTGTTTCTGGATAACCTAGATTACTACCCCAGCTTGATTTCCAGTTATTTTATCCCTCATTGCAGTACCTCTTCAAAACTATCGAACCGATCTTTCAATCGTTGTACTTTATTTTTTTATTCTGTCATTTTCTTCAACTTCTCATCTTTATCAGCATCTTCTTTAATTATGGTATCCTTCGGTGAATTTCATCACTTGTGAAACTTGGATATTGCCTCAAGGTTCGAAGCCTTCTTTCCTTCTCTCGATTTTAAAAACAGTCCCTGAATGCCCCTTCAATTTATCTATTATTTATCATTTTCAGATTACTCCCGTCTATCTTCTGTAACTGCCACTAACTGTATCCTGAAACTTGATCTATTGTTAAGCCCTGTATAAATTGTCATTTTTTAACCCCTAAAAACCCTCGTATTTCTCTACTGCTGGCGTTACATGTATCTTTCCAAAGTACGAATAATTATACCGGGTTACGTAAACAAGTTACGGCCATAAACAACTATTGATCCATTTGACTGTCTGACAGCAACACTATAATTCAAAAATTTTATCGAAAATGACTCTTCGTATTCCCAACTTTTGATTCTCAAATTAAACTTAGTTCTAGCGAAATTTCATTATGTTCAAAAATTTCTGATACAACATTGTAATACTATAACCCATAAAACTTTCTGAAAATGACTCTTCATATTTCCCATCCTATGGTTCTCAAACCGATCTGGTTCTGGCAAAACTTCATATTGCTTAGAAATTTTCGGTACAACCTTGCATTGATGACACCTGATCTCCATGGATATTGTCTTCGTACTTGTATTGAGTCTTCTCGAATCGAATCCACAGTGACATATTATCCCCCACTTGTCTATCAAACCCTTCAGCTCTTATGGCCACTGCCTACTCGACTAATTCTCGAACCGATACCTCTCATGAATGCAATGTAACATGTAACGAAACACAGAAAAACAAAACAAAAAAACTGTGTCAGTATGATGAAGTAATACTGTAAGCAAAAATAATTACTGTAAAATAAAACAATTTATATTGCGTAAAATTAACCACATAGCAGTTTATTTTGCACACAAGAATAAACAGAGAAATGAAATATAAACCAGCAGCACCCTATCCTAGGTCCCTGTCTGGCTCTAGTGGGGTAGGCTTCTATTATAGCATGTGGGTTTTGATCTAGACTCTGAGTACTCGGACTGTCGTTACTGGACTAGTAAGACATCGATTCGGGAGTATACGACCCCTTATAGCATAGGCGTAACCTCACGGTGTATAAGGTTGGTATACCGGAAGGAGGACAAAACCCAATCACGGAGCTGAATAACTCACGTAAGTTCATGCCTCACTCCAACTTAAGGGTGAAAAGCTTGAGTATAAAGCTTATGCATGAATGACAATTTATATCACACAAGAAAAAGTTACTTGCATTTTTCCAAAAAATTCATCCAATAATTATAGAAAAAATTAAATTCAAATTACAGTCCAAAATGCCAAGCAAAATTAATTAGGCCTGACTCTCAGCTTTAAAAAAGTCCTTAGCGGAGTCGCCAAGCTGTCGCGACCATTTTTTTGAACAATTGGGACGTGTGAAAAATAGCCTGACGATCGATCTTTTAGAAAATTAGGATTTCCTGGCCATTTTAATTTAATCTTGAAAATTAGGGTTTTTTCGTATTAAATCAAATTTTCCTTTATTTATCTTTAAAAAAACTTTGGAGTCGCCACCGATCACTTCATGGTAGACCGGACACTGAAAAAATAAAGCAGAGATTCTGTCTTAAAAATTGGGTTCGGGAGTCGATTACGTGTAGGGAAGGATTAACACCCCTACGAATGCCCGTTATCAGTACCTTTAATTTTACGTGGCATTTTGGCATTTCGAATAATAATTTGAATTTAATTTATCCCATAGTTATTAACTGAATTTAAATTACGAATGCAGATATCCTTTTATAAGGAAATTCATTTTTTTCGAATACGAGATTAAAAACACCACGTTAGGTGGCTCCCCCATTCGTATTTTAAAAATGAATTTTCAACATAAACGGTTTTTAATGAATGATATTTTATTGTCTTGTAAATTTTAAGTACTAATCCTAAAAAGGCTCTAATTAATTAGTTATTTAAAACTATGAATATTAATTAATTTAATGGCTTTTATGTGAAAATGTCAATTTCTTGAACACCTTCTATATATTTAAAGCCCTTAAATTAATCATATTCCTAATTAATTAATTCCTCTAATTAATTAAAGTTCTAGTCCTAATTACGGCTCCAACAAATTATTAAATCAATATTATAGGTGAAAATGTATATCAAATATACACCTTTATGACCAAGGTGAGATAACACCCCATTGTGAACAGTGGAACACCATCCAGATTTGAACCTCAAAGATTCTATTTGATATACATTTAATTAACTACAATGTATTAATTATTTGATTTTAGCTAAAAAAACTAAATTAATAATCAATTTTAAGTAAGAAATATATTAAATATAATTTAAAGAAATCCATGTGATAGCACCCCATTGTAAACAGTGGAACACCATCCATATTTGAATTCTAAAATCATATTTAATATACTTTTAAAGTCTACAATTATCTACCATATTTAATTATTGAACCCTAATTAAAGAAACCTAAACTAAAGGCTCTATTAATTAATATCTAAGTGCGTTTAATTATCTAACAAAAACATACTATATGCTATTTTTTAAAATATGCATCCATATAAATTAATATCATTTAATTGAAACAATTAAATAAATAAATAAAACAAAACAAATTGAATATTAAAATTGGCTTTTATTAATATGAGGATTAAAATGAAGAAATTACAAATCTAAATGTCCAATTACAAATTACAGTGGCCCAATTGCACAGATTACAAACCTAGGGGTTCTATTAAGGGGTTAGGGGGACTAAATTGAAAGAATTCGAAGCTTAAGAGTCAAATTAAGAGGAAATAGCGACTTGATTGGAAGAGAAATAAAACTTGAAGCTCAAACTATGAAGATTGAAAAGAAGGGCGCAGATCCTCCTAACCCGACCCGAATACGGCCCGCGGGTCGAGTTAACCCGACACCAAAACGGTGCCGTTTTAACCGGCCTATATAAGGCCTTCAACCGAGTTAAACAGGTTATTTGACACAAACCCTTACTCTCTACTCTCAGATTTTCTCTCTCTCGCTCTCTTACAAACTCCCAATTTCCCAGAAAAACCCACTCACACGGATCAAAACCTTTCCCTTTGCACGGTGTTCATGGAGAGTTCATCAAGAACATGATGAATCCGATGAACACCGGTCAAACACCGCCACTCCCTCAGCCGTCCAATCTTCAACCACCGTACTTCGGTAACACTAACCTGTTCACCGACCACCGGGATTCGAATCCCGGTCACCGCAGGCGACAGTCCGATCATCTTCTACCTTGATCCGGCCACCACCTAAAACTCTCGACCACCACCTGATTTCGGCCAGCCGCCATGAGGCAATTTTCGGCTGCCGTGCTAGAACCCTAGTCTACCCAAAATTCGATCCTAAACCCTAAAAACTCACCCATTTCATCAGAAACACCCAATCTTCCCCAATCTAACGCCTAGATCTACCCAACCCGAGCCCTCTTCAACTCCAACCAAACCTTAAAAACACTCTGGCCACCACAAGAAATTCTTCGGCCTTTATAGGATTTTGTGTTATGTTTTCACATATATTTCTAAACTATTTTTTTCCTTTGATTTTTATAGAGAATGGAAAAAACAAGCCGAGAAAGATGATACCTATACAACGGCGGCATGGCAATTTCGGTGCTTTCTCCAGTGTCCGTTCATGTTCCCGGTGACCGTCCATTCAGCCTCTCAACGGCGGTTTAACTCCCGGCGCGTCAGTTACGTTACCGAGGTAAGCCACCGAGGTAAACCACTCTCTCTTCTCAATTATTACTTATTATTATTTATTTAATAGTTTATTTATGACTAATTATTACTCTGACTTTTCTCTCTCTTAGGTATTTATAGGGGTTAGATCCGCTGACGTAAGCGGAGCCAGCTGGGCAGGAGAAAACACACAATCCGTATGAAGTGGGTTTGGACGAATGGGGAGTTGCCACGTGTCCCTTCATATTGGCATTTGGGCGGGAAAAATGGATTTGTTGGGTTTTGTGTTTGTTTGGCTAATATGTAATAGAAATGGGCGGGAATCATTATGTAATGGGCTTAGATTAGGCTTTTGACTTTGTAAAGGGTTTTGGGTATGTAATTGGACATTGTTTGGACATTTTTATAATGGCTGATTTATTTATTTATCTATTATTTATTTAGTATTATTTATTATTAGCCCGATCAAAATTCGGGTATGAAAAAATTCTTCCTCTTTCTAGGCTTAGGAGGCAACCGTTACAAGTTCAAGCTTTCTACCCAAAGCTTTGAACAATTCACTCTTGAATACAAAGAAAGAAATAGAAAATGAATAAAAGCCTTCACAAGGTAAATGTTTACCCAATTTACAAGAACACTTAACCCCAAACTTAAATTGAAGATTACAATGAAATACATTGATTGCTTGAGTGTTGATCAAAGTAGGTTCATTAGTTGTTGCAACAGCTTTGGAGTCTTGTATTTAAACCCTCTCATTGATTTCTAGCCGTTTGGGTGGTTGGAATATTGAATATACTCGTTGGAGGGCTTATTTCCCGCAATAAATGTTGTCTGCCAACCATCGGTACACGTAAGCCCGTATCGATACCTGTTACAAGAAAAATATATCTATTGTGTATAGGCGTATCGATACGTGAGAGACCGTAATGAAACAACCATAGTGTAAAAACAGAGGCGTATCGAAACAACAAGGCTGTATCGGTGCGAGTTTTGCTCACTAGAATCCGAGATAAAAAATTGCATCGGTACGCCTAGAGGCGTATCGATACGGCTAACGGAAAAATTAAAAGTTTGTTGATTCCAATAACTGACAAGACAACGGTCTAAAACATTTAATGCAAACCGTATCGAAATGGCTGGGACTGTATCAAAACGGCTGGGGATGTATCGAAACCAAGGGGTGTATCGATACGACTGGGCGTATTTGTGCATTTTGGCTTGAAAACACTTAGAAAATTTTTGGGTTTAAGTCTTTAACTTTGGAAAACTTTTCCTTGTCATTTTGTGAGACTTTTGAGTACTTAAAAGTTTTTTCCTTTTACAATTTAGTCCACAAACACTTTGTTATATCAAAATCAAACATAGGTTTTACAATCTCCCCCTTTTTGATATACCAAAATCAATGTGAAAACTTTTATGTATCTTTAGAAAACTCCCCCTTAATTTAAGACTGAAAAAGTTTGAAAAATTTTGGCTAAATTTTCTCCCCCTTTTTGTTAGATCAAAATCAATTCAATAGGGATAAACACTAAAGATAATCAAATTACTCCAAGCAATTAAATAAGCAACATAAATATTTAAATATAAAGCATAAGTTCAAGCATAAACAAATCCAATCCAACTTAAAACCTAAAAATATAATCCAAATAACAAAGCAATGATAAACCATAGGAGTTCATCAAAACATAAGAACATAGGTGCATAAACTAGTCCTAATATGATATGATATGCAATATGCTTAAGGATTTGTCCCATCGTCTTCATCTTCTTCCTCATCATCATGGACTTGAGGCCTAAGGGATTGACGTCACTCGCCATGAAACGCGGTAAGAGTGAGATCCATAGAGTTACGCCAATTTTCAATAGCCATCACTCTTTCCTCCAAGCATGTAAAACATGTGTCAATAGCGGCAAACCTGAAATTCATGATTGTGTGCAAGTTGGTGAATTGTTCATTGAGGTAAACCATGAGAGCATCAAGATTAGGTTGGGCCACCGGAGCTTGTGGAATGGGAGCCGCTTGAGGAGCCGCCACCGGATCGGGTTGAACACCTCCCGAAAGATCAGTGTTCTGGACCCATTCTCCATTGCAGTATGTGAATTTGGCGCGATGGAGAGAACGCTCATCAATCAGATCAGTGAGGGGTTTCGCAAAGTCGTAGGAGCAATCAATACTCATCTTGTGAAAGATGTAGCTCAATGCGGTGCCGTAGGTAAAGGATGTAACCATGGAAGTATGACGGTGTTGCACAAGAAAGACGATCTCCCCAAACATAATTTGAGCAAGATTAGGGCGCCTACCCTCACGGAAGCAGCAGATCCAAAATTCATTGACTTGTCGAATCGTGGAAAACTTCCCATCGGATGGACAGAACCACCAAGTGATCATGAGGTGTAGAATGCGGTCATAGGCATCAAGTACGGTCACAGAGCAGCCAAGGACATTTCCCAATGAATCCTCATCATCAATCCCCGTATTCTCAAGACCTAAATAGTTTGCTAAAATGGTTGAATCAATACGAAATTTTTGACCCATTAAATAAGACTCAATGCAATAACCAAGGTTTTCTTTTCATTGTAAATACATCGGGCATTGGAATAAAATATCAAAATAAGGTTTCAGTATAAAATCCCGGGTATACTCAAAAACGGCATAAATTTCCATTCTTCCATCAAATTAAGATATTTAAATTGAAACCTTTTGGATGATAGAAAATGATGGAAGTGACACACTCTCGACGAATTTTGTAGCTTTGATATTTTTTAAAATGGTCCATGGCAAGAGGATATTGAGGTTCATTAAAACAATGTTGATAGATATAAGTAAGATTGAGTCGATTACCATTATGGTCGGGATTGAGACTAGGAGGATTGGAACTAGAGGCAATATCTTTTCGCGCACGTTTCTTTGGGGCCATAATCTGAAAATAAAATCAAACCAAAAACTATGTATGCATAAATCAACACATTCGATCCAAAAATTAATCCAATAATCAAGGTATTGTTAAAAAGCTATACAATATAGTTTAAAAACATATACAAGTATAAAAATAATTTTTGGGAAAATAAAACTTTAAAACAATGTTAAAAATTAGACGATATAATTCTATATTCGAATAAAATAATTTCAGATTTGAAAAAGTTTTTACAACAAGATTGAAAACTATACTATATAGGTTCTAAATCTATGATTAGAATACAAAAACAGTGTATATATATGTACGAAAATTAAAAAGAAAAAGGTTAGGGTTTATACCTTGAAGTTGAGATTAAGGATGAATGAAGAGATTTGGATGCACAAACTTAATGATTTTTGCTTGGGTTTGATGTAAAATCCAAAAGCCCTTAAGAATTTTGAAGATTTGTGTGAGAAAAAGTGAGGGATTTTGAGGTTTTTATAGAGGGTTTTGGTATTTGAGATAAAGTGAAAAATCTCTTTTAATGCCTTTAAAAACTGCCCAACGGCTACGCGTACCGATACGCCACATTGGCGTATCGAAACCAAGTACCGAAATGCTTTAATAGCTGTTTCGATACGTGACCCGTACCAGTACAGGTAAACATGTACCAAAACGATTGTAAATGACCCGTATCAATACAAGGAATACCGCATCGATACGCCTGTGCCAGAAATGTCAATTTTAGCTGTAGGTTGCTAAAAAATTCAGTTTGAATTGAATCAAAATGCATATAAATGATTTGAGAACATCATGTATGGTCATAAATAGATGCATACTCCCCTAGCAACAAGCATATATGTATATAGGAGCAAAATCACAAAAGCAATCAATCAAACAAATTTAAGCATATTTTTAAGACTAAAAGAGGCTCTAAGGGTCAAGGGAGGTTGGTTAAACCTAACTCTCTCCTAAGAGACAAAAACGCTATTTGTCTAATGGTTTGGTAAAAATGTCCGCTAATTGGTTCAAGGTGTCTACATATTCTAGAACTACATCATTTTTCAAGACATGATCTCTAATGAAATGATGCCTTATTTCTATGTGTTTGGTTCTAAAATGGTGGATGAGATTCTTAGTGAGACAAATAGCACTAGTGTTGTCACACTTAATGGGGATGGTACCTACATCAATCCCATAATCTAAGAGTTTTTGCTTCATCCAAAGGACTTGAGCACAACAACTCCCTACCGATATATATTCCGCCTCGGTGGTAGATAATGCTACACAATTTTGCTTCTTAGAAAACCATGATATTAGCATACTACCTAGGAATTGACATTTACCGAAGCTACTTTTTCTATTTATCTTACAACCCCTATAATCCGTATCCGAGAAGGCATGTAAACTAAAAGAAGACTCTCTAGGATACCAAAGACCTAAACAATGTGTATCTCTAAGGTATCTAAAGATTCTCTTAACGGCTATAAGGTGTGATTCTCTAGGACTAGCTTGAAATCTAGCACACAAGCAAACACTAAACATAATGTCGGGTCTACTTGCGGTAAGATAGAGCAAAGATCTAATCATAGAGCGATAAAGCTTTAAATCTACACACTTACCTCCGTCATCTTTGTCAAGCTTTGTGGAAGAACTCATTGGAGTGGCTTGAGGTTTCACATTCTCCAAGCCAAACTTCTTGAGCATGTCCTTGATGTACTTAGCTTGATTGATGAAGTTGCCGTCCTTCCTTTGCTTAATTTGGAGCCCCAAGAAGAATGAAAGCTCCCACATCATGCTTATCTCAAACTCACATTGCATCAACTTAGCAAAATCTTGGCAAAGCAATTCATTAGTAGAACCAAAAATTATATCATCAACGTATATTTGAACTACTAAAATGTCTTTGCCATTTCTTTTAATAAAGAGTGTAGTGTCCACCTTTCCTTTTCAAAGCCTTTTTCAATTAGAAAACTTGATAATTTTTCATACCAAGGCTCTAGGAGCTTGTTTCAAGCCATATAAAGCTTTTGAAAGCTTAAAAACATGGTTTGGGTAATTTGGATCTTCAAAACTGGGTGGTTGTTCTACATACACTTCTTCATTAATAAAACCATTTAAAAATGCACATTTTACGTCTATTTGAAAAATAATTAAATTCGTGATAACATGTAAATGCTAAAAGCATCATAATGGCTTCCATTCTAGCTACGGGTGCATAGGTTTCATCAAAATCGAGTACCTCTTATTGAGTGTAACCTTGAGCAACAAGTCTAGCCTTGTTCCTCACTATGTTACCACTCTCATCTAGTTTGTTTCTATAAACCCATTTAGTTCCTAAAGTAGATTTATTACTAGGCCTATCAACTAATGTCCAAACTTGACTTCTCTCAAATTGGTTTAATTCCTCTTGCATAGCATTATCCAATAATCATCATTTAATGCTTTTTTTTTTTACATTTTTAGGCTCTATGCATGAGATAAAAGCAACATTACATGCATTTTTAAGAGAAAGTCTAGTGGTTTCCCCTTTGGATGGATCACCCAAAATCTTACCACCTTTGACATAGTTGTACTCTCTTGGGTAGCTTACTTCCTTTTCCTCAAGGCTCATGTCCTTCAAGGCTTCTAGAGGTGGATCTTGTGTTTCTTCTTCTTTGGTTGAAACTTCATTCACCTTTGATGATTGCCCACCATCATTGGCTTTAAAAATCCCTACATCATCATCATCACAAGAATTCTTCCTCAGAAGGAGGTTATCATCGAAAATCACATGTATTGACTCTTCAACAACTAAGGTTCTTTTATTAAATACTCGATAGGCTTTAGAGTTTAAAGAATACCCTAAGAAAATAGCTTCATCACTTTTAGAGTCAAATTTGCCCAAATTGTCTTTTCCATTGTTTAAAACAAAACATTTACAACCAAATGGATAAAAATAGCTAATGTTAGGCTTTTTGAATTTTAAAATCTTATAAGGTGTTTTCTTTAAAATAAGCCTAATCATTACTCTATTTATGATATAGCAAGCCGTATTAGTGGCTTCCGCCAAAAAATATTTTGGAAAATTGTTTACACAGAGCATGGTTCTAGCCATTTCCTCTAAAGTTCTATTTTTCCTTTCAATAACCCCATTTTGTTAAGGTGTTCTAGGAGCTGAAAAATTGTGGCTAATACCATTTGAGTTACAAAAATCCTCAAAACCTAAATTTTGAAATTCGGTGCAATGGTCACTTCGAATGTGAGAAATATTTTGACCAAGGTTATTTTGAGTAATTTTTGAAAAAGTGATGATTTTTTATAAAGCCTCATCTTTGGTACTTAAGAATAAAACCCAAGTGTATCTAGAGTAATCATCAACTAAAACATATGCATATGATTTTCCACCCAAGCTAGTGTTCTAATAGGACCAAAGAGATTCATATGGATCAATTGTAAAACTCTACTAGTTGAAACATCATTAATAGGTTTGAAAAAAACTCTTTTATGCTTGCTTTTTGTACAAGCATCACAAATTTTATCATTTGAAAATTTTATTTTAGGCAAACCTCTAACTAGATCTTTTGAAACCAACTGTTCTAAAACACTCATGCTTGCATGCCCTAATTTCCTATGCCACAACCATGAATCATGCTCATTATTTGCAACAAAACATGCATGAGAAATGTGCATGTCATCTAGATGCACCATGTATATGTTTCCTATACGATGACCAAAAAGCACAATTTTATTTGTTTCAATGTTTAAAATTTTGCAACCATTAGAATAAAAAACAATATTGAAATCTTTGTCACATAATTGACTAATACTTAAAAGATTATGTTTTAGACCGTTGACATATAAAACATTATCAATAAGAATGGATGAGTGATTACCAATGGAACCAATTCCTTCAACGTGGCCTTTGGAGTTGTCACCAAATGTTACTACTCCTCCACTCTTTGGCTTTAGTTCCAAGAATCAACTCTTGTCTCCGGTCATGTGTCTTGAGCATCCACTATCAAGGTACCATGAGTTTGCACTTTTAGCCTTGGCCTTGTAGAAATGCTCCACCTACAAACAAGAAATCAAGCTTTGATTTTTGGTACCCAAATCTTTTTGGGTCCATTAGCATTAGTTTTCAAAATCTTGGTTCCCTTAGGAATCCAAGAAGCAATTTCATTTGCATTGATAGAAGCTACAACATCCTTAGGAATCCAAATACTTCTAACTTTCTTACCAAAATATGACATTGAATACCCTCTATGTTTGTTCCCACCAAAGTTCCTTTTTACATGGTTAGGTTTTGAAGATTGCCCTTTTTCAAAACTTGGTTTCCCAACCTTATTTAAGGAAGCTTTGAGATCATTTACCTCATTGAGGTAATGATCATTTAGATAAAAAAGAAGGTTATTTAAATCAACATTTCTTGTTCAAAATACTTTTGATTGTCTTTTAAATCACTAACATTCTTTTCGAGTTTTGAATTGTTTTAGATAAAGAATCGTTTTGGTTTTTCAAATCAATAATAGTTTTCTTATTTTTCAAAATAGATTCTTTATACTTTTCAACCAATTCGTCATAAGCCTCTTGTAACTCATTATAATTATCAAATAATTCATCATATGTAAGATCATTTAATGAGTTGGATATTATCTTTGGATCCTCCTCAAAGGTCATGAGACAAAGATTGGCAACTTCGTGCTCCTCATCACTTGAAGACTCTTCATCGCTCCAAGTGGCTATATGGGCCTTGTGCTTCTTTTTCTTCTCGAAACCCTTCTTCTTGAGTTGAGGACAATCAATTTTGATGTACCCCGGCTTCTTACATTTATAGCACACGATCGGATCCATTTCTTCTTCCTTGCTCTTATTCTTGAGATCCCTTCTTCGATTGAACTTCCTTCTTCAGTTGGATCTCATGAGCCAAGTGAATCGTTTGGCTATCATAGCCAACTCTTCGTCTTCCTCCTCACTTGAATCACTCTCTTCTTGTGAAGCTTTGAGAGTGATTCCCATCTTCTTCTTCTCTACTTCCTTCTTTTCGATCCTTATTTCCTCTTTCTTCTTTTTTTCTCTCTTTTATTATCTCATGGGTGAGAAAAGACCCCATGAGAGCATCGATCTTTAGCGTCTTGAGATCTTTTACTTTTATGATGGTCGTTCTTTTACCATCCCAAGACTCAGGAAGTGAGGAGAGTAGTTTTCGAACTAGCTTCTCCTCTGGAATGACTTCTCCTAGACCCTTGAGGCCATTTACAATAATAGAGAATCGTTCGAACATTTTGGAGATGTCTTCATTTGGCTCCATCTTGAAATTTTTGTAGCTCAAATTAAAAAGCCTTATCTTGGTCTCCTTAACTTCATTGGTGCCTTCGTATGTGATCTCTAGCTTATCCTAAAAATTTTTGGCACTTGAGCAAGATGACATCTTAGAGTACTCATCCGGTCCAAGTGAGCAAAATAGCATGTGCATTGCTTTGTCATTGATTTTTAGCTTCTTTCGATCTTCATCGATCATCTCGTGCTTGGACTTCGGTAGTAACCGATCACCTTCTCTCTTCATCGGGATTGTTGGTCCATCTTCCACTACATCCCATAGGAGGTAGTCATGAGATTTGATGAAGAACTTCATATGATTTTTCCAATAGGGATGGTTATCCCTATTGAAGTATGGAGGTTTGGTGATGGATTGAGACTCGTACAAGTTGTTGCCGGAGATGGATGCCATGGCTTTGACTTTGATTGATTGTATCACCTTCTAGGATCGCCTTAACGGTTGTTAGAACTTCGGTTGAGTGTGGCTCTGATACCAATTGTTAGGATGATCAATCAATGTAGATGGTGGCCAAGAGGGGGTGAATTGACAATTTTAAAAGTTTGGAAGCAAATTGAAAAAGATAGACAATGGGATACAATGATTTATAGTGGTTCAAGCTTCTAACAAGCTCTACGTCCACTACCTTAGCTTCCTACTAAAGATTTTCAACCAATTTCACTATGAAATTCTTCCCCTTTTTTAGGCTTAGGAGGCAACCGTTACAAGTTCAAGCTTTCTACCCAAAGCTTTGAACAATTCACTCTTGAATACAACGAAAGAAATGGCAAATGAATAAAAGCCCTCACAAGGTAAATGTTTGCCCAATTTACAAGAACACCCAACCTCAAACTTGAATTGAAGATTACAATAAAATACACACAAGTTGGGTACAAGGGTTTGACAATAAAAGCTCAAAGGGTTGGATTTTGCTTGATTGCTTAAGTGTTTATCAAAGTAGGTTCATTAGTTGTTGCAGCAGCTTTGGAGCCTTGAATTTATACCCTCTCATTGATTTCTAGCCGTTTGGGTGGTTGAGTATTGAATATAGCCGTTGGAGGGCTTCTTTCCCGCAATAAATGATGTCTGCCAACTATCGGTACACGTAGGCCCGTATCGATACCTGTTACAAGAAAAATATATCCGTTGTGTATAGGCGTATCGATACGCGGGAGGCCGTATCGAAACGACCATAGTGTAAAAATAGAGGCGTATCGAAACGGCAAGGCCGTATTGGTACGAGTTTTGCTCACTGGAATTCGAGATGAAAAATTGCATCGGTACGCCTAGGGGCGTGTCGATATGGCTAACAGAAAAATTAAAAGTTTGTTGATTCCAATAACTGACAAGGAAACGGTCAAAAACATTTAATGCAAACTGTATCGAAACGGCTGGGACCGTATCAGTACGGATAAAAATGTCTTAAACCCAGAATGGTATCGAAATGGATAGGGTCGTATCGAAACGCTAAGCATAAAACATTTGCCCAGATGAATGTCGTATCGAAACGGGTGAGGCCGTATCGATACATATCGTTTAAAATGCAGGCTAAGTTGAAGGTCGTATCGAAATGGGCTAAGCCGTATCGGTACGCTTTGCAAAACCAAATTCCAGTAGCCAAAATCCATATCGCAACACCAAGGGGTGTATCGATACGCCTGGGAGTATTTGTGTATTTTGGCTTGAAAACACTTAGAAAATTTTTGGGTTTAAGTCTTTAACTTTGGAAAACTTTTCCTTGTCATTTTGTGAGACTTTTGAGTACTTAAAACTTTATTTCCTTTTACAATTTAGTCCACAAACACTTTGTTATATCAAAATCAAACGTAGGTTTTACAGTGAAGGAATGAGAGAAGAGATAGCTAAAAGAGAAAAAAAAAAGTATCACACTATGATTAAAGTCTAAAAGGACCTCAATTGTTTTTTAAATTAAAAAAATGTTTTAAGTATAACATAAGTCTTTAATTTTTTTAAAAAAAAATCAATTAAGTCTGATTTTTTTTGCACTCAATTAAGCCCTCAAACTAATAAATTGAATCAATTAAGCCCTTTGACCAATTTTGACAATCAATTTTTAACAATTTTTTGAGATGTTGACACATAACAGGACATTTGCAGATTTTTTTTATAATTTTTGAAGTTTTTAGAATTTTGTAACTTTTAAAGAATTTTTTATATAAAATAAAATATATACGAAAATATCGAGTAACAATACTGTAACACGACATGTTGCGCCATCTAATCTAAAAAAATTGGCCAAAATTGATTAAAATAAAATTAAAAAAATCATCAAATCAAATCACGTGATAACTAATTCAAGCCAACTGTCAAGCTTTTTAAATTTTAGGCTTAAGAATGTGAAAAACTCTTGAACTTTGGGGGAATTAATTAAGCCCTTGAATTTTTTTGCACCCAATTAATCCCTTGAACTAAGAAATTTAATTAATTAAGTTTTTGAATCAAGAAATTAAATCAATTAGGCCATTTGACTAATTTTGACCTAACCATACTTGTTCCTCCAAATAATGGAGATGCAACTGCTACTAGAAGGGCTTAACCGATTCCTCCCTGTATAAAAATGTCTATAATTGTGAATTAAACCCTAACTTAATTCACATTGTTACTGTTGTTAGAATCTAAAGATAGTATGTATAGAAAAATTGGAAATTGTAAATCTGTTGGAAGCCCTTTGTTTTGTCAGCTAATATGCAAATTTCAGAAGAGATTAATAAAGGATTCCTTGGTAGCTGAAGCTGTAATTGAAACATTCATGACATCGAAAGGTACAATGGTGAAGGAAATAATCACACAAACACAAAGCACGAGAAACTCGAGTTCAGGTCAAGCCATTTTCGACCATTGTTATTTGGTTTGATGATAAACAATAACGAATCCCATGTTGATGGTCCAAATTTTTCACACTTAAGCTAAAGCCTGGGGCTTATATAATTGGAGCAATCGCTGCTGCCGGAAACTTGAAACTTGACATACTTGGATATGATTGCAACAAGCCTCTTTATATCTTCCGATGTGTGTACAGCAGTCAGAGTCAATCGTAACCTTGCTGTATTCGGAGCGACTGCCGGGGGTCCGATAGCCACGCAATAGAAGCCGGATTCAAGCAATTCACTGAGTGCATTCAAACAATGGCATATAAAGCAATGAACTGATGTATTAAGAACATTGTTGATCATAAACTAGACATGGTGGTGGTTCAAGCGGTTCATTTCTGGCTTCGAATTATCATTGACTGCGACTCTTCATTCAAATCAGAACAGAATGAATCATTTGAAACCGCCACCGTACCTAGTTTATCGTCAACAAACATGAGTGACAAATACGAGAGGGTGAGAAAGAAAACAAACTGGTTGGCTTTGATAGCCTGCGTCAAATCTCCAATCATGACGCATACTATCTGGCTTCTAACAGGAATTCCGGTTAGAGCACGCAACTCCTTCATCCGGTTCCGGATTTCCCTTCTACGCCATGATTCCTTCTTTGCCACCACAACCGATGCTGATCCACATATGTTAGAACAATGCATTAATCAACTAAACCGTGATTCGAATATCGAAATAAAGAGATTGCAGTTATCGGAATCGAAAATGTTTACCATAAGAGGCAGCAGCCAACGGAACAGGTGCAATCGTTGAAAATATGAAAGAGCGACCCCTTGATTGAATCCATTGTTTCCAAATTTTGCTGTTGATGTAACATTCACAGATCATAAACTCGTACGATGTAAACTAATAAAACCAGTAAACTAATAAAACCAGGGACGGAGCCATGTAGACCTATCAATAATTGCATTTAAGGTCCATTTTAGTTTAAATAATAGTAAAATAAGATTTTTGCCCTCCATTTTTTATATTTAAAGGCTTAATAGACCGTTATCTCTTCCAATGTTTGATTCTAGCTCCGTCCCTGAATAAAACTTCCATCAATGTTTGAAGCATTGATTACCTGCATGTTACGAACCCTCCTAGAGAAGATGCTGCCTTACTCAAAGTGCCAATGGATATGTCGACATCGTATTCACAGTTGAATTCCTCAGCTAGTCCCCCACCATTTTTGCCCCAAACAAATGTCCCATGAGCCTTAAAAGTCCAAAGTGTTTCTCATATATGTTAAAATGGAGTTATATATTCGAACAAAATGCGTAATACACATGGTATAAAATCATTGATGATCCATATATAAGGGCAAAAAAAAACAGACAATTCTATTCTATATATTCTTATTATTCCGAAAAATAGTTGGATATTCAAGGACTTACATCATCAAGGACCCACAGAAACCCATGTTTCTTCCGAAGCTGAGCTAGCTCACCCATGGGTGCAATGTCTCCATCCATGCTGAACAAGCTATCTGTCACCACCACTTTTCTCTTACTTTTACACTTTGTTCTGTGAAATTTTCATAAAATAAACCATTGTTAGATGGCAGTAATGATATGTTAATAATCCAACGAACGCATGTTAAATTAGAAGCCAAAAGGTAAACAACGTACAAGAGAGCATCGAGGTGAGACATGTCACAGTGTTTATAGACAAACAACTCGACTCCTCCTAATCGATCGGCGAGTTTAAGACCGTCGACGATTGAGGCATGGTTAAGCGCATCAGAAAATACGGCAACCTTTTCTTCCTTTGTCGGCCTCCTACCTTCACTTTCACACATCACCGGCACAATACTTCCGATTGCAACCATCACCGCCATGTTGGCTCCAAAGCCTGACGTGCAAAGAAGGCAAGCCTACAATCCCAAATATACTAATTGAGGCCATTGAACTTGAATATTTAATAAGGGTAAACATCACCGTTGGTCAATAAATTGTTCTCCCTTTCCTGTTTTTGTCACCAACTATTATTTTGTATAAAATCATCACTAACGTTATATTTTTTTTCTATTTTGGTCACTAATTTTATTTTTTCCTGTTTTGGTCACCAGTCTATTGCTTCTTTCCTATTGTGGTCACTAAACTATTCTCGCTTTCCTATTTTTCCATGAGTTTTTTAACGACGGGTGACCAAAATAGGGGAAAAAAGTAACAATAGTGACTATTTTACCAAAAATAGTTTGGTGATCAAAACAAGAAAACAAAAATAGTTTAGTGACTGATAGTGATGTTTACCCTTTAGTAAACTATATATATATATAATGGGATATGATCCAGTTACACAGTGTAAATTTTTTTTAAATTTTACACGTTTTTTGGATCGTTGGATGGGTTAAACGAATGGCTGAGATTAACAGTAAAATATATGAAGATTATCGCTTGAAAAAAAAAGTAGAGAGTTAATCTCAGTCATCCATTTCCCCAATCCAACTATATAATATATACCTCTTTCTTCTTTAGTTTCGCCAAGATGGATTCTAGTGCCATGTGGTAATTGGTATATCCACATATAAGTGGAGAACCCCTTGGACCAGTTCCTTGTTCCATTGCTGCCTGTTTAAGTTTAAAAAAATAGGTGAAAATCATTCATAGATTCATATATATATATATATATATATTCATTAAAAATGAATTACCTTGGCCGTAGCTTTTGCAATTGTGGGATGCCTACTCAAACCCAAGAAATCATTTCCAGCGAACAGAATTAGCTTCTTGTAGTGCGTTTCCTGGTTTGAACATATTTTTTCATTTTCTTCGAGTTCATATTTGCTGACAAGTTCACCTCCTGCATGCGCCATGCACGTACATTACACATGCCCAACACATATATGTATATCTAAACATGCATGATAAACACATACCATTCAACAATCGTTGGAAGAAAGTTTGTGGGAGTTCAATCTGAGCAGCGAGTCGATCCCACGGCCGAATTCCGTCATACGTTTCGTATTTGTCTTCATCGAACTTTGTCTGAGATCCTTCTCCTTTTCCGGGAATGGCTATATTCATGGGGCGTAGAGGCGTGAACATATTGCGAGACTCCAGCTTTGGAAGTGCTTCTTCAATGTACAAGTCCCATGAGGTCTTGATCTTCCCCATCGATTCCATTTTCGGACAAATCACCAAACAATGTCTTTTGGTAAGAAAAGATTGGAAAGAAAAGCACTTGTTGGTTTTGCTTGGTTTCTATCGCATCAACTCCATCTATATTTATACTGCAGTTCCCTAACCCTAATTAGTGTACTTTAATCAATCGAATCTTCAAAATCCCACCATTTAAACCCAATTTGATTTTTTTTATTTTCCACGTTTTTTTCACAAAATCAAGTTATAAAATTTGATAGGATGCACGGCATGTGAGTCATATCTCTTGTGAGTTGTAATATGTGTATATTATATTATATGACGGATAGTTTTAAATTAAACGTTGTGAAGTCGTGCATTCAACTAATTAAAGATGGTTGATATTTATATGAAATATCAAATCTTTCATGGCCGATCGTTTTTGCTCTTGAGATTTGATTTAATTTTAAAATCAAGCATGCATGAACTTAATTATTTAATTGAGTTCTACTTGATGTATTGTTAATGCACGACTCTAATGTATTGTCGATTAATATGTCGTCTCGTTTATAAATAAGATAAAATTTTATTGATAAAATATTAAAAATATTAATTCGTTTAGGTTTGTCTACAATCTTGTTTTCTATACAACTCTGGATCACCGATTTATCTTTGTAAAAAAAATATACCGTAAAATAAAATATTACTGACTATTACAAATGATAAATAAAATAAAATAAGATAACGAAAATCAATTATTATGGCACGTAGTTACTGCTTTAAAAGCAATTTTGTTTGAGGTGATGTAAACCTCAAAGATGTTGTTCCTAAATATAGCACAATTTTTTTAATTTTGAAAACATGCTTTTTTGGAACGAAAAGAAAAAATTTGGAAAAAGAAATATTGAGAGAAGACCCAAAATGTTTCCTTATTAATTGCCCACGTTTTTACCATAATTAAAAAAAAATATGAAAGATTTAGATAAAAGGGAAGATTTCTTTAAAAAAAATAAAGCAAACCATCCCTAAAAATATATACATGTGAACATATCGAACACATGTTAACTTAATCAGATCGGACAACGCAACATATACGGGTTGAACCTTGGCCTTTAACTTTATGTTTTTTTTTTACCATTTTTTAATTTTTAATCCTAAACTTATTTAGAGAAGAAGGAAAAAAAACTCTTAAGTGTGCGTTTGGTTCGCAAAAAAAATAATTAACATGGGTAATGATCTTTTTTCAGACCTGCATTCCCATGTTTAGGTTAATAGAATTTCTACTATGAGGTATTATTTTTTCCCAATAGTTACTTATTTACCCCTAAATGGTGGGAATGTTATTCCCCTCATTTTCTTAGGTATAACACAATTTCTTCCCATTTAGACAATATTGCCCTTTAATATTAGTTTATCATTTATTACATTTCTAATTAGGTGTCTAATTATTTTTGGTGTAGATTATTAAACATTTTTATTTAATATTAGTTTAATATATAAATGGTATTGCATATATTTAAATAATATTGTAATATATTTTGTCGCGACCATTTTTTTTGAAAAAATCGGGACGTGTAAAACATAGTCAGACGATTGATCTTTTATAAAATCAGGGTTTTTAGCCATTTTAATTTAATCTTGAAATTTTAGGGTTTTTCATATTAAATCAAATTTTCCTTTATTTATCCTTAAAAAAACATTTGGAGTCGCCACCGATCACTTCGAGATAGACCGGACACCGGAAAAACAAACCAGAGATTTTGTCTTAAAAAAATGGGTTCGGGAGTCGGCTACGTGTAGGGAAGAATTAGCACCCATACGAACGCCCGTTATCGGTACCTTTAATTTTACATGGCATTTTTGGCATTTCGAATAATTATTTGAATTTAATTTATCCCATAATTATTAATTGAATTTAAATTCCGAATGCAAGTATCCTTTTATAAGGAAATTCATTTGGTTCGAATACGAGATTAAAACCACCCCGTTAAGTGGCACCTCTATTCGTATTTAAAAATGAATTTCCAACATAAACGGTTTTTAATGAATGATATTTTATTGTCTTGTTAATTTTAAGTTCTATTCCTAAAAAAAACTCTATTTAATTGATTATTTAAATCTATGAATGTTAATTAATTTAATGGCTTTTATGAGAAAATGCCATTTTCATGAGCACCTTCCATATATTTAAAGCCCTTAAATTAATCACATTCCTAATTAATTAATTCTTCTAATTAGTTAAAGTTTTAGTCCTAATTAGGGCTCTAACAATTTATTATTTAATTATAAGTGAAAATGTATATCGAATATACACCATTATGAGCAAGGCTGAGATAACACCATCCAGATTTGAACCTCAAAGATTTTATTCGATATACATTTAATTAACTACAATGTATTTTTAATTATTTAATTTTAACTAAAGACTAAATTAATATTCTAATTAAAAATGTAAATATATTCATTAAAATCCATGTTGAGATAACACCCCATTGTAAACAATGGAACACCATCCAAATTAGGATTTTAAAGTTTATATTTAATATATTTTTAATTACTACAATTATCTATCCTATTTTAATTATTGAATTCCTAATTAGAGAACCTAAACTAAAAAGCCCTAATAAGTAATTAATGCTATGTGATTTAATTATCTAACAAATATACTATATGTTTAGTTTTAAAATAAGCAAGCAAACATATAAATTAAATTGCATTTAATTAAATTAAACAAAACAATTAAATAAAATGATCAAATTGAAAGAAATTGAAAACTAAAATTGATTTTATTGAAATGGTGACTAAATTGGAAGGATTACAAACTATAATGTCCAATTACAAAAACCCCAAGTGACCAAATTACACTAATTACAAACCTAAGGGAAACAATTAAATGGGAGGGGGACTAAATTGAATTAATTACAAAGCTAGGGGTTCAATTATAAGGGAAATGTGGACCAAAATGAAATGCATCCCAAAACCTTAGGGACTAAATCTGCTAATTACACAAAAGCTTCAAAAACACGCGGACCTTGGAGCCTGACCCGACCCACTCTCGCGAATCCTCCAAACCAACAGCCCAAAACGGCAACGTTTTGTTAGGCTATAAATGCCTTTCTTCAACCCGAAAATGGCTTCAATTCTCTCATTTTTCAATTTCACACACTCTCTCTAACCCCTCACTCTCTCTCTTCCCTTAAATCCTCTGTCCATTAACCCTTCATTTCCCAGAAACTCTTATCCAAACGGATCAAAACCCCTCCCTTTGCACGGTGTTCATGGAGAGTTCATCAAGAACATGATGAATTCGATGAACACCAGTGAAACACCACCGCTCCCTCAGCCATCCAATCTTCAACCACCGTACTCCGGCAACACTAACCTATTCGCCCGTCACCGTGCCCAAACTCCGGCCACCGCGCCCAAACTCCGGCCACCGCCTCACTTCGGCCGGCTGTTGCAAGGCTATTTTCGGTCGTCGTGAGGTGATTTTTGGCCACCGCCGACCACCGTCTTCGAAACCTTAAATCTACCAAAAACCTAATTTTTCACCGCGATTCACCTAGATCTACCCAGTTCAACAGAACCTCCCCACTTCCCCGACTTAGATCTACCCGAAACCGTATTTTCAACTCCGACGTTGCCCTCGAAAAAAACCCCGGCCAAGAATACGAACCACAAAACTGATTTTTTATTTCCTTTTAGTTTTTCAATTCGGTTTTTATTTCGACTAACATTTGTTATTATTTTTTGCAGGAAATAAACGGATTAAAAGAGGATATACCTTCCGGCGGTGGATTTGTAGTTTCGATCATCCTCTACGGCGTCCGTTAAGCTTTTCGGTGACTGTCTGTTTAACTCCAGCAACGGTTTAACTCCTGACATCGGTTTAATTTTTGAGGGTAAATACTCTCTCCCCTCATTATTATTATTATATTAATTATTATTTAATAGTTTATTTATGACTCATTATTAGTGACATGAATTTCTCTCTGTCCTATTTATAGAGTCAGATACGCTAACATCAGATATGCCAGCTGGGTTCAAGGAAAACCACAATCCACGACATTTGGTTGTATCCAATGAACGTTCTCCACGTGTCTTTTCTGATGAAGATTTGAGCTGGAAAATTGGGCCTGAATGCATTTTGTTTTTCTTTGGTTGTTATAACCGAAAAAAGACAACTTGTATTTAAATTGGGCCTTCAGTTTTTGTATAGTGGGCTTTAGGATTTTTGGAATGTAACTTGGACACTTGGGCATTTTATTTGTAACTGGACATTTATTTGGGCTATGGACATTATTTATGGTTTATTTATTTATTTATTACTTTTATTATATTTATATACTAACCCGGTCAAAATTCGGGTATAACAACTGCCCCTCTTTGCTCGGAACAGGGATAGAGCAAAGACTGAAAATACACGAATTTTGTCCAGATCTCTTTTTCTTCCTTTGGAAGGCAGGTCTTTCATTTCGAACAATGCTGAAGTTTGAAGCTGTTCTTCTCATTACGAAATTCTCCAAACTTCTGCCGAACTGTGGAATCTGAAGATGTTCTTCTTATTATGAAATTCTTCATCTTCCGAGGTTTGAAGATGTTTTTCTTATTATGAAATTCTTCAAACTTTTGCCGAACTGTGTGTAATCACTCATTTTTATTTGGAAAATTTTTGTATTAATTTGGAAATGCTACGTAATTATTAATGTGTATTACTAGTGTGTATATATTTCATTGTTATAGTGCGAGCATGTGCATTTTTAATATGCATGTATGTGTGATGTGTGGTATGCGTATGTCGTAGGTATGTCCGTATGTATAATGTGTGTACATTTATATTGATTAGTAGTGTGAACAAATATGTGTGTATATAGGTCATGTGTTAACTTGCATGAGTGTCTTGTATGTGAGTATATTAAGATGTTATATGTATAAACGTATTAAGGTGTATGCAGGTATGTATATATATGCATGTGTTACTATTATATAGGTGTGATTGCATGTATGTAGGTGTATATATGTTCGGGTATGTGTGTCACATGTACGTACACATGTCGCGTTTTCCCTAATTGCTTGTATGCATATATGTATGTATTAAAAATATAAGTATATATGTTATGCATGTGGTTACTATTAGTATTATTATTATTTTGGTAATATAATGGATTAAGACGGATCCAAAGAGGGAAATAGTAAAAAACCCATAAATATTACAAGTGTCCGGTCTAAATTATATTACAAACCCAAAATATAAGTTACAAGGCCCATTTCGAACAGATCCAACTAAACCCTAACCCATGTCCAAAAACCCTAATTACATGACTAACCTTAACCCTTCTTCCTCACAAGCAACCCAACTGAGCCGTTGGATCAAATTTTGATCCAAAGGCCATGATCAAAATGAGAGGACCTTCCACCGGGCGCGTGTGGCTCACTCCTCCCCGGTCGCTGAACTTCCACGCGCGTGGCATGCACGACCGACTCTTTAGATATCAAGACGCCACATGGCATCATCGGGTGCAATCCCGCCGCTTCAAGTATGTATCCGAGCCGTTCGATCTTCAAGGCATCTCACCGTTGGATCGGATCGTAACTAACGATCGAGAATGATTTGGGCGGATGGTCACCTCCACCATGCCCGCGCATCATGCCGGTTTGCCTACCACCGTGTTCGAAGTTTGCGAAAAACACAAAAAAATAGAGATCATGTCGGTGACCAAATCACGAAAAATACCAAACAGGATCGGGATATATGTATCGGACCAATATTTTGTAAGATAAGTTATCGGTTTCAAAAAAATACAAGTTTCCATCGGTAATCTCCTCTTTTTTTTTGAATCTCATACATGCATGAAAAAATAACAAGTAAAAAATAAAAATAGAGTTTACCTAAGGAAAAATCTTTCCTTGCCGCCGATAAACTCTGAGGAGTGAGCCACTAAAGGGGATTTTCCTTTGTTTCGAAATATCAGAGATCTAGGGTTTTGGTGGTCACAAAATAAGAGGGTGATAGTTTTGGGAAAGGTTTTGGGGTTCGGTCTTTTCAAAAGTAGAGGGTTTTTTGTTTTTGAAAGGTGTCTAGGTTAGGTTTTGGAACGTTTTGAGTGTTGAAGGCGGTGGCGGAGTAGCCGGGACCACTGGCGCCTCTAGAACCACGACGACTAAACGGTTTGGGGGTTGTATTTTCTGGGAAAACAGAAATAATATGAGAGCTTTCTCTCTTAAGGGGCTAAAAAATGAAAGATGAGGTCGATTGGGGTTTTTTATAAACAATTTTTTTAAAAAAAATGGTATAATTACTCATTAAGAGTCTCGCGTTTTGTTCTTTTCAAATCAGCTTGCCCTTGGTAGATTTACAACATTAATCCTCTTTCCTTTTTCAAACTTTTCAATCTGGTCCCCAAATTAAACAGATTCTGAGTTTAAATGGTGAAATTACCGCTTTAGTCATTCCGCGTTTTCAATGTTTTCAAAGCTATCTCGCCGCATGGGTTTATTACAAGTTTGGTCCTCGCAAGTTGATTCCAATTTACAATTCGATCCTTAAATGTGCCTTTTTGTTCTTTTAATTTCCGATCTCTGCTTTTCTTATTAATACACTTCGGTCCTCTTTCGTGTTTAGATATTTATGTCTTTTTTACCATGTTTTAGCATGTTCATGTCGTTCTCTTTGTGCTTGTATGTGTTTTATAGCATGATTAATTTATGTCTTTGTAACATGTGTATTAAAGTATGGTATATCTTGTCTCCATGTCTTATTTTATTTATTCATGTTGTATATATGTTCGTCTCATGTTATGTTCCGGTTTAGTTAGTGTGTTATGTATGCGTGTTTACATGTTTTTATCCCTTTTGTCTTTAGGTTATATGTTAGTGTGTTTTTTTTTTCTTTTTTTACATGGTGTATTGTTGTTTTATTTGTATTGTGATGTGTGCAAAAAAATGCCATATGTAAGTTTTAATTGTATTATCATGGCATTGATGTTTCATTAATCTAGCATCATGTTATTTATGTCATGCATGTTTTGCATTTGTTCTTATAAATCCAAGTATGTCATGCTTAGTTAATTAATTTTGAAAATTTGTTTTTTTCTTTTTTTTCATGTTCATGTGCATCCTTTTTGTTTTCATTATCATGTGATGTTATATCCATGTGTTTTTATTTATTTATTTACATTGTAATATCCGTACCTTATGTCCTAATATCATGTTAGCATAAATCGTTTTATTTATTAAGCTTGCATAAACGGAATATAAATTGTCAATGCGGCGCCCTTTTATCCGAGCGTAAACGGGGCCAGTATCAGGCGTAGTGATAGTGGTTTGGGCATTTACCCTCGGATAATGGGGCCTTTAAAATATACTCGCACTTATAACCAAATTTTAATTTAATCGTCATTTTAATCCGGAAAGTTTAATTTTAATAAAGCGGTAATTACTAAAGTACCAATTTTGGCGGTGTGGGGTGCTAATCCTTCCCCATCCGTGAATCGACTCCCGACCCAACAATTTTTAAATCTTTGGTTTTACAGTGTCCGGCCTACCTAAGTGGCCGGTGGCGACTCCAATTTCTAAATAAAACGCGGTTTCTTTAAAACCCCACGGAAGACATTATTTTCAAAACAAAACAATAGATAAAACTCGTTTTTTAGCATGAAAGGATATCGTTATAGATGGCGACTCCGCTGGGACATTTTTTTGTTTTTTCAAACAAAATAAAGTGGGTCGGGCTTTTTAAATAATTACTGCTTTATTAATATTAGAAATTTCGGATTAAAGTGACTATTAAACTAACATTCAGTTATAATTGCGTGTGTATTTTGACGCATTTAAAATATGGCATATAAACCCATTTTTTAAGTGGGGTGAAAACGCTAATGCTTTCGTGGAGATATCGTTCTCCTGTGTAGGCCTAGTAAGTACCTTCGGGGCTCGAGTACCTTATGCTTTCATAAGAATGTCGTTCCTTCGTGCAGGCATAAGCGAATGGGTCCCCCTAAATTGAACCCGGTTGAAATGAGCCTATAATGGGTGATGACCGGTGCTACCCTTAGTAGGGGACAACAAAGACAGTTTGGGTACCTCGTAGCACCAACACTGCATGTAGAGAATATAGAAAACCCACCCCTTTAGAGCTATGTGGATAACCTAAGTGTTTAGACAAGATATATTTAAGGTTATTCTGTTTGTTTACTTTATTTAAATTTACCTTTTATTTATGTATTTATTATTTTTATCCGGTACTAACTCATTTCTTTTTGTGTTTTATTTTATTTCTATTTTTATTTTACACATACTTTTGTTGCATTATCATTGCATCCGCATTACATAAAGGTAGTGGATCAAGTGGTTTACCCGATCGTAAAGTCTTTCACCATGGAAAAAGGTATCTCGGAAAGAAGAGCTAAACTTGTCACCGTGCATTGGTCGAGGTCAATCGAAGGCCCAAGGGGACAGTTGCGGCGAGTGCATAGTAGCGCGGTACACTTACGTGAGTCTTCAATGTAACGACTTATGAGATCTTCAAAGCATCTAGGAAGTATGGGACCGAAGACTACAAGACATGTTCTGTGATAGTTATGGCGACATTGCACACCAAGTATAATCGTTGGAGTCAATCAGCCACTTACTCGAGCTATTTTTCAGTTCTATAATCCTGTTTTTTGTTGCTTCACCTTCAATGGACATGACATGATGCCTACAGTAGAAGAGTACACTGCCTTACTTAATCAGAAGAACGTTCAGGAAGATTGGATCTATGCAAAACCGTCGAGGAATCGAATTACACTTGAAGCTCAAAACCTTTGTCGGGATGAGTGACGATTAGGTTAATGGCCTAATTTGACTTCGAGGAGACAAGATGCTCTTTGCATGGGAGAGTATTCAAGACATCATACCCGCACATCCAGATGAGCTGAAGAAGATAGACCTATTTACCTTGGGAATATATGGTTTGGTAATCTTTCCGAGAACTCTTGGAAACATTGATGTAGCCATTCTAGATATGTTTGAGCGTATGAAACAGAGGGCAAACCCAGTACCAGCAATCTTGACCGAGACTTTCATTTCTTTAAATGCCAGTCGAAAGCACAAAGAATGACATTTTCAAGGATGTGCACAGCTGTTATAGGTATGGATTCAGAGCCACATATGGAAGACACCGATGAGGGTCCTACCGGGGATATCCTTTCAAGGCTTTTCGCCCTTACATGAGTACTTAGCAAAAGAGTGGCGAGAAAACTTGAAGACGAATAAATGGTCCAGTTTCTTTAGGAACATTCAAGATGAAGACATAGTATGGAGGGTTTCGTGGCTCGGTAGAGTTAATTACTTCTTATCACGATTGCGTGATTATGACCGGTTGATGATGTTGGGGCTGCATGGTGGGATTGCTTGTGCTCCGCTTCGTGTCCCGATAGGTCCGATCATGACAGTTTGTTCCAATACCGTCGGATTGAGCCAAAGTGAATTTCCTTTCAAATGTGAGTTTATGGAAAAAGTTCATACTATCATGAGGGTTTAGGACCATTGTTACCGGAGCAGAGTGGAAGGAGACACCGAGCGTACGATCACCCCGGACTATGATCTTTGGAGACGTTTGAGGATTAATGATAAGATTCCAGAACTCGATCAGGGACCAGCGTGTCACTTGAGGAGCTTATGAGAGTAGTATCGTCTGAAGGCGATATTTTACTGAAATGAACTCAAGAAATCAAGAGGAATATGGAAACCCAAATGACTCAAGATGCGGGTGAGCTTTATAAAGCGAGTTTAGAGGTCGACGAGTGGGGACGGGATCATTAGGTAATTGAAGAAACTGAATGCGGTTTGAGCGAGAAGAACGCTCTTTACCAGAATGATACCCTCCTACTCCGAGCGAAAGTACAGAAGACCAGCCGAAGTCAGTTCATAGCCATGGAAAAGGAAATGATGAAGGTATCCATTTGGTGGAAGAAGAACGAGAGATCGACAAGTGAGCGATCAAGAAAGAGATAGAAAGCTGTAGGTTAGCTACCGAGGAGGAAATACGGTCTTTCAAGGAGGTCATCGATCAAGATAAGGAAAGAACTAGGCAAGAGATCAGCAAAGGAAAACAAGCAGTCAACTACGAAAGAGAGAAGACCGCTGCTTGGAAAAGAATGTCCATGGGTAGCAGGAATAGACTGTTAGAGATGCAAAGATTAAACGACGACACCATCCAAAGCCTGAATCAGAGCCAAAGTCAGAATGTCGAGTTAGAGGAAGGTTGGCGGATTAGAACACTCTTTTTTTTCGACTTACCGTCAGAGGAATGGCTTCATTGAACTACAAGAAAGGGAGCATGAAGTTGGCATGTTGCGAGCCCGGATTGAGTCGCTTGAAACAACTGTTCAGGATTATAGGGAAAGAATCAGAGTATTCGAAGAAGCTGCAGCTGGAGGAGACAATTATTGGCAAACAAGACTGCATGATGCTGCCCAGATGGTGCAGGATAGAGACCAATATTACGTGAACCTAATGGTGGATATACAGCGAGTTGCAAGGCATGTGAATGACTTAGCTGCCGAAGCCGAAACTCTCCGACCTTTCGTAGCCGCAGGCATGAAAGAAGCACCCAGGTTCATCAAGTTGTTCAGGGCTATTGGAAAGTTAGAGGATAGAGCTAGGGCTTATCTGTAGGACTCCGTGTTGTAATTAGGACTCTTTTGTATTAGGAACCCTCCTTTTGTAATGTGAAATCTATTGTAATCTAGATCCTTAAATTCCCGTGAAAGTAGTTCAAAAGGGTGATTACCAGCGGAATCAGTACCTTTATTTGCATACATGCATGCATTGCATCATTATATATACATTTATTTTCTTTGTAATCATATTAATATTGTAAATGTTGTGGCAGTGTGAAATTTGAAGTTAAGCCGCAATCATTCATCATCCATACCTTACCCGACTACAAAGCAAACTTATGGAAGATAGGATAATCAGTCTAGAGAAATGACAGAGAGATCTGGAAGCAATCACTCATTTTTATTTGGAAAAGTTTTGTATTAATTTGGAAATGCTACGTAATTATTAATGTGTATTACTAGTGTGTATATATTTCATTGTTATAGTGCGAGCATGTGCATTTTTAATATGCATGTATGTGTGATGTGTGGTATGCGTATGTCGTAGGTATGTCCGTATGTATAATGTGTGTACATTTATATTGATTAGTAGTGTGAACAAATATGTGTGTATATAGGTCATGTGTTAACTTGCATGAGTGTCTTGTATGTGAGTATATTAAGATGTTATATGTATAAACGTATTAAGGTGTATGCAGGTATGTATATATATGCATGTGTTACTATTATATAGGTGTGATTGCATGTATGTAGGTGTATATATGTTCGGGTATGTGTGTCACATGTACGTACACATGTCGCGTTTTCCCTAATTGCTTGTATGCATATATGTATGTATTAAAAATATAAGTATATATGTTATGCATGTGGTTACTATTAGTATTATTATTATTTTGGTAATATAATGGATTAAGACGGATCCAGTAGGAAATAGTAAAAAACCCATAAATATTACAAGTGTCCGGTCTAAATTATATTACAAACCCAAAATATAAGTTACAAGGCCCATTTCGAACAGATCCAACCAAACCCTAACCCATGTCCAAAAACCCTAATTACATGACTAACCTTAACCCTTCTTCCTTGCGCAACCCAATCTGAGCCGTTGGATCAAATTTTGATCCAAAGGCCATGATCAAAATGAGAGGACCTTCCAGCTGGCGCGTGTGGCTCACTCCCGGGGCTGCTGAACTTCCACGCGCACGTGGCATGCACGCACTGACTCTTTAGATATCAAGACGCCACATGGCATCATCGGTGCAATCCCGCCCGTTCAAGTATGTATCTGAGCCGTTCGATCTTCAAGGCATCTCAGCTGTTGGATCAGATCAGAACTAACGATCGAGAACAGATTTGGGCGGATGGTCACCTCCACCATGCCTGCACCATGCCGGTTTGCCAACCACCGTGTTCAGAAGTTTGCCAGAAAACACAAAAAATAGAGATCATGTCAGTGACCAAATCACGAAAAATACCAAACAGGGATCAGGATATATGTATCAGACCAATATTTTGTAAGATAAGTTATCGGTTTCAAAAAAAATACAAGTTTCCATCGGTAATCTCCTCTCTTCTTTTTTCGAATCTCATACATGCATGAAAAAATAACAAGTAAAAAAATAAAAAATAGAGTTTACCTAAGGAAAAATCTTTCCTTGCCGCCGATAAACTCTGAGGAGTGAGCCACTAAAGGGGATTTTCCTTTGTTTCGAAATATCAGAGATCTAGGGTTTTGGTGGTCACAAAATAAGAGGGTGATAGTTTTGGGAAAGGTTTTGGGGTTCGGTCTTTTCAAAAGTAGAGGGTTTTTTGTTTTTGAAAGGTGTCTAGGTTAGGTTTTGGAACGTTTTGAGTGTTGAAGGCGGTGGCCGGAGTAGCCGGACCACTGCTGGCCTCTAGAACCACGACGACTAAACGGTTTGGGGGTTGTATTTTCTGGGAAAACAGAAATAATATGAGAGCTTTCTCTCTTAAGGGGCTAAAAATGAAAGATGAGGTCGATTGGGGTTTTTTATAAACAATTTTTTTAAAAAAAATGGTATAATTACTCATTAAGGAGTCTCGCGTTTTTGTTCTTTTCAAATCAGGCTTGCCCCTTGGTAGATTTACAACATTAATCCTCTTTCCTTTTTCAAACTTTTCAATCTGGTCCCCAAATTAAACAGATTCTGAGTTTAAATGGTGAAATTACCGCTTTAGTCATTCCGCGTTTTCAATGTTTTCAAAGCTATCTCGCCGCATGGGTTTATTACAAGTTTGGTCCTCGCAAGTTGATTCCAATTTACAATTCGATCCTTAAATGTGCCTTTTTGTTCTTTTAATTTCCGCTCTCTGCTTTTCTTATTAATACACTTCGGTCCTCTTTCGTGTTTAGATATTTATGTCTTTTTTACCATGTTTTAGCATGTTCATGTCGTTCTCTTTGTGCTTGTATGTGTTTTATAGCATGATTAATTTATGTCTTTGTAACATGTGTATTAAAGTATGGTATATCTTGTCTCCATGTCTTATTTTATTTATTCATGTTGTATATATGTTCGTCTCATGTTATGTTCCGGTTTAGTTAGTGTGTTATGTATGCGTGTTTACATGTTTTTATCCCTTTTGTCTTTAGGTTATATGTTAGTGTGTTTTTTTTTCTTTTTTTACATGGTGTATTGTTTTTTTATTTGTATTGTGATGTGTGCAAAAAAATGCCATATGTAAGTTTTAATTGTATTATCATGGCATTGATGTTTCATTAATCTAGCATCATGTTATTTATGTCATGCATGTTTTGCATTTGTTCTTATAAATCCAAGTATGTCATGCTTAGTTAATTAATTTTGAAAATTTGTTTTTTTCTTTTTTTTCATGTTCATGTGCATCCTTTTTGTTTTCATTATCATGTGATGTTATATCCATGTGTTTTTATTTATTTATTTACATTGTAATATCCGTACCTTATGTCCTAATATCATGTTAGCATAAATCGTTTTATTTATTAAGCTTGCATAAACGGAATATAAATTGTCAATGCGGCGCCCTTTTATCCGAGCGTAAACGGGGCCAGTATCAGGCGTAGTGATAGTGGTTTGGGCATTTACCCTCGGATAATGGGGCCTTTAAAATATACTCGCACTTATAACCAAATTTTAATTTAATCGTCATTTTAATCCAGAAAGTTTAATTTTAATAAAGCGGTAATTACTAAAGTACCAATTTTGGGCGGTGTGGGGGTGCTAATCCTTCCCCATCCGTAACTGACTCCCGAACCCAACAATTTTTAAATCTTTGGTTTTACAGTGTCCGGCCTACCTAAGTGGCCGGTGGCGACTCCAATTTCTAAATAAAACGCGGTTTCTTTAAAACCCCACGGAAGACATTATTTTCAAAACAAAACAATAGATAAAACTCGTTTTTTAGCATGAAAGGATATCGTTATAGATGGCGACTCCGCTGGGACATTTTTTTGTTTTTTCAAACAAAATAAAGTGGGTCGGGCTTTTTAAATAATTACTGCTTTATTAATATTAGAAATTTCGGATTAAAGTGACTATTAAACTAACATTCAGTTATAATTGCGTGTGTATTTTGACGCATTTAAAATATGGCATATAAACCCATTTTTTAAGTAGGGTGAAAACGCTAATGCTTTCGTGGAGATATCGTTCTCCTGTGTAGGCCTAGTAAGTACCTTCGGGGCTCGAGTACCTTATGCTTTCATAAGGATGTCGTTCCTTCGTGCAGGCATAAGCGAATGGGTCCCCCTAAATTGAACCCGGTTGAAATGAGCCTATAATGGGTGATGACCGGTGCTACCCTTAGTAGGGGACAACAAAGACAGTTTGGGTACCTCGTAGCACCAACACTGCATGTAGAGAATATAGAAAACCCACCCCTTTAGAGCTATGTGGATAACCTAAGTGTTTAGACAAGATATATTTAAGGTTATTCTGTTTGTTTACTTTATTTAAATTTACCTTTTATTTATGTATTTATTATTTTTATCCGGTACTAACTCATTTCTTTTTGTGTTTTATTTTATTTCTATTTTTATTTTACACATACTTTTGTTGCATTATCATTGCATCCGCATTACATAAAGGTAGTGGATCAAGTGGTTTACCCGATCAGAAAGTCTTTCACCATGGAAAAAAGGTATCTCAGGAAAGAAGAGCTAAACTTGTCAGTCAGGCATTGGTCAGAGGTCAATCAGAAGGCCCAAGGGGACAGTTTGCCGAGCGAGTGCATAGTAGCAGGGTACACTTACGTGAGTCTTCAACAGAACGACTTATGAGATCTTCAAAGCATCTGGGAAGTATGGGACCGAAGACTACAAGACATGTTCTGTGATAGTTATGGCGACATTGCACAGCTGTTATACGTTGGAGTCAATCAGCCCTTACTCTGAGCTATTTTTCAGTTCTATAATCCTGTTTTTTGTTGCTTCACCTTCAATGGACATGACATGATGCCTACAGTAGAAGAGTACACTGCCTTACTTAATCAGAAGAACGTTCAGGAAGATTGGATCTATGCAAAACCGTCGAGGAATCAGAATTACACTTCGAAGCTCAAAACCTTTGTCGGGATGAGTGACGATTAGGTTAATGGCCTAATTTGACTTCGAGGAGACAGTACAGTCTTTGCATGGGAGAGTATTCAAGACATCATACCCGCACATCCAGATGAGCTGAAGAAGATAGACCTATTTACCTTGGGAATATATGGTTTGGTAATCTTTCCGAGAACTCTTGGAAACATTGATGTAGCCATTCTAGATATGTTTGAGCGTATGAAACAGAGGGCAAACCCAGTACCAGCAATCTTGACCGAGACTTTCATTTCTTTAAATGCCAGTCGAAAGCACAAAGAATGACATTTTCAAGGATGTGCACAGCTGTTATAGGTATGGATTCAGAGCCACATATGGAAGACACCGATGAGGGTCCTACCGGGGATATCCTTTCAAGGCTTTTCGCCCTTACATGAGTACTTAGCAAAAGAGTGGCGAGAAAACTTGAAGACGAATAAATGGTCCAGTTTCTTTAGGAACATTCAAGATGAAGACATAGTATGGAGGGTTTCGTGGCTCGGTAGAGTTAATTACTTCTTGTACAGTTGCAGTGATTATGACTGGTTGATGATGTTGGGGCTGCATGGTGGGATTGCTTGTGCTCCGCTTCTGGTGTCCCGATAGGTCCGATCATGACAGTTTATTCCAATACCGTCGGATTGAGCCAAAGTGAATTTCCTTTCAAATGTGAGTTTATGGAAAAAGTTCATACTATCATGAGGGTTTAGGACCATTGTTACCGGAGCAGAGTGGAAGGAGACACCGAGCGTACGATCACCCCGGACTATGATCTTTGGAGACGTTTGAGGATTAATGATAAGATTCCAGAACTCGATCAGGGACCAGCGTGTCACTTGAGGAGCTTATGAGAGTAGTATCGTCTGAAGCTGATATTTTACGAAATGAACTCGAAGAAATCAAGAGGAATATGGAAACCCAACAGACTCAGCATGCGGGTGAGCTTTATAAAGCGAGTTTAGAGGTCGACGAGTGGGACGGGATCATTAGGTAATTGAAGAAACTGAATGCGGTTTGAGCGAGAAGAACGCTCTTTACCAGAATGATACCCTCCTACTCCGAGCGAAAGTACAGAAGACCAGCCGAAGTCAGTTCATAGCCATGGAAAAGGAAATGATGAAGGTATCCATTTGGTGGAAGAAGAACGAGAGATCGACAAGCGAGCGATCAAGAAAGAGATAGAAAGCTGTAGGTTAGCTACCGAGGAGGAAATACGGTCTTTCAAGGAGGTCATCGATCAAGATAAGGAAAGAACTAGGCAAGAGATCAGCAAAGGAAAACAAGCAGTCAGCTACGAAAGAGAGAAGACCGCTGCTTGGAAAAGAATGTCCATGGGTAGCAGGAATAGACTGTTAGAGATGCAAAGATTAAACGACGACACCATCCAAAGCCTGAATCAGAGCCAAAGTCAGAATGTCGAGTTAGAGGGAAGGTTGGCAGGATTAGAACACTCTTTTCAGACTTACCGTCAGAGGAATGGCTTCATTGAACTACAAGAAAGGGAGCATGAAGTTGGCATGTTGCGAGCCCGGATTGAGTCGCTTGAAACAACTGTTCAGGATTATAGGGAAAGAATCAGAGTATTCGAAGAAGCTGCAGCTGGAGGAGACAATTATTGGCAAACAAGACTGCATGATGCTGCCCAGATGGTGCAGGATAGAGACCAATATTACGTGAACCTAATGGTGGATATACAGCGAGTTGCAAGGCATGTGAATGACTTAGCTGCCGAAGCCGAAACTCTCCGACCTTTCGTAGCCGCAGGCATGAAAGAAGCACCCAGGTTCATCAAGTTGTTCAGGGCTATTGGAAAGTTAGAGGATAGAGCTAGGGCTTATTTGTAGGACTCCGTGTTGTAATTAGGACTCTTTTGTATTAGGAACCCTCCTTTTGTAATGTGAAATCTATTGTAATCTAGATCCTTAAATTCCCGTGAAAGTAGTTCAAAAGGGTGATTACCAGCGGAATCAGTACCTTTATTTGCATACATGCATGCATTGCATCATTATATATACATTTATTTTCTTTGTAATCATATTAATATTGTAAATGTTGTGGCAGTGTGAAATTTGAAGTTAAGCCGCAATCATTCATCATCCATACCTTACCCGACTACAAAGCAAACTTATGGAAGATAGGATAATCAGTCTAGAGAAATGACAGAGAGATCTGGAAGCAAGATTTGATGAGGCCCAGAGAAGCCTCAGTGACCAGATTGCTTAGTCACAAGTGTCGATAGTGTCCGACATAACTGCGTTGTTGGATAAGAGCCTCGGAAAAAGAGTCGATGGTGAAGTCGCTCAAGAGCCGGAAGGTACCCCAGCACACAGTAAGGTTCAACCGGCTACGCCAAATCTGGCCAGAAGGGTATATATTGACCCTGCTGGGATGTCTACTAATCTTCAAGTAGGGGCATCTGAGAATCAACCCATTGACATAGAAGCACTCTACGATGAGGAGGTGCCAGACCTGAACTTGGTCGAAAAGATCAGGACAGAGGTATAAAAGAAATGGGAGGAGAGGTTTCACCTCATAGAAGAAAGATTTAAAGCCCTGCAAACTACAGAAGAATTAGGAAGCGATGCCAGTGACTTAAGTCTGGTATCCGACCGTGTCCTGCCACTAAAATTTAAAACACCGAAGTTCGACAAATATGACGGAACCACGTGTCCTTCCGCACACGTGACAATTTATTATCGGAAGATGGCAGTCTACCTCAAGGATGAGAAACTTTTAATTCATTGTTTCCAGGACAGCCTGACTGGGGCGCCGCTGCGGTGGTATACCCAGTTGAGCCGAGTAAACATTAAAACCTGGAAAGATCTTTCAAGAGTATTCATCGAGCAATACAAGCACGTGACGGGCATGACGCCCAGCAGAATTATGCTAGAAAATATGGGGCAGAAACCCAAAAAAAGTCTGCGACAGTATGCCCATAGGTGGCGAGAAATGGCCGCCCAGATTTAGCCACCCAACCCCGAACATGAAATTACACCTTTATTTGTTAATACTCTGAAGGGGACACAGTTTGATCACCTCATTAATAACACAACTCAGAGTTTTGCTGATTCAATTAGGACCGGGGAGTCCCTTGAATTGGCAATCAAGAGTGGTAGGATTGATAGCGGGGAAAGTTCTCGGAAGTACAACAAGAAGAATGAGGTGAACACTGCCAGTACTTACACCGCCCCAAAGAATTTCACAGTCTCACAGCCACATGCGTCTACTAGGAAAGCATAAAACTCGAACCAAAGAGAGGAGAGAACCCCGAGAAAGTAGAAAGAGAGGCAAACTTTTACTCCATTACCCGTTTCGTACTCTGAGCTTTACTCTCAGTTGCACAAAGTGGATTTGGTCCGTCCATACTACGTTACTCCGTTCAAACTGCCATTCCCGTCCTGGTATGACTCGAACGCGCATTGCGATTATCACAGTGGTGCCCTTAGTCATCCTACAGAGAACTGTCTTACTTTCAAAAAGCTTGTGCAGAGTCTAATCAATTCTGGGATACTGAAGTTTGAAGAACCAAATGTAGCTGTTAACCCATTGCCTAATCACGGGAATATGGGAGTGAATTCTATTGAGGAGTAC
The DNA here is from genome assembly GCA_019671005.1 of Hibiscus mutabilis. Lineage (NCBI taxonomy): Eukaryota > Viridiplantae > Streptophyta > Magnoliopsida > Malvales > Malvaceae > Hibiscus > Hibiscus mutabilis. The sequence goes on from CM033744.1 coordinate 37,910,135, forward strand.
TCTACCAAGAAGGTCAAGGAGAATGTGTCAGAAATCAAGTCTCATTTGCGGTGGATATTTCAGCAATTGTGCATGGCTCACTTGATCGACAGGGGCATGGTAGTAGTGCAGAAGGGGTGTGGAGTGTACTGTGAATTCCATCAGGACGGAGGACACGACATCTAACAGTGCAACGAGTTTAAGAGATTGGTGAAGCAATTGATGAACAACAAGCAAATAGAGTTCTTTGAAGAGCCTACAGGAAGGATGGGGTCAGACGTACATATGACGGACAGCCTCAACATTAAATACGGGAGAGACATACCTTTTTTCATCTCCTCCAGGCCAGAGGGTGCAAGCTCCTCCCAAGGAGAAGCTTCAAAGGTGACTCCCAAGATCATCATCTCAGCACCATCCCCGTTCCCATTCAAGGATATGCGGCAAACTCCCTAGAACTATGTTGTGAATGTGACCATACCAAAAAAGCCTGAATCTGGTGAAGCAAAAGAACAGAAAGTTGAAGAAAAGCCTACACCGAAAGACGAGCAAGCCAAGGGTGATAAGAATATTAGTGAGGTGGGCCACTTCATGAGGAGTGGCAGATGTTACTCCTCAGAAACCTTGAAGGCTGCTGAAGTTTCCAAGGATAAAGAAAAGGATACATCGGTTACCCTTGCGCAGATATTCGGTGAGGAACCACCTCCAAAGATAAATGAACCAGTAACCGAGGCTCAGGCCAAAGAATTTCTGAAATTCTTGAGACATAGTGAATACAACGTAGTGGAACAACTACGAAAGCAACTGGCAAGGATTACAGTGCTAGAGTTGCTCCTGATCTCAACAGATCACCAAGGCAAAAACAACATCAACAACAACACGACTCTAGAGTGAGGTCGGGTCACAAAGCATCAGTACATACACTCCGTGTGAGACCGGGTCACGTAGCATCGAATTATACACCTTGGGTGAGGTCGGGTCACATAATATCAGAACATACACCTATACTCAGAATTATCCCTCGAGCATCTTCGAATGAGGCCCGTGTTACATAGTATCGGTAACCTCCATTCGGTATCTCAACCATGGTGTTGCAACATTTTTCACTGGTATCCGGATCCTATCAATCAAAAAGATTCAACCTATCAAATGCCTACCCGACATACAAGCAATATGATCCTAATTATCCCCTATTATTGCTAAACATCAACATATCATCTATTATACATTACCGAGTTGTTAATACATTATGGAGGAGTGCCTATTTAATCTCATTCATTAAGGCATAGTTCAATTATTAATATTCTATATTACCCTTATCTTAGATCGGTATTTCATACTATCCAATTTAGTGACATCAATACTCGAATATGAGTATCGATATGGTACCCTTGGTTAACGGTACTCGCACGCATACCGCTACCAATTAGTTTACTGGAAATTTCTAATTTCCATAAGTATTGGTACGGTTCCACCCGTACTGATATGACCCTAATCGCTTACCGGTACAACCAAAGCTCATACCAGTACCTAACTTACAGGTTCGTACAATTTCTTTAAATTACGATATTATAACACTTAGTAGATTCTTAAAGCTTATAAAAGACATTAAAGTATGTTACTAGCGTATTTGATTGATTATTACCATTTACCAGCTTTTTACCTATTTAATCGAATATTTAACAGTATTGTCTCTAACCAGTATCCAATCAACATATTATTTTATTCATCTAACACACAAGGCATCATCATATCTCAATCAGTCAACCAATCATACAATCAGATGATCATACAGATATTTAGACAATCATACACAGCCTCTAAAGCTCATAATAGACTCGAATATTCTTAAGCTCATCAAGCATCTCACTAATTTCCAAGCATCAGACTATCAGTATCAACACATGCTTATTACTCATCTACTAATTTGCAACCACTAACATGCAAGACAATTACACTTATGATGCTCATGAAGTATTTCAGAGTTCAAGGTGTACTAACCTTAGGCTGATATCACTAAAATCCTCATTTAAACTTCCTGAACAATCTACGTGATCTGATGTCCAAACTCGAACAACCCTCGTATATCAACAAATACAAAAATACATTAATTCTATGTATCTCTTATACTACTCACAAGGTTAAATGCGTAAAAATATCTTACAGGATTTAAATTTGTCAAAACAGACTGTGCTATTGGATTCAGAACGTCAAGAAACCCCCGGGTAGGTTCCTTCAGAAAAAGTTAACGGTTGATCAACTCCGGTCAATAGTCTGGTCAACTCCTGAGCGATTTGGCACGGCGCATGTGCATAGGAAGCTTGGTGCACCCCATGTACGTGATCCAGTACGGGCGAGTGCACTGTAACCTCGGTGCACTAGCAGGGTACGCTCTAGTGCGGTAGGGTGCATGTGCACCCAGGGAGAGCTATTTCGTGCAGCGCGGTACACATGAGCAGTTTGCACCCGCCTACGCTGGCGCACGCCCACTCGCAGGGGCAGTGAGTTGTGGTACTTGAGCCTTCTTCTGGTGGTCAAACGGCGGTGGTGAGCTTCAGTCCTGCTGTTTTTTGGCTGCTGATTTCAATGGTGGCCTCTGTTTACGGTTGTGATGATCGAAACGTGTCAAACGAGCTTTCCCTGAAACTTCATCTTCCTCACTCTGGTGAACGGTAGCTCAAACGATGATGTGGCGACCACCGTTAGACTCGTCTCGGTGAGACCTTTCCAATGGTATCGATGTTATCATGTACTGTGGCTCCGATGGCCGTAGATTGAGGTTCAAAACCTCCTTCTTTACTTTTTCTCTATTCCCTCCTTTTTCTCTCTCCCCTAAAATATCCCATTTATTTTTCTCTTTTTTTCTTCCTCTCTCCATCACATTATCAGCCTGTATATTCAAATTACCAACTATTTTTATTTTTTTCTTTTTTACTCTTAGGCTCAATTGATTATTCTTAATTGGGCTCCCGTCCTAGGGCCCCAATAAATTGGGTTCGAGGCCCAGTTTTGCAAGGTCCAAGATTCAGGTCGTTACAAAAGTTGTAATATTTAGTATTCAAAACTTCTGGTGTCGTATCTTTTTACTGCCTGCAAAGATGGTTAAGAGAGTTCAAAGTATTCGTACTGCTTTTCTATGGAAAGGAACTGAGGTTGTTACTTATAGAGCTGCTCGGGTAAGTTGGGATAAAATTTACCACCCAAAGTGTGAGGGTGGGCTAGGAGTCAAGGATACTACAGCTTGGAATAAAGCGTGTATGGTTAAATGTTTATGGTTTCTTATCACTCGGTCAGGATCACTTTGGGTAGTCAGGGTGGAGAAATACTTACTCAAGAGATCTTCCATTTAAAATGAGCCTATTCGGAGTACTTGTAGCTGGACTTGAAAGAAGTTAATGAAGCTCCAAATTATTTTGTCTCAGATTGAATATTTGCAGAATGGCTTTAAAGCTAGGGAGGTATGAGAGAAAATTTGACATAAGCTGGATCGAGTATAATGGTTTAAGGTTGTTTAGGGTGAGCTTCATATTCCTATGCATGCTTTTATGTCCTAGTTGTTGGTTCATGATAAATTTTCTACTAAGGCTCGATTGTTAGCGTGGGGTTGTCATGTGAATGTTGTTTGCCTATTTGTGGTGATGGTGTGGAATCCATGGACCATTTTTTGGATTTTACTTGTTTGTTGGTTAAGTATGGTTGTTGGTATTGCAGGCTTGCAGGGTTTTCTCTCATTTTGGTTGTAGGTTAGAGTTGTTGAATTGGGTCCAAATTCATGGGAAAGGAAAGACTTTACTTGCAACTGTGGTTTGACTTGCATGGAGTGGTTTAAATTATTATATCTGGCATGAGCATAACGGTAAAATGTATGGTCGAAGACCAAGACAAGCCACTACCATTTTTGCTTTGATTAGGGCGGATGTAAGTATGAGGTTACTAGGTAGTTCTAAGTTTTCTAGTTCAAATTCTTTTCTTATTTCTAAATGGGGAATGCATAGATCATAGGCCCTATTTGTTTGTTTTTATGTTGTTGGTGACTTGTTCGTAAGGTGTATTGGTGGTTCTTTGGATAATAAAATCTTCATTTATCCAAAAAAATGAAAACTCTAAGAGAAGAAAGAAGAATACTACCAATGAGTCTAGAACCCAAGATCTAAAAAAATATAAGGGAACAAAGATGAGCAATTTGGCCAATCGACCAAGTATGCTTGCTCGCCTTAACTTTAGGGGTGGAAATCGGGTGGTGCAGGGACGATTTTGCATTCTCCACTTCGTTTTCAACACTTGCGGGGACGATTTCAGGGAATCCCCGTTACATGCTTCAAAGATTTTTTTCATCCACATTCACATACCCATCAGATCCCTACGGTTTTCGGGGAATCCCCATACTAACAAAATCAAACAAATTTTACTATTTTACTAACCAAAATATATGGTCAATTTCAATTTACAAGTAATATATTCAATACACTTAAAAAATGCGATCGAAAGGGAATAAGGTAAATTAGGAGATAAATAGAATATATACTCTTAATTAACAAAAAATGGTAAATTACTAGAGAGGTCACCCAAACTTAATAAGGTTTAAACAAGAGGCACAAATATCTTGATGGATTAAAATATTGATAATTAGATAATTAGGTATACAGGTAAATGAGAGCTAATTATATATTTTTTAAGTATTTTGCAAAATGTCGGGATCCTTGCGGATATTTTTCGAGGATCCCCACAGTTATTTATATGGTTACGGTTCAGTTATCCTCACGGTTCGAATATAGCAATTCCCGTCCCCATCCCTATTTAAGCTTCAGTGATAAAACTCCTCCGTCCTTGTTCCCGTGGGTAAAGATTTCGATTATTCTCCATCCATGTTTGTTTGAATCCCCACGGTTTTCAAATATTCCTCACCCAACTCTCACTCCAACTTTACTTCACTTTACAAAGTGCATAAGATTAAAAGTTGTATATAAACCATTTTGCAAAGCTAATATTTCACCAATATAAGATACAAAACATTTTTTGACATCACACCATTTTACCAACATCATTTCCAAATAATAATAATAACAAGGCTTTACTACAAAATAAGTGCCCAAACTATATCTTTTTTTTAAATAGATGCCTAAAGTATTTTTTGGTTAAAATATGTATCTAAAGTTTTATTTTTCACTGAAATATGTGCCTAAAGTATTTTTTTGCTGAAATAGGTGCCTAAAGTTTAATTTTTGGTTAAAATAAGAGTCAAAGTAGGTGTCTCAGTTAAAACAAAAAAAAATGAAACTTTAGGCATTATTACAAAAAAAACATAGTTCGAGCACTTATTTTGTAGTTAAGCCTAATAATAATCATCAAATTCAATAAAAACTTATGAATAAGTTGGTAATTCTGAAAGTTTCTAGATTAGATGGTATTTGCTATGGAAGGAGAGAAACCAGAGAACTCAACTCATGGTCTTTTTCCAGGAGTTTGGATCAGTTTTGGGTGTGTTAGATGGAGGCGCTTGCGCAGAGGTGGCGGTGATGGGAGGATACGAGAAACTGTAGGGTGGAGGCATGGTGGGGTACCTTGCGTTTTTATAGTTCTCATCATGGTAAAACATTTTGGTGTCGATGGAGAGTGGGAAAAAAAAGAAAAAAAAACCAAATAGAGAGGGGCATTTCCGCATATAAGTTTAGGCAAGTTGATCTCTCCGCTCCTTGGCTTTCTTCTCACACTGGTTCTTATGGATATGAGAGCTATGTGATTGTTGCTCAGAAAGTCGTTGCTGCAGCAACCCTTGTTTCATGGTTAGCCCTTACTACAGCAACCCATGAGGAAGCCACTGCTTTGCAGAAATGAAGCCCTTTTCGACGGTTTTATGGGAAATGGTACGTTAGCAAGGGTTTGTATTTTTTTAAATGTCAAGAGTAGGTCTATGGATAGCAGCTCAAAAATGTTGGAGAAATCTGAGTCTAATAGTGAAGCCCCTGCGCAAGCTGATTGAAAGGGCCAGAGTGGTGGTCATGAGCTCGGTATCGTTCTCGAACTCACTCCTACTAAACCACGTGAAGAAGCAAAAAATTGTTTAAGCCTTGGTGGCACTTTTTCGAGGAAGAGCTAAGTGTTTTTATTTTTGAGATTGTTGGGATCTTGTCTCAAGTTTTTAGCTGTAAAACTTTAGTCAACTTGGACATTATGAAAAAGCTGTGGATTGTCTGCATAGACAAAGACCCATGTACGAGGTTTTTTGGGGAACCGTGCCAAGACATTTTTATCTAGGAATATGGGATATCTCGAGTCCTGTAGATGTGGGTCTCATGTTTTGAATTCTTGTTCAGATTGTTGGTGATTGTAGCTCAAAATAGATTTGTCTTTGGTGATCTTTTATTGGACAAATCAAAGTTTGGGTTTGTTGGCTTAGTAGTGGATGTTGTTTCTTGCCTTGTGCTGAAGTACAGGAAAGGTGAATTTGTTCCCATTTTTGGTATGCTTTGTTCGAAGATCAAGATGATCCTCGACGACCCCAACAATCCTAGGTTTGTTTCTGGTTCCAATAAGGAAGAAGATGGAAGACTCATTTCTGATCATGGAAATCAAAAAATGGCGGATATCCCTCACCAAGGGTATCCGCAATATCCATTTTTCTTTTGCTTCCAGCTATGTTCGAAAAGTGAAAGGATCGAAGCATAACATTGGATTGTGTTCCTTCCCCTAGAATCATCTTAAATCTTGCGGGTTGTGTGATCTTAGATTTTGGATTTTTAAGGTGGTTCGTTGGTCTTTTTTCTGTGGGTTGTTTGGGGCTTGTTTGGTGTGTTTGCCTTTGCTTCGATGTACGTGCTTGTTTTGTGAATGAATTCTCCTTTGATAAAAAAAAAAAAGGGGATGGGAGCAGAGATGGATCATTATAGTAGAGCCTTGAGCCTTGACACCTCCGAGGTTTAGGGAAATTAAATTTATATTCTTCAAATATTTTAAAAATTTTAACAAGATTCTCTCAAATTCGTTATAAATTCTTATTAAGTCTTAATATTTTTCTGACTATTTTTAATTAAGTTTCCTAAATTGTTAAAAATTTTATTAAAACCCTCAAATTTTTTGAAATTTTAATTAGACCATCAACTTTTTTAAAAAAATCTCATAAATCCTCAAAATTTTCAAAAATTTGAATAGACCTTCAAAAAAATTAAAATTTTTATTAAGCCCCCAAATTATCACACTAAAATCTGCCCTGAACAAGAGTTTAATTTGTAGTTCTCAGTTTGTAAAGTTCCTTGGATAAATAAAATTTTACTTATCCAAAAAAGAAATGTATTAATAGCATGTAAATATGTCCACTTGATTGATTAAAAATGTGATAGACATGATCAGGGAGGATTGAATATTGAGATGGCCAAAATATTGAATTTAAAAAATACATTGAATTATTAAAGTATTTCAACTCAAAATTCAGGTGACAAGTCTCAATTTGTCTAATATTTAAATTTATGGAATCTAAATTTTTATTAGACAAAAAAAATTTAGAGCATGAAACTATATTTTTTAGTTCAACCCCTACTTGATTAAATATTTAATAATTTTTTATATTTTTTAATTTTAATATTTATTTTTTATAGGGACCAAAATACTATTAGACAAAATTTATCAATTATTTAAAATTTTTTACAGGGACCTGGAGCTATTTGGGCCCAAAGAAAACTCCGTCTCTCGACATGATATATCCACATAATTAAAATTTTGGAACCAGACAAAAGGAAGTCAAAAATCAGGATTTTTAGGGGAATATTAGGGTGGGAAATATATTAGGATATATGGCAGGTTATAATTTTTTAGTAAATTAGGTCATTTGTTACAATGAAAGGGATTTGTCGCGTGTTTTTGAAATATTTTTGTTGTGTCTCATTAAAAAATAACATTTAAAAACTCGTCAAGAACACGTGACAAGTTCTCCTTCATTATAGCAAATGTCCTAATTTACTAAATAAACTCTAACATACTTTATATCCCTAAAAATTTTGGCTTAATAATTAGAAATATGCCCAATTTATACACGTTTTTTCAGTTTAGTGTCTAACGTTTTTTTGGTCCACTTTGGTGCCTAATGTTTTCAACGTTACTCAAATAGGTGTCCCACCGTTATTGTCCGTTAATTTTCACCGTTAACTTCCGTTAAGTTCCATGTGTTAGCTTCTTAAAATTCCAAAATTATTTTTAAAAAAAAAGTAAAAATTAATACATCTGAAAAAACCCCAAAATTATCCTAAATTTTTCAAATAATTCCAACATAGTCCCCAAATCCCTAAAACCCTCAAATTCAGCAACTATCATCACCATTGGTCACATTTTCGGCAAAAAAAATGAAGCGCCCTCCCCTCGCCGAACGACCCACACATCGTTCATCATCTGTTATGTCGTCGTTTGTCGTGAATTATTCGAATGAACCATTCGATGATTTCGACGTTTCATACGGCGTCGATCAATTTTCAGTGACAAGATGATAGGGTAAATAGTCGTGATGGTCCGACGAAGGATGTGATGGTCGACGACGTGGCAATCAGCGGCGAAATCATCTCAAATCAGGATTTGGGGTTTGGGTGGTAGGTATTTTAATTTTTAGGGCTATTTTGTGATAATTTTGGATTTTTTCGGTTATTAATTTTTATTTATTTTTAAATATAATTTTAAAATTTTAAGAAGCTAACATGTGGCACTTAACGGAAGTTAACGGTGAAAATTAACGGACAGTAACGACGGGGCACCTATTTGAGTAACGTTGGAAACGTTAGGCACCAAAATGGACAAAAAAATGTTATGCACCAAACTGAAGAAAAAAAAGTTATAGGTTGGACACCTTTCTGACTATTAAGCCAAAAAAATTCCCCACTACAATATGGGTAAAACTTTGATACACATGCTTTATAAAATTAATTTTACACAAGCCTGTGTATTTACACTATAAAGCCCTAAATCCTAAATTTCTAACGCTAACCCTAAAAACTAAACCCTATACACTAAATTCTAAACACTAACATTAAATTCTAAACCCTAAACTAAAACCCTAACCCCTAAAACTAAAAGGCACGTGTAAACTAAAGTTTACGCGGCCTGTGTATTAAAGTTTTTTCCCTACAATATTCCCCTAAAAACAAAATTCTTGGGTCAAACATAATTTATCGTATTTTTAGATATTAATTTTAAGAATTAAAATAAATAGGAGTCCAAACACAATTAATCCTATTTTTAAAAAAATATTATATAATTTAGCCAAGTCACTCAATTATATGTTTTGGTCACAAATAGAACTTTATTTCTAAAAATTACAATTTAGTTATTTAATTAATTTTTTTACAAACGGTCATTGGGACGTTAGAACAGAAACAAACATCTAATAAATATGGTATAATAATAGTTTTAATCCCAAAATTTATGCATTATTTCAATTAGGTCATAATTCAAAATAATTTAATAAATTTAACCCTTCAAATTTAAAATTTTCAAAATTGCCCCCTTTTGATAGACTCTTTGACCACTCATCACATTCTCTTCTATTGCCCATTAATTCAATAATGGGATGGCCCATTATGACCCTAATGTTGCCCGCTAGTAGCCACAATCACTTCATTAATATAATTTTTAAATATAAATGGTTATTGATTTATTTCGAATTAAGATAAAAATGATAAGATGTATAAGGTTTAGGGACAAAATTTGTTATTATACCAAGCTGTGTTAGACGCCTGTTTCAGTTTTAACGGCATGGTGACTTGATTGTAATAAAATTTTAATTAAATGATCAAATTAACTTTTAGATAGAAAATGACACGTTTGTAACTGAATACATAAATAAATAATTTGGAGAGTATTTTACCCAAGTAAAATTTGGCTATGATGGGATTCAAAAACATGGTATGACTTGGGCTTCAATGGATCACAAAAATCTCCAAAGGAAGGTTTTGGTAAATATTATTAGTAGTATTGCTATGATTTTCTAGTGTGGAAATAGGAGAAATTATTACATGGTCCTAGCTCACCACGTCATCTATGGTCTATCCAATGAGATTCATTCATTTAATGACATTTAGGAAAGAGGTGAAAATTCACTTTGAAAAAAAAATGAGATGAAAAATTATTATTGGATGAGACCATGGATGATGTGGTGAGCCAAGCTCATCTAATAATTTTTCGTGGAAATAGAGAAATAGAAGTTCGATCAAAAGAAAGAGAAAATAGAAGGATTCATAAACAACGGGAGTATACTGCAAATGGACAAAAATCATATGCACTTTTTAGTGTTACTTTTTATGTCCAACACTGAAAAACACCAACAAAAAAATAAATTCTAATCCCTAACTCTAAATTTTAAACCTTACCCTCTAAAACATACACCCTACCCTAAATTCTCTAAACCTTAAACCTAATTTTTAATAAGGGGGCATAAATAAGGGAACCAAAAGAGTAGAGGATTTCTATTCCCTGCAAATAGCCTACCAAACAAAACAAGAGAAACAACAATTTAACATTGTATAGAAAATAGAAACCGAACACTAAAATTTTTACTTGATGTACGTAGGAACACAATGCAACTTAGTTGCTTGCTAATGCTACCGTAATAAAAACAACTATTTACCACAAAAAGAAAAACACCACAAACGCAAAGCAAGAAACTAAAATACAAGCAACATTATCTTGTTCGATGATAAACAATGAACAAAACCCATGTTTCTGATCCAAAGTTATCACACAAGCTAAAGCCTGGCACTTATATGGCTGGAGCTATCGTGGTAGCTCGGAACTTTAAACTTGGCGTACTTTAATACTAGTGCAGCAATTCTTTTTATATCTTCTGTTGTTTGTACAGCAGTCAAAGTCATTCGTATCCTGAAAAAAAGCTAGGACAACAAGATTATATACAACGAGAAGTAATATCCGAATTCTTACATAGGAGGACGTGGATTTGAACATTATCGAACCTTGCTGTATTTGGAGGGACTGCTGGGGGTCCGACAGCCACGCAATAGAAGCCGGATTGTATAAATTCCCTAAGTATATTGAGATTGTTAGACAAAGAAGGTATACAATGAAGAGAATATTATACATGAGTGATGAATAAGAGAAGGTGAGAATGAAAACAAACTGGTTGACTTTGATGGCCTCCATTATATCTCCTATTATAACGGATACAATCTGGCTTTTGACTGGGATTCCAGTTAGAGCATGGAACTCTTTCATTCGGTTCCGGATCTCCCTTCTACGCCATGATTCTTTCCTCGCCACCACCACCGACGCTGATCCGTGTATGTCAGAATAAGAAATACGAATTATGCATTATGCATTGAACTGTAATTCGGAAATCAAAAAAAGAGATTGCAGATATTCAATTTGAAAATGTTTACCATAAGAGGCAGCAACCAGGGGAATAGGTGCGATTGTTGAATATATGAAAGACCGGTCCTTTGATTGAATCCATTGTTTCCAGATTTTGCTGTGGAAGTAACATTCAGAGATCATAAACTTGTATGAACCCTCCTAGAGAAGATGCTGCAAAGCATTAATTACCTGCATGCTATGAACCCTCCTAGAGAAGATGCTGCCTTACTCAAAGTGCCCACGCATATGTCGACATCGTATTCACAATCGAATTCCTCAGCCAGTCCCCCTCCATTTTTTCCCCAAACAAACGTTCCATGAGCCTGAAAAGTCGAAATTACTTTACATATATGCTAAAATGGAGTTACATATTCTTATGATTTCAGAAAAATAATTGGATATTCGAGGACCTACGTCATCAACCACCCAGAAAAACCCATGCTTCTTGCGAAGCTGAGCCAGCTCAACCATGGGTGCAATGTCTCCATCCATACTGAACAAGCTGTTAATATAAGATATATTTAATGGCCATTACATAACATGGATAAAATAGAAAAGAAAATCGACAGAAGTAATGTCCGGCTTACCTATCTGTCACCACCACCTTTTTCTTATTTTTACACTTTGTTCTGTAAAACATTAGTAAAAGAAACCATTTTTATTAGATGGCAGTCATGTGACTGAACCCATGAAAGCTTTTTACTATAAAAAACCAAAAAGAAAACAGCATACAAGCGAGCATCGAGGTGAGACATGTCACAGTGTTTATAGACAAACAATTCGACTCCTCCTTGATGTTCAGCGAGTTTAAGACCGTCGACGATGGAGGCATGGTTAAGCGAATCTGAAAATATCGCAACCTTTTCTTCCTTTGTTGGCCTCGTTCTTCCGGTCAGCACCGGTACAATACTTCCGATTGCAGCCATCAGGGCCATATTGGCTGCAAATCCTGAGGTGAAAACAAGGCAAGCCTACAATCCCCAATTCCCAACGGAGTTATAGTTTCTTCTTATACTAATTCTTAATTACAAGTTTTCAAAGATCGAATACATAAGTTTTAGCATTCCATCTGTAACTATTAGTTAAACAATGTTTTATAATATACCTCTTTCTTCTTTAAATTTGCCAAGACGGATTCTAGTGCCATGTGGTAATTGGTATATCCACATATCAACGGGGAACCCCTTGGACCTGTTCCTAGCTCCATTGCTGCCTGTTTAAATCGAGAATGAATGAAAACCAATCATTGATCCATAACAGGAATTTGAATGTTCCTGAATTGCTTCCCGAAAAGAGAGAGGAAAAAAAACAATATATTCATTAAAAATGAATTACATTGGCCATAGCTTTTGCAATTGTGGGATGCCTACTCAATCCCAAGAAATCATTTCCAGCAAAAAGGGTTAGGTTCCTGAATTGCTTCTCCTGGTTTGAACTTATTATTTCATGTTCTTCTCTTTCATTTTTGCTGGTTAGTTCAAGTCCTGCATGCGCCATGGATGTACATTACATGTCCCCACAATCATAACGTCAACATACATGTATTTATACGTATATGTATACGTGCATCTTAAACACATACCATCCATCAATCGTTGGAAGAAAGTTTGTGGGAGTTTAATTTGAGAAGCAAGTTGATCCCAAGGCTGAATTCCTTGGTATGTTTCGTATTGATCTTCGTCGAAATTTGTTCGAGCTCCTTCTTCTTGTCCCGCAATGGATACATTCATGGGCCGTAGAGGCGCAAATGTTCTGCGAGACTCCAGCTTCGGAAGTGCTTCTTCAACGTACAAGTCCCATGAGCTCTTCTTAATCTTCCCCATTGATCCTATTTTCAAACAAATCACAAATAATGTCGCCAATTTGCTTTTTGTATAAGAAAGATGGGAAAGAAAAGCTCTTTTTGGTTTCTCTCAGAAAAAAAAAGTAATTTTATTGATAAAAATGTACATTGGATTACAAACGAATTCGCCAAAGACTCACCTAATCGTAAAACCAAGAAAGCCGAAACAAAATATTCACCTCAAAGACTCATCTAAGCATAAAGCCAAACACATGGCGCGCAGGTATTTGCCGAAACAACATATTCACCTCAAAGACTCAGCTAAGCATAAAACCAAACGCATGGCGCGCAGGTATTTGCCAACACAACGTATTCACCTCAAAGACTCAGCTAAGCATAAAACCAAACACATGGCGCGCACCTCTAAAATACCTCAAAGACACAAGCTAATAGAAAATCAAAACACCCTACATCTGTCAATTTTCATAAGGCCGAAAGAAATCAACAAGAGACGTAATTTGCCACTTAACACTCTTCATAAGACTGTAATTGCTACAACTTTTTGTGAACATCGCCGCCAAAGAAAAAGGTCGAATCTCCATTCGCCATTGAAGCATGTTGATCTTCATAGCTGAAAATCTCAAGCATCAACTGACAGCGAAATCAAGTTCTAAAATTTGATAGGATCCACGACATTGTGTTGGGAATTTGCAAGCGGAAAAAAATATTATATTAGACAATTTGAAATAAATTAAATATATGAGCCAAGATTTAATATAGTTTGACATTATCTATTTTCACGTATAAGAGAACAAATTTACTAAAATAAATTTTACATGTGTCTTTTAGTTTTAGGACAAGGGTCTTAGAGTTTAAAGCTTAATACTTTAGGTTGTAGTATTTAAAATTTAAAGTTAATATTTAGAATATAAGACATAAGATTTAGGGTTAGAGTTAAGAATTTAAAATTTAAACTTTATAGTGTAAAAATATAAGCTTGTGCATGTGTATTAAAATTTTACCCTATCAAAATATGGTATTTTATCAAAACTTTTTTATTAATTTTTTTTTGAACAATTCCTAAAAATATATGTAATTTATTATCCTCAGTTGCTCACTTTCGTAATTTACATGAACTAATTTATTTTGTTTATTTTAAAAGTTTCCAACTTTCTCATAATTGGAATTAAGGACATGAGAGGTCTTTTACTCAAATCATTTTATATTCTACATAATTTCCTATTTGAATTTTAAACTTATTTACTTAAAACTTGAATCACTATAGAACCGCTATTTAATGTTTATAATCTCAAAAAGGACATAATTGAAATGTTACATATTTATATTTGAAATTGAATAAAATAAAATCATGCAGTTAAGTTTCATTTTTATTATTATAATTATATTTGAAATGTTACATATTTATTTTATTTCATATAAATCTCATGTTAAAAATTTTATATCCGAAAAATATTACAACACATTTCTAATTATAGTAAATATTCTCTTCTTCCCACCTATAAATCTCTAGCTGCTTTCATGATCACATCGTAAGTTTATTTTCCAGTTCATAAGTAAAGAAAATGAAAGGCCCTCAGCTCTCAACAGTCTTTATCGCTCTACTTCTTTCGGTAGCTGTGGCAAACTTCAATGTAAGTATACTCAAATTTTCTTTTTCATTTAGTAAAGAAAGAGGGTTGTTATTATAATCTTGATTTGATCATGAACAATTGAAAATTGTATTTTGATTGTCGTGTTGATCTTTGTTTTCCGATGAAGAATGATTGCGTTTACACGCTATACGTAAAGACAGATTGGATGATCAAAGCAGGGACAGACTCGAAGATCAACGTAGTTCTGGGCGATTCATACGGTCGATCAGTTTAGATCCAAGATCTACGGTCATGGGGTTTAATGCCACCCGATCACGACTACTTCGAGCGTGGAAACCTCGATGCCTTTAACGTGCGAGGTGGCTGCATCGGTCCTCCGTGCAGCCTCAACTTGACCTCCGACGGCATAGGGAGGCACCATGGCTGGTACTGTGACTATGTAGAGATCACGTCCACGGGACCTCAAACTGCTTGCACTAAGACTGTGTTCTTTATCGATCAATGGCTAGCTGCCAATGCTCCGCCTTTTCAGTTAACGACTTACCGTGACGGGTGCTATAGGCAAGATGAGTATCTCAAGCGCGGGAAACAGGAACCTTTCGTCGTGGGAAACCCGATGGTTGAGACTTGAGGGAGTCTTATGGGTTCAAAATGGTTGCTAATAATATGGCAGCGGAATTTTAATTTTTCCGGATCTATAATAGATGCTTTTGTTAGTATTTTTTACTTTTTAATAAATTTTAGAAGTTAAATATGACTCAGACTATAATTGAAAAACTTGAAAGATTAAATCGGTTGGATTTTAGTTTTTGGTTCAATAGTATGACAAATTAAAATTTTATATATTTAAACTAATATATATATATATGCAAAATAATGTATGTGGCCAGATTCATTTCCGTCTATTCTGGATTTCATTAGATGCCCAAATCTCTCAACCATTCGGTCGACTTAAAACAAAAAACCTCATGTAGGTTCCTGGATAGCGCCAGCAAAGGATACCTTGAAGTTTAATGTGGACGCTGCGGTGCCGGGAGCTATAGAGATGCTGGAATAGGAGACATTCTTAGGGATCACTTTAGTGAAGTTCTGATCCGATACTCTAAATCGATTGGCTTATCAGACCCAACAAACGCTGAATTGCAAGGTATTTATCATGCCAGTTGTAGCGACCTTTTCGTCCGGGTTGTACCCTGGAAACCCGATCTTTGGCGATGGGGCTTCGCATTTTAAAATAAAAAAAATATGATAAAAAATGGAGTCGTCAGTGGTCATTTGGATAAGGTAGACCGGGCACCGAAAAGTCAATCGGGAGTTGGTTACGAGTGGGGAAGGATTAGCACCCTCACTACGCCCAAAATTGGTACCTAAGGGTTCGCATTATTTTATTAAGGAAAATAAAAATTCGATTTAATTTAATAATTAATTTCCAAGATGCATGTACAACAGTTTAAATCTGCCTTGGTATTCACGACATCCAAAGGAGATAACACTCGGATGGCCGGGATGACACTCCCAATAGAAATATCGGAACAATGAGGCAAAATATTATAATTAATAAATAACATAAAGTTAAATAATGTAAATATAAAGGGATAAAATAAAAACAAATAAAATACTATATAATATACAATATATATATATATATGTAAACATAAATACATAAATAATATTTTATACATATCTTATATATAAATATATGTATTATACAAATACTATATAAAGTAAATATTATACTATATGCATATTAATATTATAAGTATAATATATATTACACATATTACATAAATATATATAAGTATACGTTATACATATGATATATATACATAATAATATATATACATATAAATATATTATACATATTATATATATGTTATAATTATCAAATATACATAATAATACTATATATATTATGTACAAAAAATACAAACAAAATAAAATATATTGAATATAAAAATACTGAAATTAAAGAAAGTAAAAAATAATGCATAAATTAAAAGTAAAATAATATACAAAATATATTAAAAACATGCCAAAATAAAAAAAGCATAATCAACAAAGCTATATATTATAAATAAATACAAAGATGTGGACCGAATTTTACCCCACTAAGAGCTCGAATGAAAAATTTTGACTGACTCCCACCAAGATCTTGATACCATCTTATCATGGCCCAAAAATTAACTTAAGTGGACCACAAAAGAACCCTCGATCGAATACTGAATCGAACCAACTGGGGCCAAGGGCACTGCCCTCTATTTTAGCAGCCTTGCTCGGGCTACCTGGCACCCATTTTTTGGCTAAAACTTGCTTCAATTGTGGGCGCCTTGGTTCGGTTCCCCCCACCCCTTTATATAGGCAAAGGTGGGGATGGGTGGGTGACGTGGATGCAAGGCAACCACTCCTTTATCTTTTTTTACTTTTTACTCTTTTTTTAATTTCATTCGATAAAAGTTCTCCTATACAAAAATTTTTAAGGTATTAAAAAAAGTGAATACATTGATTTTACAGATCGAAAATTTTCGGGCGATAACATCTTCTTTTCTGCTTTTCAAGTATGCAAATGCGGTAGCTTGGACTTGATAAAGGTTTTTTTTTAATTTGGCATAATGGGTAGGGATGTTAGGCTTATTTTAGGTCTAACCCGGACAAAACTGAGTTACAACAGCTGTCCATCTTTGCTCATCGCTGTGTAACAGGGATAGAGCAAAGACAAAATAATGACCATTTTGGTCCGGGTAGGTTTAGGGTTCTTCTTTGACACCGCTCGCTCTTTTGATCTTCAGTTGATCTGCTCGATTGCCCTTGAATTCTTCAAAATGGAATGCTCCGTTGAGAAGACAAAATCTTGGAGTTGGGAGGCTTTCTAGTGGCACGAGTCTTCTCTTATTTTCAGGAGGCTGAAGACCGAAAAATTTAAAGATAAAGATCATACCCCGATTTCTGATCGTCATAGGTATGATATCTTGTTGTCGAAAGATTTTCACCGTTTCTCTGAATGATAAAGACTAGAAAATTTTATGATCATGCCCCGATTTCTGATCGTCTTAGGCATGGAAGGGTATCTTGCTACAAGACTACCGGAAGATTTTCGCTGCTTCCATGAAAGATGAAGACTGGAAAATTTAAAGATCATACCCTGATTTCTAATCGTCATAGGCATGAAATGGTATCTTGTTACAAGACGACTATGAGGTTTCTGTTACTTTCCTGAAAGCTAAAGTTTGCAAAATCTCTAGATGGTGCCTCGGTTTTTGACCGTCATAGACACGAAAGAGTAACTCACTTTGAGATTGCCACATGATTTTCACTGCTTCCCTGAAAGCCAAAGACTGGAAAATCGAAAGGATGCCCTGGATTCTGACCGTCTTGACATGAAAATGACATCTCGCTGTGAGACTATTAGAAAATTTTTGTTGCTCCCTTGGAAGTTGAAGACTGGAAAATTAAAAGGATGCCCCTGGTTCGACCGTCTTGACATCAAAGTGTATCTTGCTTTGTGACTACCACATGATTTTCACTACTTCCATGAAAGCCAAAGACTAGAAAATATTTAGATCATACCCCGATTTCTGATCGTCATAGGCATGAAAATGGTATCTCGTCACAAGATTGGCGGAAAGTTTTTACTGCTTCCATGAAAGATAAAGACTAAAAAACCTTGAAGGATGCCCCAGTTTCTAACCATCATAGGCATCAAATCATAAACATTTGAGTACGAAAAATTCTTAATTTTTTTAGAGTTGTTTTTTCCGCTGCGAAGCATAAAAATATTTAATCCTCCTCTAATTCTTGAGCATCTATCAAGAAAATAGACAAGAAACTTGAATAATGATAGTTAGCATGCTCCTAATCTTAGGGATGTCTATCTATATGATGAATGAAATGAAATATTTTTAGGGTTGTTCTAAAAACTCTTGGTCCTTGAAAGGTCATCCTCAGATTTCTTTTTTGCTTCACCTTTACTGCATGCTCTTCAATCTTCTTCTTATCAGTTGGGTATTTATCTAAAATATGCCCCCACAACATGCTTTTAATCCAGAGTCATTTCTCATTTTTGTGAACATTCTCCTTTAGTCCATGTACTATTGTAGGGACTCGTACCATTCTTTTGCTCATCATTGCCCTATTCGATCATGGGCTCAACTATTTTCTTGTCATGCACTCTTATTACTTTTCTGGTTCTTCTTCCTATTCAGTCTTGGGCACAATTGATTCATCGACACTGACCCATCACATAGAGTCTTCTTCTATCTTTAACCTTCTGGCGAGCGAATGCCTCAGATTTGTAAACTTTCTTTGTGTTTAAACATATTATTTCCTTCAATGGTTCATTCCTTATTTCTCTGAATAGGAGAAACTTACTTTAAATCTCCAAACTGTCTGGCATATTTACTCTCGTCACCACTCTCTTTGTAATTATTGACGGGTTATTCATCTATGTTAGGTCGATCATTTGTATCCACAACCTTGTATCCTGAAGCTTACTCCTGAAGTAATACAAGGAAATCTTTTTGCTTAAAATGTCAATTTTGCTGATTGTCATCCAATGAAGGGTGTTCATTTGGATTAGCATACAGGACCTTGAAACCAAAATCGAAAAAAAAACTAGAATAGGAGCTCTGAATATTAAGTGCAAAAGCGTCCCAGATCTAACCTTTTGGTGATCATTCCAAGCATAGCTTGTGTCTGTGAAGACTTTGAATATTATGGCGATTCAAAGTCGTAAAATTCCCTTAAATGACTCAGTCCATCCCTATGATTACCGCGTTGCCACAGAAGACTATTCCTTCTCAATTCTCACTTTTGCTCCATCCAAGAAAATGGACTTGTTTAACAATTAGAGCGCAAAAATATCATTCTAAGAATATAATTCTAGGTGCATGTGTGTGCTTCCTGCATTTTCTTTATGAACACGCCTATTACCAGGCTTTGAACATGCCTATTACCAGGCTTTAACATGCCTATTACCAGGCTTTAATTATGCCTATTACCAGGATTTCGAGTATATGAGTGGTTTTTTCTTTTAATATTTTATTACAATTTCTTTATATTTTGATCCATTAGCACATAGAAGACTACGCTTAGAATTTCAATTTCAAGCAACTCTGCATGGTTAACTTTGGAGCTTTTCATCATCGAATTTCATCAAAAGAGTAGTAATCTTGCTTTGCTGACCAGAGTCTATTAGAGGATAAATTAGACCTTATCATTATCACAATATTCAATTGATCTCAATGTCGCATTTTGCAATTGATATCTAGGGACCTACAAAGGCAAGAAGAGATATACATGTGCATACTTTCAAGGCCTTTGTATGTTAAGCAAAATACATTCTTTATTGGAATGAAAATTACCAAACATGACATATGTCATTCACAAAAAGATCTTTGCTACACTCAGGCCAAGGATAGCAAAGTATTATTTCAAAAGGAAATCCTAGTTGTAGAGATGTCCTAGCAAGCCGTAGTCAAAACATGGATAAGACAAAAAACAGAATTTCAGTCTGTCATGAACAGAAATTTATTTACTTTTATCCCTTCAATACTTTAACTATACTTGCTCCCTTCACTCATGCCTCCATGCTTTACCATATCACGTGTCAGTTTCCCCTCATAAGTCAACTTCACTATTTTTTGCTTCAAAATCCAGCATCTGTTGGTACGGTGCCCTGGTACCCCCATATAGAAATCGCAAGTACTACTTGGATCGTACAAAAAAATGGATCTAACGTATCCTCCATTGGAATGGAAACGAGGTATTTTTTGTATCAAATAGGGGAGTAAAATTGAAATGGATATATTGAAAATCCTAAGAGGTTTCTTCATTTTTATCCTTGGATATTGTCATTTGACCAACATGATATGGAACCTTCCTCTTTCGGTCGTACCTTCTTTCTTTTTTCCTTTAACATCTTGATGGCCACCGATTCTGATCGGATCATTGGCATATGAGCTGGATAGATGTAAAAAATTCAGATCCGGGGATATACTCTGAGAGACCTGGTTTGATTCTCATTTGTTACCAAAGATTTTGACTCTCTGGTGTATGTTGATCCTTTGAACTTACGTCTTCTATCTTCGAAAGCGAGTATGCATTCCTTAAGAAGTTCATAGATCTTGCCTTTGAGAAACACACAATCTTTCGTTGCATGACTAAAGTTACCGTGATGATATTCATATGAAACCCTGACACCATGCATATCAGGATTAAAATAAGAGCATCGTCTTGTGGGAGGTAGCCTTAAGATTTTGTTTTGAACTAACAGGGGTAATAGATCAGAATATGACAACGGGATTAATGTCTTTATCCTCTTGCTACTCTTTTTGGCGTCTTCATCATGTATTTTGGCATTTCTTACTCCTCTTTCCCAAAATTTACCCCTCTGAAAAACATCATTGTTTTCATGTGCCATTACTTGTTTAGGCTCTTCTATAACTGCTTTGGATGTCTCAAATGGGTCCAAAACAACATTCTCTTCAGAATAATTGTAATCTTGACAATTGCTTACATTTTTAATTTTCTCCGGCACATACATGTCTGCTTTATTTATCTTGTTCTTTTGCGTGACCTGATATTCCCCTGATTTTACAGTGCTGGTTGTGTTTAGAAAGTTAATCTTTAGACCTTGATTCGTGGGCTCAAACTCTAATACCCCTGAATCTAAAAGACGTTGCACATTTCTTTTGAAACTATTACAATTTTCAATGGAATGACCTTGATTACCGGCATAGAAGTTACAACGATTATTCTCCTTAAACCATCTCGGATATGGAGGCAACATGGGCCTAACAAAACCATGATTAACTAGTCGGGCTTCAAGCAACTTTGAAAACAACTCTTGGTAGGTAAGAGGGATAAGGCTGTATTGAGGGTCCTTCAGTTTTTGTCTTTTATTTTGAGAACTGAAAGCATGATTAGCCGACAACTGAAGGGGTTCTAAAGAGGCGAGCACCAAATGTTGATTTTGGGTTAGAGGAGGCGCTAATTCAGTCATTGGGGTAGCTAACATCCTTTCTTTATTGTTATTTTCTGGATTTTCTCCGTTATGCAATTTTATCTCATCTGAATCTTTCTTCATTGGTTAGGATAGGATTTTTATGACAGAATCGTGGATTTTATCCAACATAAGATCAGTGGGGTATTCCGAGACTGCGCGAGCTACCTCAAACTAGTTGATAACAACTTGTTCTTTTTTAGGTACAATTCCTTCTTCAATGAAGAAAAAAAACCCCAATTCTCACTGTCATTTTCAATTTCCATCTCTGATAAATGATTTTCTACCAAAATTTTTCCTTTGATTGCAGTAGTTATCATACTCTTCAGCTCGTTCATTTTCTCTCTGAATTCTTATTGAGATTTTTTTATGTGTTATCATTTCTCTTTGGATCCCGATCAGATGTCCCTGAAGTTCCTCAAGCTTCTCTACTCTAGCCACTAAGTTGTTCATGATTTTGAAGTTGTACTGGTGAGATTATTTTCTTGTCTTTTCTGCTACTCATTCTAAGAGGAATATATCTCCTAATTAGCAACGTGTTCAATGCAATGGATGTATTAATTTACAATATGGAATGTGTAAACAATGCTAAAAATGAAAGCTTTATTAAAAAATAAAAATCAATGATGTCGTTATGCAAGAATGAATGCACATGTAGGTGTTGATTCGCAAGTAGTCCTTAGAAAGACTTTCATTAGATGAAGAATTTTGATTGCAAAAAGCAAAGATAACGCATTTGCAGATAGCGTCTAGCTTCTATCCTTAAGATTTTGACTTCTTGAAGTTGGGCATTCACTCGGGATACCAGCTTCGCTATATCTCTCAGCTCATGAAGATTGTTCTACTTTGAAACTATCAATGCGAGCCCAGTAATTTTTTATACATATCTTATTGTCATGATGTCTTATTTTTTCGTATGTATACGCTGGACCATCCCTAAACCGTAGCATTATCACTTTTGACACTACAAAACCCCATTCTATACCTGAACGCCTTCTAAAATAGACTCCTCTTGAATCAACATCTATGTATAATATGTAATGCGAATGCAAAAAAATAAAAATAAAAACAACAGAGAAAACTAGTCAGTGCGATAGAATAATCGAAAAATAAAAGAAAATAAATGATGAATAATGAAGAAAATAAGCTGTTAACATATACAGGGAATATAAAACAAACAAATCAAACCCTAAAAAAGGTTATTCCTAAATGGACAGAGTACCGACATGATCAAAGGGTAGGATACTACGACTAATTATATGCGGTTTGGGATCTAAAGTAAAGGGTACCCGAACTGTCAATGGGACATCAATTCAGGAAATATGACCCTTATACCATACGGAGGTGAAAACCCCACGGAATATAAGGACCGGATTCCAAGAGTACATTACAACACTATACGGAGGTGAAAACCCCATAAAACGAAGTAATCTCTCCCACTTAAAGGTTCTATATCTAATATATGATGACAATTTATATCAAACAAAATTCAGAAATAAAAAATTAAATTAAATCAAACTTAAACTTTCCTTAATAATTACAATGTGAACCCTGAATAAGGCCGAACTCTTTTTTTAAAACAAAAAAATAGTCCTCAGCGGAGTCACCATGCTGTAGCGACCTTTTCGTCCGGGCTGTACCTTGGAAACCCGCTCTTTGGTGATGGGGCTTCGCGTTTTAAAATAAAAAATATAGTAAAAAATAGAGTCGCCACCGGTCATTTGGATAAGGTAGACCGGACACCGAAAAGTCAACCAGAGGGATTCGGGAGTTGGTTACGAGTGGGGAAGGATTAGCACCCCCACTACGCCCAAAATTGGTACATAAGGGTTCGCATTATTTTTATTAAGGAAATGAAAATTCGATTTAATTTAATAATTAATTTCCAATGTGCATGTACAATAGTTTAAATCTGCCTTGGTATTCACGACATCCAAAAGAGATGACACTCGGATAGTTGGGATGGCACTCCCAATAGAAATATCGGAACAATGAGGCAAAATATTATAATTAATAAATAACATAAAGTTAAATAATGTAAATATAAAGTGATAAAATAAAAACAAATAAAATACTATATAATATACAATATATATGTGTAAACATAAATACATAAATAATATTTTATACATATCTTATATATAAATATACGTATTATATAAATACTATATAAAGTAAATATTATACTATATACATATTAATATTATAAGTATAATATATATTACACGTATTACATAAATATATATATATATATATAAGTATACGTTATACATATGATATATATACATAAAAATATACTATATATACATATAAATATATTATACATATTATATATATGTTATAATTATCAAATATACATAATAATACTATATATATTATGTAAAAAAATACAAACAAAATAAAATATATAGAATATAAAAAAGACTAAAATTAAAGAAAGTAAAAAACAATACAAAAATTAAAAGTAAAATAATATACAAAACATATTAAAAACATGCCAATATAAAAAAAGCATAATCAACAAAGCTATATATTATAAATAAATACAAAAATGAGGACCGAATTTTACCCCACTAAGAGCTTGAATGAAAAATTTTAATCGAGACTCTCACCAAGATCTCGATACAGTCTTATCATGGCCTAAAAATTAACTTAAACAGACCACAAAAAAACCCTCGATCAATTACTAAATCGAACCAACTAAAGCCGAGGGCACTGCCCTCTATTTTGACAGCCTTGCTCGGGCTGCCTGGTGTCACGGCCTTAGCCTTTAGTTTACTCGGTCGCTAAGCCGTGCGGCACTTGAAAAAGACTCTTCCCGATCAAGTCAGCCTTTTCCCTCGATTGATCTGCTCAAAATAAGCAAGCAACACATTAGTCTCGGGCCACAAAACCATTCTTCAAGCCATTGGCGAAACCGTGGGGCATAGCGGATGCACACAATCGACCCCACTTCCCCAGAGGAAAAAGAACGGTTTTTATTTTATTAGAAAAAAAGAAACATCGGTTACATTAGAAAACTCACCCACACCATCGACTTGGGCGGTAGGGCCGCCTCGATGGTGTGTAGGATACATACCTTTACCAAAGGATCAGCCCAAACTCTGCATTGTCCACCCCCTACATATATCGAAAAAAACATAATAGAAATGACCCGAGTAAACATTCTATTGTTTGAAACGAGGACACTTTTTCCTAACTAAAGAAATAATTGAAAACAAGACTCTTCTTCCTAAAACATTGATGTGCTTGAAAATGGGGCATGGTAGAAGTGACTCGGTTGGGCCCGGAACTCGGTTGTAACACCATGTGAGGGGATGGCCACAACATCCTCCCCACCTAACTTGTCGACGCCCTCGTTGACCGAGCTGCAAGGAACTCCTCGATTTTCTACTTGAACGCCTTTAGGTCATGATCTCTCTCCCAACTTGTCTCTTCGGCCCGAGACCTTCCCACTTGACCGGTACTCACGAACAGGCTTCTTCTTGGACACCGTAACAAACCTATCAGCAAGATCTCCTCAACTCGACGTTCGATGGGGGTTTGGTACAGATGAGGCCCCGATCACTCTGTCATCGGCTAATATCTGAGAGGCTCGCATGAAAAGGCTTCAAATTGCTCACATGGAACACAGGTGAACTTTCATCCATGAGGGCGGCTTGATCTTGTATGAGTTATTTCCAACTTTGGCCACAATCGGTCTCGGTCCTTCATACTTTCGCACCAATCGCGATCTCTATTCCGTAAGAACCGCAAAATCGTTCGCCATTAGCTTCACAAGCACTAGATCGCCAACTTTGAACTGTTGGTCCCTTCGGCCACGATCTGCCCACTTCTTCATATGTTTTGCAGCTTTCACTAGATAAGCCCGAGCAATCTCTGTATTTTGGCGCCATTCCTTTGAGAAATTAAAAGCTTGGGGACACTTTCCTTTGTATGACTCTAGAGTGGTGTGTGGAAGCCGCGGTGACCTGTCACAATTTCAAAGGGGCTTTTATTAGTAGCAGAACTCTTTTGTGAATTAAAACAAAGTTGTGCCACATCCAACAAAGAAGGCCAATTTTTCTGGTTGGCCTGGATAAAATGCCTTAAGTACTCTTCTAACAACCCATTAAAGCGCTCCGTCTGCCCATCCGTCTGGGGATGATAACTTGGTGACAAATTCAGTTTGGATCCCAACATCTTGAATAACTCTCTCCAGAAATTTCCAAAGTGAACCGACCATCCCCGCTCACTAACGATATCTTGTGGGACACCCCAATACTTTACAACATGTTTAAAGACTAATCGAGCTGTCTCCTCCCGCCAACAATATTTGGGGCGAGGGATAAATGTAGCATATTTTGAGAACCGATCCACCACCACAATGGCAGCTCCAAGATCCCCCACCCGAGGCAAGTTCACTATAAAGTCGAGTGAAATGCTCTCCCAAGGTCGTACTGGCACTGACAATGGCTCCAACAATCCTGCAGTCTTTTGTCGATCCACTTTGTCTTGCTGGCAAATAAGGCAAGTCTTGGTATAGTCCATAATATCCTGTCGCATGTGCGGCCAATAATATCCTTGTTCCAACAGGGCCAGAGTACGCCGCCAACCTTGGTGACCTGCCCAGTGAGTGTCATGGCATTCGTGTAGTAGTTTCTGTCTAAGTTCTCCTGCTCTCGGGACATACATACGCGGACCTTTCGTCATTAGGATCTCATTCTCTACCCAAAATGTCTTTGATTGGCCACTTTCCACCATCCTCAATATTGCCATCATCTGCGGATCCTTTCCCATATTCTCCATTATGAGTTCCCGAATGTCATTCGTCACCCTACTAGCTGACATATGAGCAATTAATCTAAGGGTTGCCAGATCGGCCCTTCGACTCAACGCATCAGCTACCTGATTCTTCTTCCCAGCTTTATGCTCAAAACTGAAATCAAACTCCGCTAAGCGCTCTTGCCATCTTGCTTGCCTTGCCGATAGTTTTGGTTGTGTCAGGATATGACTAGCAGCTGTGTTGTCTATTTTAACAACAAACTTTGAGCCCAACAAATAATGCCTCCAAGCCCTGAGACAATGGATCACAGCTAGAAGTTTCTTTTCCTGAGTTGCATATCTCGTCTCGGCACCACTCAACTTCCGACTTTCAAAGGCCACAGGGTTACCACCCTGCATGAGTACTCCCCCTGTGGCAAAGTCAGATGCATCAGTTTCAACTTCCATTGGTTTCTCAATGTCTGGTAATACTAGGACTGGGTCGTTCATCACAACAGTTTTTAGTCCCTCAAAAGCATCTTGACACTTTTTAGACCAGGCCCACTTCTCACCTTTCTTTAACAAATTGGTAAGTATAGCTGTCCTCCGAGAGTAGCCTTCAACAAACCGTCTATAATAGTTAGCTAATCCCAAGAATGATCTCGAGCTCACACACTCTTGAGTCGGCCATTCTTGGATTGCCTTCACTTTTTCCTCATCCATTCGAACATGTCCCCGCCAACGAGGTGTCCTAGGAACTTAATTTGAGTTTGGGCAAAAGCACATTTCTCCCTTTTAACAAATAGCTGATTATCTCTCGAGTCTCTCGCAACACTAACCGCAAATGGTTTTCATGATCTCACAAAGAGGAACTATATACCATTATATCATCCAAGTATATCACCACAAACTTGTCCAAAAAATCATGGAACACTCGGTTCATCAAGGTGCAAAAGGTTGCAGGCGCATTGGTTAGCCCAAATGGCATCACAAGAAACTCAAATGCCCCATATCGAGTAACACAAGTTGTCTTCGGTTCATCTACCTCGCCACTCTTACCGATGATACCCCGATCGAAGATCCAGCTTTGTAAAATATTTCGCGCCACTTAGCTGGTCGAACAAGTCCGCAACTAAGGGGATGGGATACTTGTTCCGGACAGTCACTTTGTTCGTGGCTCTATAGTCCACACACAATCTCGAGGCTCCCATCATGTTTCTTCCGAAACAACACGGGCGCCCCAAATGACGCTTTAGACGGTCGAATAAACCCAGCTTTTTAACAGTTCATCGAGTTGTTTCAATTCAGCTAATTCCGGAGGGGACATACGGTGCGGGCATCTCGCAGAGGTTTGGCACCGGGACCGCTTCAATCTCATGATCCACCGTCCTTCGAGGAGGGAGCCCTTCGGCAACCGATCGCCATGACATCTTTATAGTCCTCCAACACTCTCAAAATCCCATTTGGTACCCCTTCAAGGGTTGACTCCCCATGTAGGATAGGTAATATGACAAAAGAAGGTTCCCCCTTCTTCACCCCTTTCTTAAATTGTATTGTTGACAAGATCTTTCCGCTTCTTGGTAGAATGGTAGCGGTACCACCCCCTGACAATCCCTAGAAACAATAGGCAGCTCGCAGCGGGGGGCGGGATGGCCTGGGCTTTTGTCATAAAATCCAGTCCCAACACAACATCAAAATCGTCCATAGGGGGGAAACAGTGAGAGATCCACGCTTCTCTCCCGGGACCCAAGCTTGGCCTTCACCCTCTTAACACTTCCACAAATTTCGGCGGCAGCAGAATTAATCGCTTTCATCTCATCCCCCACATCTCTAGTAATTGTTAAACCGCATCTCTTGACTTCCTCGGTGAGATAAAAGTATCTGTTGCTCCCGTGTCAACAAGAGCCCTAGTCGCCTTCCCATTTATCACCAAGTCCACGTCGTCAAGCTCTTTTTTTTTCGTTCTTTCTTTATGTTGTCCAATTGCGATTGTAATGCACTCGAAAACGAATAGACCCAATCCTGGCCAGATCGGTCTCACTATTCTCTGTAGGTGGGTTAGGAGTGTGTCCCCAGCCGTGAAAGTTCCAAAGCACTCAATGCACCCCTATGTGGGCACTCACCCACGCGATGAGGCCCCTTACACAAGAAGCATGCTAGGGTAGCCTATTTGGCCCATTCCTCGGCGTAAAGCCACCATTCCCCCTATTCTCAGACTGCTCCTTGTTTGGAAGTCCTCTCCCGGCTCCCCCTGTTATCGGCCTCTCCCCTCTAGTCATCTTACTCCCATTACCTGCATGGTTATTGCTCTCACTAGTTGGGGCCTTGCGTTTGTTTGAGCCATCATTGTAATCGTTAAGCCGCCGCTCGGCAATGCCATGGCAGCGACTACATCCTGCACCCGTTGTCTTTGAATCTCGTTCTAGCCCATGGCTTTAGGCCCTCAAGGAAAGCAAACATCTTGTCTTTCTCCGACATGTCCTTAATATCCAGCATCAATGCCGCAAACTCTCTCACATAATCACGAATAGTCCCAAGATGGGTCAAATCCTCAACTTCTTCCGAGCATTATACTCCACATTCTCCGGAAAGAAGGTAGCTATTAATTCTTGTTTCAACTCGTCCCAACTTTTAATGGAACACACGCCATTTGTGAACTTGGACCTCCACCACAATTTTATGTCCCCGACAAGTACATAGAAGCCATCGAGACCTTGTCTTCTTCTATAGAGGTGCGAGTAGCCCAAAAGTATTGTTCAATATCAAATAGGAAATTTTCAAGCTCTTTGGCATCCCCTGTTCCCCTCATTCCGCTGAGGCTCGGGGACCCTATTCCT
The DNA here is from genome assembly GCA_019671005.1 of Hibiscus mutabilis. NCBI lineage: Eukaryota > Viridiplantae > Streptophyta > Magnoliopsida > Malvales > Malvaceae > Hibiscus > Hibiscus mutabilis. The sequence continues at coordinate 37,939,427 of CM033744.1, forward strand.
CCGCCCCCTTTCCATGGTCACCGAATTTCCCAGCCACTTCAATCAAATTAATTTGAGCCGTAAGCTCCTCTATCTCATACTTCGAGTACTCATTGCCTCCTTTGTCTCATCAAATGAGGTGTTTCACCATGTGAGCCAACTCCGATGAGAAACTTCAATTGCTCGAACTCGCTCACTGGTCACCACATGAGCCCTCGGGGCGCCACCGCGCTTCTAGCTCCTCATACCTATCGGGGTCTATGGTCCTACCCCTTGTGCAGGCACTCTAGCGCCATGTTGTGCCGAAGTACCGCGCCACCGGGCACCTCGCCTCTCGGACGGCTCTTGGCCCCGATTCTTACGCGTAGTCACCATCCTTGGGTTGACTCCCACCACACTAGTTCCCCGCACATGAAGAATAATAAGCACCACAATGCCTATTAATAACTCAAAGACCACCGTGTTTTCCCACTCAAAAAAAAAAACTTGGCACCACCGCACAAGAAGCAAGAGAGCACTACACAAGATCAAGAGGGAATAAGCACCACTGTGCTTTCCCAATAAAAACTAGGCACCGCTGTGCACTAGCAACAAGAAAGCACCGCTGTGCTTGAATAAAAAAATTGAGCACCACTGTGCCACAATTAAAAAGCACCTATGTGCTTTTCACCGCAATGAACAGGCAACACCACCCGAAATTGAGTGCTACAACCTTGCTCGGATACCACGTGTCACGGCCTTAGCCTTTAGTTCACTCGGTCGCTAAGCCGTGCGGCACTTGAAAAGGACTCTTCCCGATCAAGTCAGCATTTTCCCTCGATTGATCTGCTCAAAATAAGCAAGCAACACATTAGTCTCGCGCCAAAAAACTATTCTTCAAGCCATTGGCGAAACCGTGGGGCATAGCGGATGCACATAGTCGACCCTCAGCTTCCCCGTAGGAAAAAAGAACGGTTTTTATTTTATTAGAAAAAAAAAAAGAAACATCGGTTACATTAGAAAACTCACCCACACCATCGACTTGGGAGGTAGGGGCCGCCTCGATGGTGTGTAGGATACATACCTTTACCAAAGGATCAGCCAAAACTCGCTGATTGTCCACCCCCTACATATATGCGAAAAAAACATAATAGAAATGACCCGAGTAAACATTCTATTGTTTGAAACGAGGACACTTTTTCCTAACTAAAGAAATAATTGAAAACAAAGACTCTTCTTCCTAAAACATTGATGTGCTTGAAAATGGGGCATGGTAGAAGTGACTCGGTTGTGGCCCCGGAACTCGGTTGTAACACCATGTGAGGGGATGGCCACAACACCTGGCACCCATTTTTTTGCCGAAACTTGCTTCAATTGTGGGTGCCTTGGTTCGGTTCCCCCCACCCCTTTATATAAGCAAAGGTGGGGTGGGTGGGTGACGTGGATACAAGGCATCCACTCCTTTATTTTTTTTTTATTTCTTTATTTTTCACTTTTTTTAATTTCATTTGATAAATGTTCTTTTATACAAAAAAATTTGAGTATTAAAAAAAGTGAATACATTGATTTTACAAATCGAAAATTTTCGGGCGATAACGTCTTCTCTTCTGCTTTTTATGTCTGCAAATGCGGCAGCTTGGACTTGATAAAAGTTTTTTAATTTAGCATAAATGATAATGATGTTGGGCTTATTTTGGGTCTAACCCATATAAAAATGGGTTATAACACCAGTATACTGTTTTCATCTTCGGAAAGGTGCAATTCTTACTCTCTCATAATTGAAACGGATAATGCTTTGGCTGTTAAGTGGATTGAGAGGCCGACCATGGCTCCTCCAATCTTTTACGAGATAGCTAAAAAACGCGAAGAAATGTGTACTGTGTTTAGTTGGAATGTTGCTTTTGGGTATAGAGAAAGAAACTGCTTAGCCAAGCAAGGACTTGGGAAGGATACAGACTGTGTTTGTTTTGTGCAAGGGATGGAGGTGATCTATAGTTAAGTTTGAGAACCTTTGGACGTATGCTATACTGCTGTGTGGATGTTTTTTCAGTTTTCATGTCTGGGAGTGTCCTTTTAGGCTTGTTTCGAGCTTACTAGTGGACGCAAAGGCTGTGTTGTCCGTGGGGATTCTATCACGGGGAACTAATGATCTGATTCAGATAGTTTACGTAATGTTTGTGTATTAGTGCGATCTAATTCTTGTTTTTGTTTCGTGTTTTGGAGAAGGATAGCGATTGATCATGTAATCGCATGGATATAGTACACTCTTTTTTTACCATTTAAGTTTATGGAAATTTTTTTAATGAGGTTCATATCCATATCCCCTAAATAAAAGCGTACAATTTTACCTTTAAAAAATTATACTTTTTTCATTAAGTATCTAAAGTTATATTTGTCAAAATATGTGTCTAACATCATTATGTATATTTTTGATTAAATCGACTGTATATTTATTTTTTTTTGTCAAAATAGGTGTTTAACGTTACACGTCAAATAATATTAGAGTTATATTTTGATACACAAGTTGTGTAAAAAATCTACACAAACCTTCATATTTAAAATATAAAATCTAAAACCTAAATTCCTAACCCTAATGCCCAAAAACCTAACTCTTAAACCCTAAACTCTAAATTCTAATAATAAATTTTAAATTCTACCCCTACAACCTAAACCCCTAACCTAAAACCCTAAACCCTAAAATTGAAAGGCTTGTATCAAAGTATTTTTCATAATATTATTCATTATTAAAAATTAAATATTGGTATTTTTAAATATTATAATAACTAATCAATATTATTATTATTAAAATATTAAAAATAATATTTTTGTGCAATTTGGCCCTTAACTTTAGCTTGAGTTGTAATGTTGGACCCTAATTTTTTTTGGGTGCACTTCAGTTTGGTCTTGATATACAATTTAGCCCCTATTTTTAATATATTTATCCTTCATTAAATATTTGAATTTATTAAGTAATGGGCCGGATGAGCCCATTTAGTGTGGTAGCCTGAATAATTGTCTAACGGCTCCTAACAGACTGAACTAATTATGTTCGTTCTGTTAGGGACTTGGGAGTCAATGAGTGTGGAACTGGCCGAGACATTCTTTAAGCTCTTTGGCCAAGGGATTTAAATCGCATTTTCGGTCGAGATGTTTTTGTCGCGGTTATGAAAAATAGCGAATAAATTGCGGTTATTGCGAACCGTTATTTTATACAATAACGATTTCGAACAGTGTCAAAACTTTAAAATAACGGCCCAAATAAAAATCATGAACCCAGATTTAAATCCTGCTTTGGCCTACATTGTAAATCTTACACTAGAAGCTTCCTATAATTGTTTCGGTTCTCTGTATTTTCTCCAGACTGTTCATTTGTATCTAAACTCTTCCATTATTAATGGATGCACATATTTCAATATGGTATCAGATAGTTGGGCTGGTGTAATCGTCTTTTGAGCTTTCCTCTTTCCTCATTTGCTTCGTTTTTTTTTTCATGGCTCATCATGCCGCCGTTACTGATGTTTCCGGCAATCCTGCTACTGCTGCTATTTCGGCGATAATTCTGTTGTAACTCTTGGATCTGAGAATGGTGGAACAAATGCATAGTGTTCGTTTGGATGATGATAACTTCCTTCTGTGGAAACAACAAGTTTCGCTTATGGTTGGCGGTCACGGTTTGGAGCATTTTCTGGATTTTTCTGCGTCAGTGCCTTCGACAACGGTGGTCAGTGCAACTGGGGAACGAGTGCTCAACTCTCTTTATGCTCGTTTTCGAAAGCAAGATAAATCACTTGCTAGTTGGTTACTTTCAACGATCAGTCCCGATTATCTTCACTTGCTAGTTGGTTATTTCAAAATTGTACAAAAAATAACCATGGACATCGGTGTTCAAACGGTCGGTTCGGTTAACCGATCGAACCGAATTTCTAAAACTTCATTAACCGAACTTTTTTTCTATTAACCCTTAACCGAACCAAAATTTTTTCGAAAAGTTTTAACCCAACCGAAAAAAGATAGTTAATTCAATCAACCAAAACTTGTTATAAAATTTTGGGTAAATTACCCAAATGGTCATTGAACTATATTAAATAATCTTTTTAGCCACTGAACTTTTAAAAGTTATAAAACAACCATTAAACTTATCGAATTATTACAAAATGATCATTGATTTATTGCCCATTATAAATTATTGATAAATATTAAAAATTTTAATGATTATTTTTTAATAATTTAATAAATTTAATGATCATTTTGTGCTAATTTGATAAAGTTTAATGACTATTTTATAATTTTTAAAAGTTTAGTGACCAAAAATAAATATATAAAATATAAAAATTTCGGTTAATTAATCAAATTCGAACCGAATTAACCGATAACTGAAGTTTGAAAAAATCATTAACCATTAACCGACCGAACTTAAAATTAACCGACCGATTAACCGAAATTTTTTTTAGTTAATTGGTCGGTTAATTTGGTTAACTGAAATTTTGAACACCCTAATGTACAAAAATACATATAAAAACTAAAATCGTGGGTCAAATTTCATCCAAAAAAAGGAGATTAAAGTGAAGCTTAGAGTCAAAGTTAGGGGTTAAGTTACACACAAAAAGTCAGAATCAAATTGCATAACAAAGTGGCAAAGTCAAAGTCATAGGTGAAAAGATATATTAAATCTTATTTCAGGGTTTCGAGAACCCGAAAAATTAGGTACCTAGTTTTTTCATATATTACATATTCCGTCCCGTGTTCTGGCCTGTTTTAGTCGGGTATTCGAAAAATCGGGTAACAGGTACCCTGTTCAAATTTTTATTTATTTATTAAATTTAAAATTTTAAAAAAAAATTACATAGTAAAAACATAAAATTTAAAAACTTATAATATATAATCTAAACACAAAAAAATAGTGATTTAAAGTTAGTTTTAAGATGAAATATTTAGATATATTTATATAATAAAATTTATAACCAAAAAGATATTAAAAATATTAATCTCATTTTTTTTAATCCTAGTATGATAATATAGTACCTCTCTATTTAATCAAAAAATATAATTGAAAATCTTAAAACTTAAAAGTACATAATACAAACATAGAAATAATTTAGAGATTTAAATTTAGTTATAGGTAAAAAAAATATTAAGGAACTTAAAATAAAAATATAATTTAAAACTAAAAAATAAATATATTAAAAGTATTGGGTAGGGTCGGGTACCCGGTTACCAAAAAAATTTAGCCCAGACCCGGCCTAATTACCCGGGGGAAAATTCGGGCCGGTGATCAGGTAATTTTTTAAAGAATTACCCAACTTTTTAAGGTTCGGGCCGTTAATTCGGATCGACCAGGTCGGGTATTTTTAAACACCCCTATTTATTTTTATGGAAAAAAATTCTTTCACAGTGTGAAATTATTATTTGATTTTTTATTAAAAAATATTAATATAATTATCTCCCGTCAAAGTTTGCTAGAAATAAGTCATTAATTTTTTTGAGCTTGATTTATAGTAAGTAAAGTAAAATTTAAAAAGTAAGTTAAAAAGGTACAATTTAAAAAAATATGTTTATAATATTAATTAGTGAATTTTATTTTAAAAATAATAAATTTAATTTTTAAATATAAATATTAGACTTTAAATTAAAATATATAGAAAGAGATAAATATAGGAACTGCACATAAACTTTCGTTAAATTTGCAATGTTATTTATTAAACTTTGATTTTGTTCAATTATACACATAAAATTTTAATTTTAGTTCAATTATACACATGAATCTTTGATTTTGATTTAATTCTGCATATTTTAAAAAATAAATACCTCTCTTAATTTCATAATGAATAAATACAATAATTTGTGTACATAGTATATAAATTTTAAAAATAATTCTAATTAAAACTCAATTAATACAATTACACACCGATTTCAAGGGCTTCGTTGGATATATAATCCAAATGGATTAAATATTTGGGAAAATAGGACAACTTTAGGTATATTTTAGAATCTACGTCAAATTCTACAGTGCAGGGCAAAGTCGTCATCTGTAGGTGACGACTTTGCCCTGATTTTGTCTTAAATCGATAAGAAAAAATATTAAACTATTACAAATCAAGGAGAAAGTCGCCACCTGCAGATGACGACTTGGGTGAAGATGCCATCTGCAGGTGGCGACTTCACCCTCCACTGTAAAATTTGTTATAGATCCCAAAAAATACTCAAAGGTGCCCCAAAATCCAAAATATTATTTGAATTTGCATTATTCCCCAAAATAGTCCTATTTCAAGCAAATCACCAACTATTAGTGTTAATGGAATTGTTGATATAACAATTGCCTAACTAACTTTAAGTATTTGATTTATGGGTAAACTACAATGAATATCACTTAATTATATATAAGGTTATATTTGGGTCACCTAATTATTAAAAGTTACATTTGGGTCACCCAATTATGGATAAGGTTATATTTGGGTCACCCAATTATTAAAGATTACACTTTGATCACTTAATTATGGGTAAGATTACATTTGGGTTACCCTTTATATTTAAAAAACATATATCAATTTGTGTATTAGATTAATTAATGATTTCAAATAAAGTACTTTAAAGGTTAACGAGGATATACAAGTGATTTAAAAGAAAATAATAACTACATTGATATAACTTTATCTATAATTGAGTGACATCCGTTGTAGTTTAACTTTGATTTATTTAAGTTAAACCGTAGTTTATGAAGAAAAAAGGCTGAAGTATGAACGAGTTTTTAAAAATTCGAACCTAGGTGTAGACATGACGCTAAATCATTGAACTACGTAACTTAAGTTGATAAAATAAATTATTAAATTCGTTGAATTATTTTAAACTAAAATTATCATTTTTTATTTAAGGGTAAAAATAAAATCATATCCATAATTTAACGGCTTAATTAAAAAAAAACCTTAAATTACACTTGTTTTTCTTTGGGTGTTTAAGGCTTTGTTTTTGGGTGAGGCGACAAATGCTTGTTGGGGTGCAAACGTTCGTTGTTAAAAGCTAAAAAATTCAGCTGTGGGCAAACGGCCGTTTGGGGGGAAAATCATGGGCGCAAACGCCCGTTGGGTAGTCACCGGCACCTGTTTGGGGGGAAAATTATGACGACAACGGCCGTTTGGAGCGCAAACTCAACCACAAACGAACCCTAAGATTTATTCCATTATTATTTTTAGATATTTGATCGTTAACAACCGTTAAAAAATGTTAGTCAATTAGAACGTGACATGTGATAGAGTTTTAATCTCTAATTTTTTATTTTTTAACTTAAAATCCCAAAATTCAAAAAAAAACTCTAATTCTAAAAACCTTAACTAAATTCACAAATCTCTAAATTTATCTATTGACATCGCCAAAATAATTATCACTGCTCATCCCTTCCGTCATCGAATCATCATTATCGAATATCTCACTCTTCCATCATCGGAAATTGAAGAACAATATAGCGATCAACAACGACATAGGAGATTTTAAAATTTGGAGTTAAGGATTTTAAATTTGTTTTGTGAGAAATTAAAAAAAACTTAAGTTTTTTTTTTAAAATTATTAAATGATATCGAGTTAAGTATTAAATGTTTATTTTATCAAAAAAAGTCAAGCATCTTTTTTTGTATAATTTAGATATGTTTTACAATTACGCCTAAATTAATCACAAAGGGATAGTTTATTATTAGTACTCCATAGTTTTTTCCTTTTTGCATCCAAATATGTTCTTCCGGTTCATTGCTTTTAACCTGTAAAACAAGAATAGAATTTTTTTTTTGTCCATTTTGGATGCCCATATTTATATTTTTACACGAAAAATTTAAGTTTAGAAATTAAAATTAGAGTTTAGAATTAAAATTTAAAAAATTAAGATATATTTTTTAGAATTTAAGACGTAAAATTTAATTATTTTAGTATTTGAATATAAAAAATACACTCTAAGATTTTTGTCGGTAATACAATTTAAGGATTCGACTTCCTTAGATTTTTCTCATGAACCAGAACCGGCGAACCTAAACTAGTAAGACCCGATTCAATATGTCTAAAGCTTCTTTGAGAGTTCCATCTGAAACTCCCCAAGACATTGACCGTGCAAATCTATCTCGCACGTTCAAGTACTTATTGGGTTCGTTACTTCTCCTTTTCTTATTCTTTTATTTATAATTGCAACACCCGTCAGTTGTTTTGATTTGTTTTTCCTTTTTGTTGTTGTTGAATTTCGTTTGGGTTTTTTTAGCTACTCAGTTTCTGTCGAGAGGAATCCCATTCATATTCAATTCATGGATAGTGAGGCACCTCACACAGGAGGACTATGCGGTAGCCACAACTCTGCTTTTCCCTTCATTTCTCAATCCTTAGATTTCACTTTCACTTCATTTTTTATTGATTTCTTCTTCTTTTGTAGGTGTATGCCGTTCAGTTCCATCTATTTGTGACATGTGTTTTGTTTCTTAGCCGCGAAGGATTCCGGCGAGCCTGCATGCGTGCTGATATTAAATTGTGATTTCTCTTCCTTTTCTCATTGATTTCGTTATATCTTCTTTCGTTTATTTGCTTCATTATGGTAATTTTTGCTTGCTTGTTTTATTTGTCTGATAATGCCTCATAAGTAGGCCAGTGGGCAGTAACTTAGGTCTTATGGTTTTACATGGTATCATATAAGAAGTAATTAGGTCAGAATTCTCTGTTTAAGATATTTTTTTAACACCCAATTTTAGTTTGTCTAATTTGGATGAACGTTTTGTAATAATCTTATATGGGGTTCAGAAGAGATTAGCTCCTTGGGTCATCCTTTTGATACATTGTGAACTTCTGTGATCTCTTAGCTTTATGTATTCTAGCTGTTTGTTTACGCCTAGAATTTGTGTTTCGTGCTACAGTGATGGTGCTTCGGCAAAAGACAATGCTGCAAACTTGTTGAAAGTGGCCTGGATCAGTTTCCCGCTTGGAGTGGTTATCACAATTGCAGCTTGTGTCTTTGTCTTCTGGTGGCAAGGATTACATCATTCTGACCCATATGCTCAAGCTATTTTGATTAATGGTATTTCTTATGACTGCTTCAAAACTCTACTAATTCTCGTGGCTTTCTAAGTGCTATTCATTGTGCATTGTGGAAAATGCCAATACTTTTCACATGCCTCCAGTTTTACATTTTTGGCATGTTTAGCTATAGCCACTTTCAAATTAGCTCCGAGTTGTTAGTGTTGGCTCTTGTGATCTATTGCTGCAACTTCTAAGGACTTTATAAATGTAAACCCTATTGCATGAATTTTGTTCAAAAAAATTAAAATGATTTTCTTTTCTATGAATCACAGATCTGGATAATAGTAACCAAATCCACCTGAAAACAGGGTATTACATCTTTAAAAAGCCAAGAAATTTCATCTGGAATCTGGAATCTGAATGAGACTAATTTAATTCTAATTAGCTGATTATTCCGTTCACCATTGGTAATATTCCTTTTAGAAAAATCTCATTCAATAGCTTAACTTTTTTGGCAGGTTGTGCATGTATATTAGAGCTCTTGGCGGAACCTCTCTATATCCTTTCTCAGACATTATTTCTACTCAAATTGCGCTTGATGGTTGAAACTGCAGCTACATTTTCACGCTGTGTAACAATGTACATTCTAATTGTGAACCTCAATAACATGGTAAAGCTTTTAAGGAAATTATGTTGTGAGTGTTAATATATAGATGTTGTGGATCTGCCTGCTGGCAAGGTGTGTTTTGTTTGTGTTTGATGGTTGCATACAAGTATATTAATGTTTCTTGGGTTGAATTTCTTAGATGAAATATATTGCTTTGTTCTGGTATTTTGATGTTACCAAGCATGCAGTGTTCTTGGGAGTTGGGACTGTTGGTCAGCAGCTAATTGTTATTGGTTCTGCTTGTGATGCATGAGGTTGAGTGTTTTTGAGGTTTATAGTGGATCATTAGGAACTTGATGTGAGGAGCTTTCATGCTCAACTACATATATTATGATTTGTTCTGTTCTGCTTCTCTTATGTTTCTCTGTTTTTCTTGTATGCATGTAATATTTATTTATTGACCTCGTATATTTTTCAGTTTTCTTCTGATTTATGTGGGTTTGCTATGAACTCTTCTTTTGTAACCTCTTCATGAATACGTTTGAACCTGATTCCTACAGGAGAAGGGAATTATCTTTGCATTGTCTCAGGCAGCATATGGAGCCTGCATTTTCCTGGGTTATTGGAGCTATTTTCTTCTTTTTCGTGCATTTAGGAGTTCTGATCTTTTTCCTTTCAGGTACTTGTCCTTTTATGCTAGACCTCATTCTTTCTGGGGTAATACACGTGCTTGAATTGTTAGTTTTCCTTGCCCTTATTTGTGGATAAAACTAAAACAAGAATTTAATTAATGGTAGATGAGCACATCCGCTTTTCTCGACATTGACCTGATGGGAATTTGGGTTTCCTGATTAATTAACATCCGATGCTTCCTTAGAGTGGTCATCATAACTGCTTTATCTGAGTACCTTGAGAATCCTATACATGCATTGCTCTTTAACCCTGTTTTTTGTGATTTTTTACATATAATGTATCATTGATCCTCCTAAATATACCTCTTTTAGTTTTTTTTAATGTCTGAAGTGCACTATTTTCTGAATAATTTAGTAGCTACATGCTCTGCTTCTTAATTACTTTTTGAAGAATATCCATAAATAAAGCACAACTTTTGCAGATTAGGACATATGATGAATTTTGATAAGCAGCTCTCAAACATGTGTATGCTGTTTACCCTTCAATCCTTTCGAAAATTGATCCTTCAAGAAGGAGAAAAGATTGTCCTTGTATGGTTGGATACACCATATAACCAAGCTGTGTACGGACTCGTAGACAAACTAGGTAAGTAGTCAGTACAATTACTGCATACTTTACAAAGTTTTAGCTGGTAGGTTTCTGACACAACTATTTAGTTGATGTAATGCAATGCCTCTTGTCATTTGCTGCTACAATTGAGATATTTAATTTATCTTTTTTTTATGGAGCATATCTAAACTATCCTCTCTCTTTTTTATTGAATTTAGGGAGCTTGGTGGTTAGGTTGGTGTTTCTTCCTTTTGAAGAAAGTTCATATTCCACATTTGCCAGGTCTGCATCAGGTTTATTACTCTCCTTTTCCTTAGTTCATTTTGTGAGGTTAACATTAATGTTTGACTAGTTTCTTTGACTCTGCTGTCCCAACTCTCGGAATTGTGTCCATATTTTTTCTTTACATCAAGTAATTGCACTTGTGTGAAGGGGTTGAAGTCAGATTTCTATAGGATGTTCTTCAATTAAACAAGCACTTTTCCTTTGAGGCGAAAGAGATGATGAATATTGGAGTGGAAAAGAAAGCACTCTCCATTTTCCATAAATTACAAGAAATTTTTCTTTTTGTTCATTATGTGTACAATGAATATGATTGCATGTGTTTGGGAGCTTGGATTAATTTAACTGTGCTGTCACAGACACACTGTATAGAACAGTTGTAGCATGTTGATAGTTTGTATAGTTGCATTCTTTCTTGTAGCTTGGTGGTTTTTCTCTATATTGTGCATGAAATGAATAGCATATTAGAACTTTGAATCAACTTATCTGCCACTGATCCAATTATTTAATTGGAGTTTGTTTGGATATAGTAATTTATGGTGAATCTTCCTTGGCCTGTTAATCTGCATTCCACCATTCACGTTTCATTGATTTCTACATGTTGCATCCGAAGGCCTGAATTTTATTTGATGTTGATATTCAGAAAAGTTTATCTACACACCAGAACTCATTTTCCTTTTCCTTTAAACAATCTGCTTCATGCTTCCATGAAGACTTAGCTTTCTAAATGATAAATTTTGTTAATTAGTTGCCTTTGAAAGTTTTTTACACTCAAGACACATGTTCTCAATTAAGATGGTACTTTCTAACTTGTATCATATTGATAAATATCTTTTGACAGGACAGTCTCCAAATAAAAGCAAGAACTTAGGAAGATGTCTTACTGAGGCCCTGAAGCTTGTTTTACTAATTGGTATGTTAAGTTTTTTGTATCTCTTGATATTTCCTCTTCTCCTAGAATCAGTTTTATTAGCCTAGCCAACAATATTGTAATGGAATGGAATTCTTAATTATTCTGGGTTAATATAGGAATAATAACATAATTTCGGGACTTAGAATAGTAAAACAATAGTGCTAGAAATGGAAACTGTGATTTCTATCGGCTAATCTTCAATGTTTCTTAGTTTTAGTGATGATACAGTAGTACGTTGTAATCTAAGTAACACTATTCCACTGCCAATTTTCGTGTTGTTTATCTTTATACAAGTATAACTTCATGTCAAGAGACAACTTGCTTCCTCTTCCTATCAGCTTAATATGGCTTGGCAACGATGTGCTTGAAAATCAGTTTTCTTTTAAAAAGTAATACTCTTTATATGTTTTCCTCAAGTTGCTACTTATTTTGTAGGTCTTATATTTTTGGCATTTGGCCCAAGTTACTCCTATTGCCTAATCAGACTCTTGTATGGTCAGAAATGGAGTGACGGAGAAGCTTCAACAGCCCTCCGTTATTATTGCGTCTATATTATTGTTTTGGCTGTGAATGGTTAGTAAATTTGGGCTATTATGCTTGTTAATTATGGATGGCGCTGCCTAAACATTATCCTGAAGCCTCAGACTGGATATGATTTATTTTTTTCTCATTCTTTCTCTGTTTCCTCAAAACCTGGCATATTTGCAAAGGTGCTATAATAGCAAATGCTGAAGTGGCTGAGTTTTGGATATACCTCATGCTGTTAATTTAGTTGCTAGTGCGGGATATTGTTCTTATATTTGGTTTTGCATCAGGGACCTCTGAAGCATTTCTTCATGCAGTTGCAACAGAGAACCAACTCAAACGCTCAAACGACTCTTTGCTTGTATTTTCATTGATATATATAGCATTGAATGTCCTACTGATACGATCTGCCGGTGCTGTTGGTTTGATTCTCGCTAATTCTTTGAGTATCCTTGTCATATTGAGGAAAATTTTCCCAGCTATAAGCATTATTTTCTGTGATTTTATTCAACCAGGTGCCACAGGAACATTTTAAAATTTTGAAAAGTACTGCTGTTGAGCTGCATAGAGCAGAGATGAATATACTGTGTTTATGCTAAACTTGCACATTCTTATTACTTTTTTCTCAAACATGTGTAGTTAAGCATGCTTAGTGCACTAACGTTAATCTTGCGATATGTGTAAGAACTCTGAACTGTCAAAACCATATCTTTGTTGTGGCATCTTGTGATCTGGAAGCTCTGTTTCCATGTAACACCCGTCTGGATTAGATTATCACTAAAAAATTATAGTGATCCAGTTACATTACTGTCAAGGGAAAAAATGTCTCGAGGAATTACCTTTTCATCAATTTCTGATGTAAGCTGTTACATACTTGATTTCTGTCCCGAGTTAGATGTTTTACTGGCTGGCCTTGTAACAAACATCCTTATAAACCTCCTCGGTTCTCCAATATATCCATTATGCTTACTTAACAATTAAACAGATATGGTTTTTAGGATTATCTACTCAGCAATTTTTATTAAACACTTTTTCCAGGTATACTTAAACTTGTATAAGTTATCACATTTCGGTACTAATTTCAGCTTTACACTGAATCACAGATCCTTGTTTTCTGCAGGAGTCTTCATCATTTTCTTTCCCCAGCTGTTTACCTTCAGGTTGGACAATTCTTTTGCTATCTGGTGTAGCTACTCTTATTTCGGAAAAAGTATTTCTCGACCTTGAAAATTTTTGGTCATCCTTTTTGGTTCATTTTTGCATTGGGTTCACTTTCTTCTGCTTCTCAGCCTTTGTCATGTAAGTATCATCCTGTCTTCTGCTTCTATTTTTCTATTATTTATTTATTAAATTATTCTTTTGTATCTTCATGAGTAGCTATCAGCGTGAGAGGCATTTTATCAACAAAATTATCCGTTTCCGCGACCACTCGGACTGAAATCAAGAAGTGCCATAACTGCATCTTGAAATTGAAGGTGGGATTATTTCCCTTAAGCTTACCTCTAATATTCCCCCTAATTTATCATCTATTGAACGAGTTGTGATGGGGTTTATGAATTTCATTCAATTGATAAAATGCAAAGGAAATTCTTCCTAGCAATATAGAACAGTAGAATAGACATGCCAGAAACAGAAATTGTACCTCATAGGTATACTAAATGAGAACTTCAAGAATTTTGTATTCTTCTGAATGTTCAACAAGGATAAAGCTGCTGATATATACAGCATTTACAGTGTTTCCAGGCCAGAATATTCTAAACCCTACTTGGCTTTTGAATGAATGACACTGTCTTTTTTTTCTTCCTTTTACATATTTGAATTGTGTCCATTGATCTCTTCAAACTCTTTTGAAGTAATTGTTTTTTACTGACAAGTCCTGTTGATGTCACTGCATGTCTCGAAGGTCATCCGACAATATTCGATTAGCCATGAACATTGCCAGGGACTGTAAAATACATGCAAGTAAAAAAGGGAACTGATAGATTAGAAATTTGTGCAGATTCAATGCCAATGTGTTTACACTTTTTCTTTGCAGTTTTCATCTCTGCCTCTTCCAAGGAATCACCAAAGCTTTTTTATTCAGTTCTGCTAAGTAGTAGGGGTCTGCAGTCTACTTTTAAATCTGGATTATTCAATTTCTGAGGCTCTTTGGACAATGGACACCAATTGTTTGCCATTAGAGTAGAGGACAAGACAACATAATGTGTTCAAATTTTGCTTTTTCTACTGTTCACATTTATTCCTCTAGGTTTTCAAAAATAGATAGTTTCACTTTATTTTGTCTTTACCGATCATTTGATCCAGTCCAGACGGGTTCCGACTTGACTCTATAGGGTCGGGTTTTTTAAAAGAAAATTTCAGGTTCGGGTCGGATTTTTTGTGGATGAGGTAGGGTTGGGTTTAATGTGAAAAATATTTTATTCGGCCCGAAATAATAGTTTAATTTTATTCTAAATATTTAGGTATAATTGATGTAATGTTCATCTCTTTATATATATGTTTCAATTATCTTTCTATTTTGTCTAATAAAAATGGAATAATTATTATAGTGCCCCTCTCTATTTGTATTTTTTAATTAACACCCTATTTTATTGAATATTAATGAAAATAATAATATTTTATTTATATCGGGCCAGGTCGGGTTAGGTTTGAGCTTTTGCTCTAAAATCCAATTCGGTCGGGTGGAAGTGTTAACTTTTAGGTCGAGTGCGAGTTGGTCAAAAACTTGAACCATGATCATCCCTAGTCTTTACACACCCCTCTCAACCAGACTTAGAATTAAAAAAAAATCTTAGAAAAAATTAAATAAAGGGTTTAATGGAACTAATTGTTTTGGTGCTTTTGTTTTTCCTTGAAAATTTTCTTTATAAGAATCATTGCTAAGATTTTGGATGTTGAATTTTGTTGTTTGTGATAACCATTTGTCTTGGCTTTTACATCAAATACGAATAGGGAAAAGGTTATAAACGTTTAAGAAAAACCATTATAAGCCATCATCATGGGATGAGCCAATGGCCCCATTCTTTTAGGCAAAAGAAAACTGATAAGATTATATACTAATACCCTGTGCTTAAATGTCTTCAAGTATTCTACAATTGCGTAATACATATTTAAAAAAAATAATTCTTTTAAACTTATAACACAAAATTGCCCTTGAACTTCTTAAGTTCGGTCAAATAGGATCTGAACATTTTTAGATCAAATTGACCCTTGAACTTGGTAAGGTTGGTCAAATTAGTCCCTCAACCCAGCTGGGGACAAATTGACTCCTAATCTTGTAAGTTGCTAACAAAAGTCCAGGGTTAATCTTACCAAATTGTCAAGTTAATGAGTTAATTTGACTTGAAAAAGTCTATGAGCCAATTTAACCAAAGTTGTCGAGCTTACGGGTCATTTTGTGTTTTAAGCCTTTTTAATTATTCAAAAAGTTTTCACAATAATCTTGGTTTTAGGGTTTTGAATTTAGGGGTTGTGGATAGAATTTATAGTTTATGGCTAGAATTTAGGGTTTATAGGTTAAAATCCAAATCCTTGATCATACTACCCTAAAAAATAAACCCTAACCTCTAACCGTAAACTCTAAATTCTAACCACAAACTCTAAATATATAACTAAAATTCAAAACCCTAAAACTAAGACGCTTGTAGAAATTATTTGTTAAAAATTATTAAAATAATACGTTTAAAGGAAATAAAGGCATGTGAGGAGGCCTCAAAGAAGTGATGATTCATATAGGAAACCCATGGGATTGGGGGATGCATGGGTTGTCATCATCCAATGTCACTGTTTTAGAGACCAAAAACAGGAGCTACCTCATCCTCCACCTTGTTATTTGTAATTATTGGGTTTGAAAAGCTTGGGCCAAACCAAACAAAAGGTAGGGGGAAAAGTGAGAGAAACAAATGGAAAATTGATGATGGAGAAGTAGACTACTGATATGAGTGCAAGTATCCAATTCCAACAACCCTAAAATAAAAATCAACGTTGAGTAGTCATTCACATATCTTCTAAAACAAAATGATGATGCTTCTTGAGTTTTTAGGTTACATAGTAATGGGAGGTTATCGGATTCGAGAACCGACGTATGATTTTATCTTACGGGTATACACTTTTAGGAAATTCTATTACAAATTTAGACGTATGAGGTTATAAAATTTTAAAGATATAAAATTAGATTATCAACAGACCGTACGAAAACTTAAAATTTTCAAAAATTTCAACCGACTTTTAGCACCATTCGATCCATTACTAGTTGGATCCCCCCTCCACTTCCCAGTGGTTTTCATTTTTCATGCCAATAAAAGTCCCTTTTGCTCCAGCATGCAGTAATGCATAAGTGCCTCAACCACAACATTACTTCTTAGTCAAATAAAAAAAATACATTCATTACTTATACTTATACATAGACATATACATATAAAAGAGGTTATGATCGAGTGCAAACCAGGGACGGAGTCAAAATTTAAGGTTGGAGGGCAAGACATAAATATTTAAAAGTGAGAGCAAATTTATAAATAATAAAATTATAGGAGATCAAAGATAAAAAAATATTGGGGGACTAGAGACAATTGCCCCTCTCGTAGTCTACACAGTTTCGTCACTGGTACAAACAACCTCACACTAAAATCTCCCATGTTATGAGTCCACAATCCACACTAATGCATGTTTGCATTTCATTCACTTTAACAAAAATACTTAGTATTTATTTATCTCATTAACATGTATTCATATTAAAGCACATTTTATTTATTTAATTTGATTTTTGAAAAGAAAAAGAAAGAAAAGAAAAACAAATGTGAGAGAACATGACATGTAATGATAGTACATGGGACACATGCACCAGTCCCGTTTCAAAATCCTCTTTGTTATATCGCTTAGGTCTTAAAGACATATCCCCACCACTCCAATGTGTTTGGTTTTTAATTATTGAAATTACATTTTTGAGATCACATCACGTGTCTCAATTATCTTCTTTTAACCATCTTTCTAATCCACCTTTGAATTTTGCCCTAAACCCACCCTTGGTTAATTTTGTTTTTTCATCGTCATAAAACCACATAATTTCATGTGGCCCATTCCCCTTTCTCAAATTTTTGTTTCTAATTCTTTGTCGAATATGATACAAACATCAAACTCACAACCACCACTAAAACCAAAACTTTGAATTTCTTTACTGACTGAATTTTAGTTCAATTGATATAATTATTATTGCAATATTTAAATGGATGTGAGTTTAAGTGTATTTAATTGCATATTATCTTCTAATTTATGGGTGAACTTGAGTTTGGATAGTTTAGGTATTGTAATAATAAAATCTTGGATCCACCAACCACTAGTTGATACATTAAATCACTTAAGCAATGTTAGAAATTCGGATCTTGGTATTCTGAATGAAGCAAATTGAGTTGGAAGTATTGCCTCCATAATGAACTATTACGATATTCAATTTGACCAACCAATAAATTGAATATCGATGACTATATAAAAAAAACCTTAAATTCATATGTGAAGTAAAATTTTAGGGCTTAATTATTTCTTGACTATATAAATGATTTATATTAAATATGTTGACATGATCATTATTGTAATATTTAAAAAAATATAGATTCGAGTGAGTTTATTCACATATTATCCTTCGATTTATGGGTAAGGTGTTGATTTGGATAGTTTAGGTATTGTATTAAAGGAACATTTGAACCACCAACTATCAATTGGTCTAGCGGGATGAAGCATTAAATCACTTAAGTAATATCAAAAGTTCGAATTTTGACATTGTATATGAAACAACCTCATAATAAACCTCTACAGTATCCAATCTGATTAATCAGTCAATATATGAATATCAATAGTTATATAAAAAAAATCTTTTAAAATAGTGGAATCACTATATTTACTTGACAAAAAAAATCCAACCACTTTTGTTAATGGAAATGTTTGAGCTAAATTGAGGGAGTGATTAAGTCTAATTATGAGTAAAAGTGTTAGGAGTAAGAGGAGGTCTCACTCTCACATGCCAGTGTTTTTTCACTTGGCACATAATAACATTGTTCTCCACCTAGGGACACGTGAAATATATTGTTATAATGTTGGACATTGAAAATAAAAGGGACCTATCCAATCCTACCAAGGAGGTAGGATTACCGTGAATTAGTCAAATGCTAAAGATAAGTGCCCAAGCCACTGTGTTTTTTGCTATTATTACTAAAAGAAAACAAAAGAAGAGGAATGGGGGGGGGGGCTTACTTTTCTTGTCTTTTTGGTCACACATTCTTATTTTATAGAGGAATTTCTTTTCTTTCATCATTCTCTTGTGGAACCCCTTTGCTCCACCTCTCCCTCCCTTTACTGTTTCTTTTCATTACAGCATAGGTTTTACAGAATTAAGCCAAGTGTAATCAGGGATATACTTAGAGAGGCGGTCGTCCCCTAAAAATTTAAAATTCTTATATAATTTAAAAAAATTAGATTTTTTTATGTATTTTGCTGAAAATGTATTTTCGCCCCCTAAAATTTTATAAGTTCGCCTCCCGTAGAATTTTATAGATTCACACCCTATAACATAAAGTTCTGCGTTCCTCCCTGAGTGTAACTATCATCGAATACTCTTTATTTTTATTTAATTAAATGTTTAAGTAGTGATATAAACTTAGCGAATGACAGAACCTATTTGTAAAATTGTTCTATTAATAGTTCGGAATACATAAGTAAACTGACACAAAAAATGGTCTAACCATAGTTGACTGCCAACCTTTCATGATAAAAAAATGTATGTTGTAATGATCGCTACACGAATGCTAAACTACCGCAAGATAGACAAGAACCGTGCCACAAAGACATACAAAAGAATATAAATTTTTTGCCTCTTTTGGTACCCATGTGTATGTCCAACATTAAAAAATAAGATTTAGGGTTTTAAGGTGTAGGACTTCATTTTTAGGGTTTAGTTTTTAAGATGTAGGATTTAGGGACTAAAAAGGGACGAGATTTTTGTTCCGTACGAAACGAATGCAACAAGATGCATGAGAATGATGAATCCAAGATATAGAATATTTTTGTAGAAAACTGAAATTAGGGAGGCTAATAAAGATCGACAACTAACTTAAGACTAGTATTGCCGTCGACAGTGAAAGAAAAACATGGAAAAACGGCATTAGGGGTAGAAAAAGAAAGCGGATGTTTAGGGTTTGAGAGGAATAATATGTTTTATTTTCGTTATGGCCTCCATTAGTTGATCTGCAATCTGATTAATTTGCTTCATAATTCTATATATCTATGTATACCATTCACGCACACGTATATGAATGTGTATAATTAAGGAGGGGAGGTTTCAAAGTTTCCAATGAGACAATCATCTGCATATGTAGGTTAATGAGACGTTCCTCACTTTACGCACAAACTTGAGCCAGAGATTCAAATAGTGAACCGCTACCGCAATAACAGTTGTTATATAGCGGTAACGATATCATCCGAAACTATTATTGTAGAAAATAGCAGTCCACAATGACATAATAATATTTGTTATGTTCACACCGCAATAAAAAACCATAATCGAAAACACAACCACAGCCGCAATGACTTGAGCATGTATAAAGTGGAAGATGAGAAAGGTGAAGCATATTCCAAAATTGTTGAGGCATTCACGTCCTAGCCATCTATGTTTAAACCTAATCTCAAACTCACAAATACAATCATCTCAACCCTAAAACATCAAACACGTCTGTAAGAACTTTTTATCGTTTGTCTTATTTTAGCTAAACAAATCGTCATTCAAACTCTCCTTTCTCTCGTACTATACCAGAACCGGACATCATATCTAAAGATGAAGCTTCCCTTTCATGTTTCGGGGTTGTGGTGGAGGAGGGGGCGGTGAAATGTTTTGGGTTAGAGGAAAAGAGTATTTTGGACCAAATTGATAAATTTTACAAATATACAGGATTAAACGACTCAAACATTAGCTAACCATTTTATCGATTCATCTTTACAAATGTACAGTGTTTTGGGTTATAGAGTGAAGCGTTGGCTTTGATTTTTAATGGTTTAAGATTTTTTTAATCAAATTAATCAAGTTTGTAAATTTAAAGGTTGAATTGGATAACTTGTTTCGAATTAGGACGAATTAATTGAATGTGTAAGTAATGAGAATTAAACGTGTTATTGTATAAAAATTAAAAATTCAATCTTAGTATTTTTTTAATAGTTAACGATCGATAACTTGATTGATAAAATATGTTTGTGGAAAAATAGAATTTACCTATAATTTAGTCTATCAAGTCATTTAACTATAGGGGTAGTTTTATTTTGACCACATACCTATGAATTTTGTCAATCAAATCATTTAATTATTTAAATCATATCAATTGAGTCATTGGTCATTAAAAGTTAACGAAAACGTTAGTGTGGTGGTTAAATAAATTTGCACAATTGCATATTTATTTCTCCATATTTACATAATTAACCAATTAATTCCTAATTTAAAAAATAAAAAAATTATCCCTCAAAATTTATGAATATTTTTAATTTATTATTTATTCTAATTAGAGAAAATTTAATATAAGTGAAATTTGAAAAATGGGAAGTGCATCCAAAAAGACTCAAATCCATGCACTATGAGAAGTCTCATGTTAGACCACTTATGAAATCTCATAATTAAAGCTATATATATTACATATATAAATTTGCCCATATATTTCATGAACAGAGCAAGGGAAGCACGAGCTGTTTGCCAATATACAGGCTAATGAGTGAAGAACCTATTAATTATTAGGAATATGATTAAGAAGAACAACAACAATTAATAGAAACCTAGAGAAGATAATAGGTATTAATGGCCATCCCAATCTATTAATTTTGACGAAAGATGAGGGAGAAAACCGTCTAGTAAAAAGGCAATAGTTTGAGATCCACTAATTGGCCTAATGACTAAGAATGTTCATATTTTCCCATCTTGTATAGAATCGAATTCTGGTATAAGAGTGTAATCCCTCTATTTAATAAAAAAGACAGCAGTTTGAGAGAGTGATATAACTTGTTAGTTCCTGATAATAATAGAATGATTAATATTTGATACACTGCCAATGTAAAAAAAGTTTACACAAGCATACATATTTTCAAGCATAAATCTAAAATCTAAATTTTTAACCTTAAAACCCTAAAAATCTAACCACAAACCCTAAACTCTAAACCCTAAATTCTAACCATAAATCTTAAATTCTAAACCCTACAACATTAACCCCTAACCTCTAAGTTATAAACTAAAACCCTAAACCCCTAAATAATTCCGTTTGTGAAAACTTTATTTTTTACCATTAATGTATAGGATAATAATCCATAATAGAATGCTTTTTGAAAGGGGAGAAACCAATAATTTTTTAGGGTTGAAAGGAAATTATAATTTTTAGAAGAAAAAATATAATGTAATTTTATCATTATTTTAACTTATAATTTCATAATTTTTAGAAGAATGAAATTAAAATCTTATAATTTAGAGAAGCAAAAGTACAATTTTACTCTTTTTATTCTAAAAATCTAAAATTTTAAAAGGATTAAACTCACAATTTAACTTTTTAGGGGAATCAAGCTAATGTCCCTTCATGTCTCCTTAGTTTCGCCTATACTAACTTCTAAATTGAAAAATCTCTAGAACCGATTAAATCGAAATCTGACTTTTTTTTCTTTCTATTTTCTCTATTACAACTGCTAAATACATTCTCCTAGCTTCGCCCCAGGATTTTGAGCAAGAGTTGTGGCGTAATTGAGACGGGCAATGTGGCGCATTGGCGCAATATCAGACAAAAATTATGTCCATTTTTTATGTCTCATTATTAAAAATTTAAATTTTAAGTCCTAAGCTTTAAATCTTAAATTTTAAAAAATACATCATACTTTAAATTTTTTAAACTCTCATTCTAAATCTTAAACCTTAAACACATTAACAATAAATCTAAACTTTTAACGTGGGACATAAAAAAAACACCAAAAAAAAACAAAGAAATTTTATTCTAGGATGCCATGCAATTGGCAGTTTGCCACAGCCCACAGGTATAGTGGTGGAGTGCTGGTAGGAAAGAAAGACCTGCCCTTCACGCCAAACCCCAGCCCCCTGCGCATGACAAGCACGTGACCCCCATGTCGTAATTGCCGCTTGCCTTCCCTCCATCCATAGCCTTCACCTTTTTTTCTACGAATTATGAATGGTATGAGGGGTACAAAGTGGACAAGAAAATTGGACCCCACCCCACCATTCCCTGGCGTGCCCTGCCCCATTTGCAATACTGCTGCTGCTGTTCTCCCCTGCACTCGAAAAAATTTAAAGTGAGGCACTTTAGAGTGAGATTAAAATATAATACTATATAGATTTTTATTGTTTTATAAGAATTTGTATATAATTGGATAATAATTTAAGTAAAATTGAAATTTTTATTAATTGAGTAAGGATTTGTGTAATTACATAAATTCTTATTAATTTGGTAAAAATTTGTGTAAGTTTTGCCTTAAATAAAAATTTATGTAACTACACAATTCTTACCAAAATAATAAGAATTTAAGTTATAATATAAACATTTATGTACTAACTTAATAAAAATTTATATAAATTTACTTTATTTTAGCTGCACCTTAAGGGTATCTTACCCTAAAACTATCCCTACACTCTGCTCTCCCTTTTGACATAAGCTGAAATAGTGGTGTGCATTTGGTTAATTCGGTCAGTGGCTGAAACGAATTAGCCATAACTGAATTAACCGAAATTTTTAGAACTTTAACCGTTAACCGAACCGAATTAGCCTTAACCTTATTAATCGAACCGAAATTATTTCGGTTAATTCAGTCGGTTTTCGAATTAACCGGAATTTGTTATAAAATTTTGGATAAATTACACAATTGTGCACTAAATTATGGTAAAATGACATTTTTAGTCACTGAACTTTCATTTTATACTAATTTGATAAAAGTTTAATGAACATTTTATAATATAACAAAAAATTTAATAACCATTTTATAATTTTTAAAAGTTCAATGACCAAAAATAAATAAATATAATATATATAATATTTAATATATAATAATTTCGATTAATTCAGTTAATTAACCGATTTCGAACCGAATTAACTGATAACCGAATTTTTTCAAAAAAAATTAACCGTTAACCGAACTAACCTAAAATTAACCTACCTAATTAACCAAAAAAATTCGGTTCAGTCAGTTAATTCGGTTAAAACTAAATAATGCACACCTCTAAACTGAAAAACTGTAATGTTGGGACCCCTTTAGGCCTGTGTTGTGCCCATCAACAATCATCAGCCTAATGCACCCTCTTTCTCTTTTTAAATGTTCAAATATCCCCCTGCCTTGGGATTCCAATATTCCATTATTTTCAAATGAACGTATAGGATTAACCACAGGAATCATACCAATTACCCACTCCCCTTTTCTTCAATATCAGACCATGCATGCTATTTCATTTTTTTAGAGTTACATTAATTAAATATTTTTATATGTAAAGTTTCGGAAGATCTAAATATATTAACACAACATCGGTGCCACTTACCAGTGGTTCATTTGGTAAATATAAAGTTAAATTTGTGATCAGTCACGTTTTAGTTCAGTTAATATTATTGTTATTATATCATACAAAAGATCATTTTTAAATTGATGAGTGGATAGAGAATTAAATAGTTTAGGCATTGCGCAAAAATGCAATCTTTCAATTATTAATTTATTTAGTTGAATGAGGCATTATATCAATTAAAACAATATTCAAAACTAAAAATCTTTATGTTGTGGATAAAACAAATTAGATTAAAATAATATTTTCAATGACAGATTTATATAAAATATAATCCATATTAATTAATTAATAAATTGTATATCAATTATTATAAAAGATACAATTTTTTATATATTACCACCAATTCTAAAGCAATGAAAATATTTAAAATTTGTCCTTAACATACCAAGTTTTTTCAGATAAAATAATCTCAAACTAATAAATATTTGAATGTAGCAATAAAATAATCACAAACCGACGCAACAAATGATAAAATTTGTTTTTATATAAATTAAATAATAAGAAGAAAAAGTGATGGAAGGCGTGGAGCAAAGCAATAAAAGACAGCAATTGGGTGGAGGAAGGCATGCGCTGTGCAAAGGAAATATGGTATAGAAGGCGACTGCTCCTACGTACACATTCACATTTCTTTATTTTTATTTTCTCGTTGTGTATTGGATATTTGGCTGGGGGGTTTATTTATAATATAAAACTTTTGGATTATATTTTATACTCAACATTATGCAGGGACAGGACGAACCATTAATAGGTTAAAAAAGACGGTTATTCCTTCAAGATTTTTTTAGTATAATTATATTTTTTATTATTTTTAATTTAAATAATAGTTAAATAAAGTCTATTGTCTTTCTTCATTTTTAAATTTAAAGACTTAAAAGACTTTTATTTCTCCTAATGTTTGATCTTAACTCCGTCCTGCGTAAGCAAAAATGGTGGGATGACAATGGATTAAAGGAATGTTGGAGTGTGGTCCTATCCTTAAATTTTTTTGAAAATTTCTAATAATCTAAGTATTTTTTATTTTTATTAATAATTTAATTTTATATTTTTAAAAATTTTGCAACTTTTTAAAAGTTTGTATACCTAACATAAAACCCGAGTGGATGTTGGTTGTTCAGTTGGGATGACGAAAGCTTTGCTTGCTTGCCTTGTAGTTCTGGAAACTGTTGAACTGTCGTTCTCGTTTTCCCTCTGTGTGTTGTTCTAAATCTAATGTAATAGATTGTTACTTTCAAGCTTTTATTCCTAACTTTCAGTTTCGCTACATAAAATTTAACACATTCCGTTTCAGTTAAAATTAATGAGTTTCATGGAAGAGACAAGTTTTCACTTTTACAAATTCAAAAATATATACACGCAAGCAAATGTGGTGGATTTAATTCCTATAATAATTTAAACATTATTTAAAATATAAAAAGGTAAAATACAATATTAGTCATTAACCTTTAGGATATGTTTCATTTTGGCCATCAAATTATAAAACATTTCAATCTTATCAATTTTTTTAATTGACTTTTTGTCACTAAGTTGTTAAATCATTATTTAATAAGAAATGCCCAGAGTTTAATGGCAAAAATACAATTCAAAGAAGTTTAGTGACACACTTGAAATAATGTATAGTTTAGTGAACAAAAGAAGACATTGTCTAAAATTTATTGACTAGTAGTATAGTTTATCTATAAAAAATTAATAATTTTATTCACCATCCTTAATATATATTCTATGAAGGTTGCTTACTTTATATATGAATTTTCTCCATTAAGTATATATATTGAGAAAATACTTTGGTACATAATCTTGTGTAAACTAAAAGTTTACACAAGCATTTTAATTTTAGGGTTTAGAGATTTAGGTTGTGGTTTAGGGTTTAGAGGTTTGTGTTATATGGCATAGAGTTTAAGGTTTATGGTTATAATTTAGAGTTTATGTTTTAAGGTTTAGGTTTTAGGGTGCTAGGGCTAGGGATCTAGGTTTTAGATTTTACAGCTTAAATATGAAGAGTTGTGTCAATTTTTTTATACAGCTTGTGTATCAAAATATAACACATATATATTGTATATGCTTTTAAAATTTTTATGTTTTACCAACTACTAGTTGGTACTGATCACTACATCTCTTAAGTAAAATTGTGAATTCAAATCTGTAGTGATATCCTTTTGTTCGCTAAAAAAAACAAACGTTTTATGGTGTTTATGGGGTCTTTCGGGTATTAAAACATTTATTCTGCGGGGTTTTAGAAAACTATATTTTATTTAAAAATGGAGTCGCCACCGGCCACTAAGGTAGGCCGGACACCATAAAACCAGAGATATAAAAAACTGTTGGGTTCGAGAGTCGGTTACGAATGAAGAAGGATTAGCATCCCCACACCGCCCAAAATTGGTACTTTAATAATTACCGCTTTATTAATATTAAACTTTCTGGATTAAAGTGACGATTAAATTAAAATTTGGTTATAAGTGCGAGTAAATTTTAAGGACCTCGTTATTCGAGAGTAAACTGATAAACCACTATCACTGCGCTTGATACTGGCCACGCTTACGCTCGAATAAAAGGGTACCGCATTGACAAAATATATATCTGTTATGCAAACTTAACAAAAAAACATTATTGACAAATATTTACAAAGACATGGAAATAAAACATAAAAGCATAAAATATATTAAAATGCAAAATGCATGAACAAAAGCAATGTAACATGTCCTAATAATAAAACAAAAATATAAATATAAACATGAAACAAAGACATACTTCCGAAAACTAAATTAATTTTAACATGTTTAAACACATTGAAATGAATCACTACTATAACACATGGCCGACATACATATAACATGATATTAAACTAATTAAATCTAAGCAACAAGCTAAAACTAAAACTTAACATATGACACAACTTAAAATAAAACGTGACATTAATATGTGACAAATCATATCACACCCACTATGCAACCTATAATGCAAAAGAAAGCAAAACATAATATACATGCTAACACAAGAAAAGACTAACTAGATACTAAACATGTGACACTAATTATACATAAATTGAAGAACCATAGCATTATACATAACAAAACATCACACTAACATACAACCTAAGATGCAAAATAAAAATAAAACATAAAGGAGCACATATAGACATGATAAATAACTAAACTAAACATGATCGATTGATAAATTACATGTATACAACATGAACAAAAGGTTAAATGATAAATTAACATGGTAATGCACATGATATGAAAACATAAATAAATACACGTATATTTCAACCAAAATGCACAAAAACATGAAGAATCATACAAACATGGTATGCACATTAAGCTTAGAACATATATACAAAACACTTACACAACAAAGCCAAGTAAATATAAACATAAAATCATAACATAACTCAACTAAAAAATATATAAATATGACCTAGAAAATACACATAAATCATGTTGAGAAATTTAAACCTATTGAAAACACATAAATAAAAACATAAATATTTAAAAAAAGGAAATGAAAAAAAAGGTTGAAATGAAAATAAGAAAACAGAAAAAACATAAATTAAAAGACAAGAAAAATACGATTTAGGGACTTATTTAAAAACTAGAATAAACTTGAAAGGACCAGGTGTGCAATATTACCAAGGGGCAAGCTTGAAATGCAAAAAACCAAAACACAAAAGGACTAAAAGGGAGATTTTACCACTTTGAAGCTGATTCAGTTAAGATTGGGGGTTAGATTGAAAGATTTTGAAAAGTGAAAAGGGTTGGGGTTGTAAATATACCATGCGGCGTGCTTGATTTGAAAATTCCAGAAATGCGGGGCCCCTTAGTGGGTGATTTTACTATTTTTTTAAATAAAACTCTATAAAGAGACCCCTTTAGATCAGATCAAGGCCTTTGGCCATTTGAAAATTTGTTTGATAAAAAAAACTATCTTTTAACTTTCCCTCAGACCGAAACCCTCAGACCGGTCGCCTCTAACCGTCCTCAACCCCTACTTCCCGACCACCAAAACTCGAAAAGAAACCCTTCACTCCTTTTTCGAAATAAATAAAAAAATAAGAGCCTTCTGTTACGAACCCAAAAACCTAGAATTTTTTCATTTCAAAACGAAAAACAAACCCTCAAACGGCTTACCCCTTTTAGGGTTTGTTGCCGACCAGAATAGTGTTTTTTCTCAGGTAAAACTTGACTCTTCTTTTGTTATTATTTTTTTACATGCATGCTTATGCATAAAAAGAAAGAATGGATTACCAGTAAATCTATGTTGTTTTTTATTTCGAATCTCTGGAAAATGGGAACTGAGTACAAAAGGTTTTTTCACCTGATATATATCTGCCATCTTGGTTCTGATTTTTGTTTGGTAAAAATAAAAATACATAATTTTTTAGATCTGAGTTGGTATTGACATAGTCCTTTTTGGTGATTTTTTCTGATGCATCTGGCAACCCTGAGTGCGGTGGTTGGAGGTCGGCATGGTAGAGGCATGGTGGCAGTGTCGTCTTGGCCAGATTCGTTCTCAACCGTTGGATAAGATTTGATCCAATAGTTGAGATGCCTTGAAGATCGAACGGTTCAGATACATGCTTGAATGTGCGAGACTGCACCAGATGTACCACGTGGCACGCGGCAGTCGAGGAGCCTTGCGCTTATGACACACGCGCGCGTGGGGAGCTGGATGGCTCAAGCGTGTCCTTCACGCGACAGTTGGATCGGCTGCGCACAAAAAAGAGAGGGTGTTAGGGTTATTAAATCTGATATGGATTGGGGTTTTAGGCTATTAGGTTAGGGTTTGGGTCGAACGGCCTTGTAAAATTTCATTTTGGGTTTTGTAATATATGTGGACTGTGGACTGCTAATAATAAGATTGGATTTTATGTTTTGGATTTTATTTTACATCAGTCCAATAATAATATTAATTAGTAATAATAATACTATTATAGTAATACGATAATACATATACATGCATGTATACATACACAGACACACATATCTATATAACATACACATATTTTACATATATTACATGCATTTAAATGCAAACACACATATATATATTCACATATAATTTATATAAACATATACATTAGTACACATATAATACAAAACATGCAATGACATAAAATGTAAACAAACACGCTACACATACACCATGATAGTTATAAATACGTACGTATATAGAATATATATGTTATACATGCATTCACATATCTCACATATATTATATGCATATTAATAACACACATGCTAATAATATAATATATGTATTCATGCACTAATAATAAACACTAAAAATTACATAATATTTTCAAATTAACACAAAATTTTCCTCAGATAAAAATGAGTGATTACAGTTGCCCCTCTTTGCTTATTCTCGTGGAACGGTAACAAAGCAAAGATCATAAGCACTCATTTTTATCCGACTTCCCTGTTTGTATCTTTGGAATCACGTGTTCTTCTGGAACTCTCCGCTTTTCCTCAGCTGAATCATCAGGCTCACAAGTTCTTCCTATATAGAACTCATTTACCTTCCGGTCTTGGAGCTACATGTTCTTCTTATATAGAACCTTTCACTTTGAAGCCTCGAGTTACGAGTCCCTCCTATATAGAACTTTTCACTTTGAAACGGTAAAGCTCGGAGTCCTTCCTATATAGAACTCATTGCCTTCAACGCTGCAGGTTTTTCCTATATAAAACCTTCTGCATCATCGGTGGGTTCTTTCGACTGGAGTTTTTCCTATATATAACTGCTAGTATTCACCTTGGAGCCGCAAGTCCTTCCTATATAGAACTTTTAGCTTCTAAAATCTCAGAGTTACGGGTTCTTCCTATATAAAACTTTCACTGCGATGGTTCTAAAACATAGGTCCTTCCTATATAGAACCTTTATCTTCGAATTAGGGATTTACGCCAAACTGGCTACCGATTTGTCTGGACCCACGCTACTAAGGCTGTTGATATTTCTAAACTCACGCTACTAAGGCTGTCGATCTTTCTGGACTCACGCTACTAAGGCTGCTAAAATCTTTCTTCAAATTGATCTACTTCTTCAATACGAAGTTAAATATCAAAAGTCATGGGTAACCTGTAAGTACCTGTTTAAAATAGATAAAATGTTATGATAAATGAGTTAGCATGCTCCTAATCCTAGGGATGCCTAACTAGATATGATGCATAGGTGTCAATATCTCGATGCATCTGCTTCCACAGTCATTCAATCTTGACTTCCTGCTTGCTTTCTCTTCTTCTTCTTCTGGTGGCGGTACCCCATCTCACTGTTAGGTTCAACCATTTCAGCTTTTCTTTTCTGAGTTTTTGATTCGAAGGTTCTAAAGTGCCATTTAAGGCTTTCACTTTAGAGAGTTTTTTTAGGCGCCCTTACGAGTTTTCACCTGGGAGATCTGTATTGTTGTTTTGAATATTTATTCAGACAAGTATGAATGGTGCATGACAATGGTTATCTTATT
Organism: Hibiscus mutabilis; assembly: GCA_019671005.1. Lineage (NCBI taxonomy): Eukaryota > Viridiplantae > Streptophyta > Magnoliopsida > Malvales > Malvaceae > Hibiscus > Hibiscus mutabilis. The sequence continues at coordinate 37,969,956 of CM033744.1, forward strand.
CTGATGCTCGGAGTCTTCCCCTTGTCGTGCCTCGACATTCATTATGTAGGAAGCTTGAGATCAAATTTAACTCTGTCTTCCAATCACCTGCACTCTCAAGGTTAGATCATAGTAATGCTCAGAAATCTTTTGTTTATCATAAGTCTATGTTAACCTATTTGCATGATGCTTATGAAAACAAATGAGAAGACACGAAAGGGAAGGCGCAAAAATATGATTTTATTACCATTAAGGACTTAGAACAATTTTGGAAAAGTCATGGCAAACATGAGGAAAAGGGAAAGCAGAACATGACATGAAAAACCCCGAGTATCCACAGTATGAATAATGCATAATCCCTTTAACCGAGGTAGAATATTTTCTTGGAGCTCTTTCTTCTTGTACCCATAGGGATAGTTCTACTTGCCGGAAGCCCGATCTCAAGATTTATCTGAGCCGCCCTTAACGGGTTTTCAACTCAGATCCGTCCTTTGCTTCAAGACGTCTTTTTTTGGGGGTTTCGCCTTGAGCTTTCTTTTATATATATATATATGAAACGCCTTTTCAGGTTTTCGTCTCATTTCTTTTATCATTTCTTCTTTTCTTTTTTTTCAAACATAGTACTTCTTAACTAAATCACAGTTTACGAGATTTTTCAATTGTTCTTCATCCATTTCAGTTAAAATTAATGCTCATCCCGAAAAAGCCTTCTTGATAACATACGGGCCTTCCCAGTTAGGCATCAACTTCCCTCGAGAATCTTTCTGAATTGGAAGGATTTTCTTAAGCACCGGATCTCCCTCTCAGAATTTTCTCGGGTGCACTTTCTTGTCATATGCCCACATCATTCGCTTTTGATACATTTGACCATGGCAGATGGATATTAGCCTTTTTTCCTCGATAAGATATAACTGGTCGAACTTGTCCTACACCCACTCTAATTCCTCCAACTTCACTTCATTCAGAACTCGAAGTGACAGAATCTCAACCTTAATGTGTAGTACCGCCTCTATGACGTACACTAGAGAATAGGGCATTGCCCCTGTTGATGTGCGAAAAAATGTTCGGTAGGCAAATAGAGTAAATGACAGCTTCTCATGCCAATCCTTGTAGGTGTCGGTTGTCTTCGCAATGATTTTCTTTATATTCTTGTCTGTTGCTTCCACTGCCCCATTCATCTTAGGACGGTAGGTCATAGAGTTATGGTGTGTTATTTTGAACTGGTTGCACGCATTAGTCATCAACTTGTTATTCAGATTGGAAGCATTTTTAATGATGATCCTTTTCGGCAACCCATATCGACAAATGATCTCCTTCTTCAGGAACTTGCATATCGTTGTCCTTGCGATATTGGCATAGGAAGCTACCTCCACCCATTTAGTGAAGTAGTCAATGGTAACCAAAATAAAACGGTGTCTGTTGGAAGCCTTCGGGTGAATTTGCTTAATTACATCCATCCCTCATACTACGAACGGCCATAGTGAGTTCATGGTGTACAAAGGTAATGGAAGAGCATAAATCTTGTTGGCATATATTTGGAACTTGTGGCTCTTCCTGGCGTAATTGATGCAATCTCCCTCTATGGTCGACTAGAAATAGCCATATCTCATAATTTTTTGAGCTATTAATAGACCATTAGCGTGTGTTCCACACAGACCATCGTGCACTTCTGCCAAAATTTCTTTCGCCTCCCGGGCATCTACACATCTTAACAACGTCTGGTCATGGCCTCATTTGTACAGAACCTCCCCATCCAAGACATATCTCGTTGCCATCCTTCTGAGTATTTTTCAGTCATTTTTATTTGCCCTTTCGGGATACTTTTGAAACTTGATATATTGCAAGATATCATAGTACCAAGGGTTTCCATCTATTTCTTATTGCACATTACAACAATGAGCCGGCATTTTAAAAGTCTGCATCTCAATGGGCTTCATCTCTGCTCCCGTATTTGCTTTGAACATAGAGGTCAGGGTTGCTAAGGCATCTGCCATCTGGTTATCCTCTCTAGGAAGGTAGGTGAAACTAACATTTTCAAATTCTTTAATGAGCTCTTGGATCAATTCATAATATTTAACTAGCTTCGGATCCCTAATTTCCCATTCTCCAAGCAACGGTAGATCACTAAGGATGAATCTCCGAATACTTGAAGTTTTTTTATCTTTCTTTCAATTGCTACATTCAGTCCCATGACACGGGCTTCGTATTCAGCTATGTTGTTTATGCAAAAGAATTCTAGTCTGTTGGTAAAGGGGTAGTAGACATCCTCTAGAGAAATTAGCACTGCTCATATTCTGTGGCCAAGAGCATTGGAGGCTTCATCATAGTAAAGCTTCCACGAGCTGTCCTCTGAAACGTCTTCCCCAGTTGTAATGCACATCAAGTCCTCATCTGGGAAGTTGAAGTTCAGCGATTCATAATCATCTGAAGCACGGCTAGCTAAGAAATCTGCTATGGCGCTTCCCTTCACAACTTTCTGGCTCACATATACAATGTCGAACTCGGATAACAGCATCTGCCAATGAGCCATCCTCCCCGTTAATGTTGGTACTTCCATTAAAAACTTCAAGGGGTCCAATTTGGATATCAACCAGGTGGTATGGTACAACATGTACTGTCTAAGCCTTTTGGTAGCCCAAACCAATGCACAACATAGCTTTTGAATTGGCGGGTACCGTGCTTTGCAATCATTGAACTTCTTGCTTAGGTAGTAGATGGCTCTTTCCTTCTTCCCAGACTCATCATGTTGCCCCAACACGCAACCCATCGAGTTTTTAAAAACTGTCACGTAAAGGATTAAGGGCATGCTTGGTACTAGCGTGCCTAAAATTTGAGTATTCGTTAAATACTTCTTGATCTTCTCTAGAGCTTCTTAACACTCTTCATCCCAGACTCATGGGTTATTCTTCCTGAGTAGTCTGAAGACAGGGTCGCACTTATCTGTTAATTGGGAGATGTAGTTCAACCTTCCCAAGAAACCATAAACTTCTTTTTGAGTATGAGGTGATGGTAGGTCTTGGATAGCCTTCACTTTTTCTGGGTCAATCTCGATCCCCTTCCTGCTTACTACAAACCCCAAAAGCTTTCCAGATGTAACTGCAAAGGTGCATTTAGCTGGGTTGAGCTTCAGCTGGTACTTCCGTAATCTTTGGAATAACTTTTTCAAGTTTCAGAGGTGCTCTTCTTCGGTTTAGGACTTATCGATCATATCATCCACGTATACCTCTATCTCTTTGTGTATCATGTCGTGGTGTAATACCCATTTTTTGTCGAGCCCTAAATTATATTCGAACCATTTTCCCTATTCCAAAAAAATATATACCAAATTCAAAAAAAAATATCAAATTGACCAAAGCAAGGCATGCCATGCCTTGGCTATGCCCTGCCACGTCCTATACCCATGCCCTGCTAAGTTTTCCCCACACTCCACTCAACCATCACTTTATTTCCATTCCCCTAATCCATTAAAACCACATCACAAATTGAAACAAGTGAGAGCTTTTTGCCAGATTGAAAAGAAAAAAGAGAGGGCTCTCGGCAAGTTCAAAAAAAAGAAGGGATTTACTCTTATTTTTTTGCTTTTGAAGATCACAAATTGAGAAAGAAAAATGAGAGAACTCTCTACTATATTTAGGTTTGGGTATCATTTTTTATGTATGATTGTGGTATAATCCCCTTTTTTATGATATAATAAAAATGATATTTTATTAGTAATCTTTTTTTATTTTAGTTTTTATATTTTTATATATTTTTATGATCATATGTTTTTATGTCTTGTTAGAATGTGTTTAAATTATTTTTTGATGGTTGTTTAATATTTGTTTTTTCGATACTCTCATCACTAAGTATGTTTTTTTTATCACGATATGTGTTTGTTCATGGCTTTTATTTTTTTATGTTTGGTATGTATGTTCATCTTTGTATTTGATATGATTAGTATGTATTTTTTGTTCATCTTATTTTTAGGTTATATGTTAGTGTGGTATTATTCATCATATTTAAATGTCATGTTAGGTTGTAGGTGTAAATTATGTTATATGATTGAAGTCAAGTATTAGTTTTTATGTTAACATATGTTATGTTAGTTTAGCATTACATTTCATGCATGTCGTGTAAATTTTATATTGGTGTCCTAATGTGTTTAAGCATGTTAGAATTAAATATTTTAGTTTTGGAAGCTCGTTTTTTCTCGTTCATGTTTTGTTTTTTTTTTATATTATGATTGATCATGTTTTTTTATTCATGTAGTTTATTATTATCTTTTATACAATATTATAATATTTATGTGTTTATGCCATGTCAATATAAATGTTAATATTTGTTTTCTAAGATTGCATTTCGAATACAAATTGTCAATGTGGTGCCTCTTTATTCGAGCGTAAATAGGGCCAGTATCAGGCGTAGTGATAGTGGTTGGGCGTTTACTCTCGAATAACGGGGCCTTTAAAATCTACTCGTATTTATAACCAAATTTTAATTTAATCGTCACTTTAATCCGGAAAGTTTAATACTAATAAAGCGGTAATTATTAAAGTACCAATTATGGGCGGTGTGGGGGTGCTAATCCTTCCCCATCTGTAACCGACTCCCGAACCCAACATTTTAAAATCTCTGGTTTTTTACGGTGATCGGTCTACCTTGAGTGGCCGGTGGCGACTCAATTTTTAAATAAAACACGATTTTTATAAAACTCCACGCGGAAGACATCATTTCCAAAAAAAATAAAGTAAAACAAAGTAAACCCTTTTTTAGCGAGAGGGACATCGCTACACGTGGAAAAGAGTCATCATCACACTTTGATAAGTCGTTCTTGTGTTATTGAGTCCGAAAGGCATCACCTTGTAACAAAACGCGCCCCACATGGTTACAAATATGGTTTTCTCCATGTCTTCTGGTCCATCTTTATCTGGTTGTATCCTGAGAAACCATCCATAAACGAGAACCATGGGTGTCCCGCGGTATTGTCAACCAGCGTTTCAATATGTGGCAGAGGAAAGTTGTCTTTAGGACTTGCTCGGTTGAGATCCCTGTAATCTACACACGTGCGGACATTCCCATCATTCTTTGGCACCGATACAATGTTTGCGACCCATTCAGGGTATTTGGAAACTTCTAGAAAACCAGCATCAAACTGCTTTTTCACCTCTTCTTTGATCTTTAACATGTCAGTCCTCATTCTTCTGAGCTTTTGTTGGACTGGTTTGCATTATGGCCTCGTTGGCAGCTTATGCACCACTATGTCTGTATTCAAGCCCGGCATATCTTGATAAGTCCAAGCAAAGACGTCTTTGAACTCTTAGAGGAGGGCTATCAGTTCATGCCTGGTTTCTAAGGAAAACATAGTCCCGATCTTTACTTATTTTCTCTCTTCATCAGTTCCTAAGTTCACAATTTCTATTTCTTCTTGATGGGGGCATGATTTGCCTTTCTTCATTGGCCATCATCCTTACCAACTCTTCAGGGACCTCGCATTCTGCCGCATCGTCCTCCTCTTTAATCTCTACTGAGATCTCAGGGCATTCAAAATCTACCTCGAGATTGGATTTAGAATCATTCATACAGTTAATTATAGGGACCCTACATGAAATGAGAACGATTGTATTGGGAAGAGAATGATTTCAAGTGAAGTGAATAAATATGAAAATGAATGAATGAAACAAATGAGATGTTTTCCATTTGAGAAAACGAGGAAGATATTATTTCATTGCAAACAAAAGGTTAACATAGGTGCTATATACAAAAGATCCTCATTTCTTATGGTCAAAAACAAAAAAAATTAATTTGGAGCATTACTCTGATCTAGCCCTAAAGACTACAGATAGATCAATGTAACTCCAGTTACCGAGAGTTTCCTCGGGATGGCCAGGGCGGATGCTGGTCAACACGTTGCTGCCATTGTCATCTTCAGCTATCATGTTGATGGACATCCCTTCAAGCGATTCACTAAACATCTCTTTCTCATTGTGTATGTCATTTTCTCTAATTTCTTTTTCTACCTTCTGTCCTGTACGGTCGAATCTTCTGAAGACAAAAACATTTTTCACATGAGGGAAAGACATCGGTCTCCACGAAATGTCTTATCCCTTGAGTCTAGCTCTTCTCTATTTTTTCCGCTTATACTCTTCTCTTCTCTGTTGAATGCTTGGTTTGTAGCCGAGCCTAAAAAGATCTTTCTTGGTGATGACGCTTCTGGCTCGTAGGCTTTCTTGCAATTTTCTCACTAGTCCTCTTTCGGTTTTGGCTCCTCGGTCCAAAGTTTCAGAAACGGTCATCTTGGTGCAGTTGGATAATCTGGGGTTGGGGATCCGATTACCTTCCTCAACAAATGTAGCGTTTACAAGCTCCAATGCTTGAAAAGAACACTTCGCACCATCTTTGTCATTCTGGATATAGAGGGCATCTGATGTTACCAAGGTGTTGATTTTCTGCTCGACCTCTACAGTGACCAATTTGCCTTCGATCACGAATTTCAATTTCTGATGAAGGGATGAAGAAACCGCTCCAGCAGAGTGAATTCATGGTCTTCCCAACAAGCAGCTGTAGGTTGGCTTTATATACATCACCACGAAGTCTATCGTGTACTTAGTCGGCCCAATCAACAAAGGTACTTCGATCTTTCCAATTGTTCCTCTTTGTGTGCTGCCAAAGGCTCTCACGGAGTTGTGACATGGTTTAATGTGGGAATCATCTATCGGCATCTTTTGCAAAGTCACCATCGGTAGTATGTTTAATGTCGACCCGTTGTCAATCAGTACTCCTGGTAACACGTAACCTTTGCAGTGGGTCGTGATCTTGAGAGCTTTGGTAGACCCCATACCTTCTTTTGGGATCTCATCATCGCTAAACGTGATGTGGTTGTATGCGGTGATATGCCCCACTATTCTGTCCAGCTTTGATACAGAAATGTCACCGGGTATGAATGTTTGATTCAACACCTTTAACAATGCCTCGCGATGTTTCTCAAACTCAGAAGCAATTTCAACACCGTAATTCTCGCCGGTTGCTTTCGTAGCTGCTCCACTACATTATACTCTCTGTGTCTCAGAAACTTCAGAAATTCCTTTACCTGAGCCTCAGTTTCCGGCTCGTTAATCTTCGGAGGGGCATCATCGCCAAATATCTGAGTATGGCTGGTTGATGTATCTTTTCCTTTATCTTTGGCATCCTCGGTAGACTTCAAAGTTACCGAATAGTAGCACCTGCCACTCCTCTTGAAATGGCCTACTTCGCCGACACTTTTATCCTTCTTTGTTTGCTCATCTTTCAGTACTGGCTCTTCTTCCCTCATTTGTTTTTTCTCCTCATCAGGCTTTGACTTCTCCGTACAGTTACATTGGCTGCATAATTCTAAAGAGTTCGTCGCATGTCTTAGAACGGAAATGGGGCTGGTGCGGAGATAATGATTTTAAAGGCCACCTTTACATCTGCTCCTTGATATGAGCTTGTTCCCTCTGATCTAGAGGAGATGACAAAATGCATGTCTCTTCCATATTTGACGTTGGGGCTGTCTAACGCACATACATCTAGCCCTTGCCTTAATGCAGACTCATCAAAGAACTCTATCTTTTTGCTATCCATCATCTGTTGAATCAATTTCCTGAATTCATCACATTGTTGGATGTCGTGTCCTCCATCCTGGTGGAACTCGCAATAAGCTCTGCATCCCTCTTGTACCACTATCATGCCCCTATCAATCAGACGGGCCATGCATAATTGCTGGAAAACCTACCAAAATGGGGACTTAATTTCTAACACATCTTCTTTAGCATGCCTGGCAGAGTACTCTTCAATAGCGTTTACTCTGCGATTCCCGTGGTTAGGTAATGGGTTAGCGGCCATATTTTGTTCCTTAAATTTCAACACCCCATAATTGATCAGACTCTGTACAAGCTTCTTGAATGCAAGATAGTTTTCTGTGGGGTGACTAGGGGCACCGCCATGGTAATCACAATGTGCGCTCGGATCATACCAGGACAGAAACTGAGGTTTGAATGGAGTAACATAGTACGGACGGACCAAATCAGCTTTATGCAATTGAGAGTAAAGCTTAGAGTACGAAACTGGCAATGAAGTGAAGCATGCTTTCTCATTTTCCTTTCTTGGAGCTCTCTCTTATCTTTGGTTATGGTTTTAAGTCCTCCCTGCAGATGCCTGCGGCTGAGAGACTGTGAAGTTCTTTGGAGCAGTGTAAGTACTCATAGTGTTTACTTATTTCTCTATTTTCTTGTTGTACTTCCGAGAGTTATCTCCGCTGTCAATCTTATCGCTCTTGATTGCCAACTCGAGTGACTCCCCAGTCCTGATCAAATCGGCAAAGCTCTAAGTAATATTATTAATGAGGCGACCGAATAGTGTCCCCTTCAGAGTATTCACGAATAGAGGCGTTATCTCATGCTGAGGAATTGGTAGCTGGATCTGAACGGCCACCTCTGGGCGTACTATCGCAGACTCTCGTTAGACTTCTAACTCATGTTTTCCAAGATAATCCTACTGGGAGTCATATCTGTTACATATTTATACTGCTCGATGAATGCATTCGAAAGGTCCGTCCAAGACTTGGTGTTTGCCCGGCTTAACTGGATGTACCACCGGATTGCTACTCCAATCAGACTATCCTGGAAACAATGGATCAAAAGCTTTTCATCCTTGAGATAGGCTGCCATCTTCCGACAATACATGGTCGCATGTAAGGAATGACATGTAGTTTCATTATACTTGTCAAACTCCAGAATTTTGAATTTTGGTAGTAGAACAAGGTCAGATACCAGGCTCAGATCACTAGCTTCACTCCCTGGTTCATCTGTAAGTTGTAGTGCCCTGAATTTTTCTTTCATGAGACGAAATCTTTCCTCCCATTTCTTTTCCACTTCATTTCTCATTTTTTTGACCAAATTTAGATCTGGCACCTCTTCATCGTATAATGATTTCGCATCAATGGGTTGATTTTCAGGTGCTCCTGCCTGAAGACTAGCAGATATCCCAACAGGGTCAATGTATATTCTTTTCGCTGAACTTGGCGTCTTTGGTTGAACCTTACTATGAGATGTTGTACCTTCTGGCTCCTAGGCGACCTCATCTTTCACCTTTTCTTTCCCAAGACTTTTTGCCAGCAATGTAGTTATGTCGGATACTATCGCAACTTGTGATTGAACAATTTGCTCGCTGAGGCTCTGTCTAGCTTCATTGAAATGGGCTTCCAAATCCTTTTGCCCCTTTTCTAAACTGACTATTTTGTCTTCCATTAACTTGCTTTGAAGTCGAGTAAAGTATGGATGCTGAATGGTTGCGACTTAGCTTTTAATTTCACACTGCCACAATGTTTACAGTATTAATATTATTGCAAAAATAAACAAATTCATGTATAATGATGCCAATGTCATGATGAAATGCAAGAATGTATGCAAATAAAGGTATTGATTTCGCTGGTAATCACCCTTTTGAACTACTTTCATGGGAATTAAGGGGTCTAAATAACAAAAAACGTCCAGATTACAAAATAGTAGAGTAGAGTTCTACATATAAGCCCTAGCTCTATCTCCTAACTTCTCGATAGCCCTGAGCAGCTTGATGAACCTAGGCGCTTCTTCCATGTCCGAGGCTATGAAAAGTTGAAGAGCTTCGGCTTCGGCAGCTAAGCCATTCACGTGTCCCGTAACCTGCCATATCTCCACCATCAGGGTCACGTAATACTGGTCTCTGTCAAGAATCATTCGGGAGGCATCACGAAGTCTTCACTGCCAATAGTTGTCTCCATCTTTTGCAGCCTCTTTGAATACCCGAATTCTCCCCCTGTAACCTTGAACGGTTGCTTCGAGTGACTCAATCCAGGCTCGTAACATACCTATTTCACGATCCATTTCTTGTAGTTCAATGAAACCATTCCTCTAACGATAGATCTGAAAGGAGTGCCCTAACTCTGCCAGCCTCCCTTCTAACTCGGCATTCTGATCTTGACTCTGATTTAGGCTCTGAACATTGTCATTGTACAAGCTTTGCATCTCTAGCAGTCTATTCCTGTTTCCCATAGACTTTCTCTTCCAAATGGCAGTGTTTTCCTTCTTGTAGATGATTGCTTACTTGCATTTATCGATCTTTCGTCTAGCTCTTTCTTTCCCTTGATTAATGGCGTCCCTAAAAGATTGTCTTTCACTCTCAATGGCCGACTTGCAACTTTCTACCTCTTTATCAATGGCTTGTTTGCCTCTCTCTCGTTCTTCTTTGACTAGACGCATATCATTCATCTTTTTCTTCTCCACGGCTAGGAATTGACTTCGGCGTGCTTTCTGCACCTTTGCCTTAAGCTGGAGAGTATATTTCTGATAAAGAGTATTCTTCTCACTTAGATCTATATTGAGCTTCTTTAGTTTCCTGATGGTCTCATCTCATTCGTCGACCTCTAAACTTGCCTTGTAGAGTTTATCCATATGCTGAGTTTGTAGAGCCTCCATCTTCTTCTTAATCTCTTCGAGTTTATTTCACAAAATATCGACCTCTGATAGTACTATCCTCATGTGATCCTCTAATGACATGGTTGGTTCTTGGTCGGGTTCTGGAATACTGTCATTAATCCTTAGGCGCCTTCAAAGATCGCAGTCCGGGGTGGTCATGCACTCGGTATCTTCTTCTACTCTGACCTGGTAACAATGATCCCAAGCTCTTATTATGGTCTGAATCTTTGCCTTGAACTCGCCATTGAAAGAAAACTCGCTCTGACTTAAACCGGTGGTGGCTAGAACAAACTGTTGTGATCCGAACTGTTGGGACACCAAAAGTAGAGCACACGCAATTCCACCATATAGCTCTAACATCATCAGCCAATCATAATCGCCGCATCTGTATAAGAAGTAACTAACCCTACCGAGCCACGAAACACTCTATACTATGTCTCCGTCTTGAATGTTCCTAAATATATGAGACCATTTATTCGTCTTCCAGTCTTCTCGTCGTTCCTTCGCTAAATATTCCCGCAAAGGTCAAAAGCCTCATAATAGTATTCCCGTTAAAACCCCCGTCGGTGTCTTCCACATGTGGCTCTGGATCCAAACCTGTAGTATCTGCGCACACCCTTTGAAACGTCATTCTTCATGCTTTCGACTCGCATTCAAAGAAATGAAGGTTTCAGTCAAAATCGTCGGTATTGGATTCGTCTTTCGCCTCATTCGCTCAAATAGGTCTAGAATGGCTACGTCGATGTTTCCAAGAACCCTCAAAAAAATGACCAAACCATATATTCCCAAGGCAAATAGGTCCATCATCTTTCCCTCATCTGGGTGTACGGGTATGATATCTCGGATACTCTCCCATACAAAGGCTAGGCTGTCTCATCGAACCTGAATTAGGCCATTAACCCAATCGTCACTCATCCCGACAAAAGTTTGAAGCTTCGAAAGGTAATTCTGGTTCCTCGGTGGCTTCGCATAGATCCAATCTTTCTGGACATTCTTCTGATTAAGAAGGGCCGTGTATTCCTCTACCGTGGGCATCATGTCATGCCCGTTGAAAGTGAAGTAACAAAATGTGAGGTTCCAGAACTGGAAGGTAGCTCAGAGCAAAAGCTGGTTGACTCGGACATACATCAACTGTGCTATATCGCCGTAATTATCACAGAATAAGTCTTGTAATCTTCGATCCCATCCTTCCCAAATATTTTTAAGCTCTCATAGGTCATTCTGTTTGAGACTCACATAGGTGCAACCTTCCACTATGCGCTCGCTCGGTAAATTGTCACCCTGGGTCCTCTGACTGACTTCTGACCAATGTCTGACGGCTGAGTTGAGTTCGTCCTTCTTAAGATACCTTTTTTCCATGATGAAAGATTTTCTGATCGGACAAACCACTTGATCCATTACCTTTATGTAATGCAAATGCAATGATGTATGCAAAAAAAATGAGTCAGTACCGGATAAAATAAATAAATACATAAACAAAAAGGGAAAATTAAATAATGTAAACACAAAACAACCCTATTTACATCCCGTCTAAAAGCACTTAGGTTATCCGCATGGCTCTAAAAGGGTGGGTTTTCTATATTATCTACATGCAGTGTTGGTGCTAAGAGGTACCCGAACTGTCCTTGCTGTCCCTTACTAAGAGTAGCAAGGTCTACGATAATCACTCATTATATGCTCCTTTACACAGGATTCAATTCAGGGGGACCCATTCGCTTATGCCCCTACGAAGAAACGATATCCTCACGAAAGCATAAGGTACTCGAGCCCCGAAGGTACTTTGGCTAGGCCCATACGGAGGAACGATATCCTCATGAAAGCACTAGTGTTTTCCCCCTACTTAAAAAGGACGAGTTTATATGCCAAATTTTAAATGCGTTAAAATAAACGCGCAATTATAACCAAATGTTAGTCTAATAGTCACTTTAATCTGGAACTGCCGATATTAGTAAAATGATAATTATTTAAAAAGCTTGACTCTCATTTGTTTTTGAAAAACAAAAAACGGATCCCCAGTAGAGTCGCCATCTATAGCGATATTCTTTTGTTCGCTAAGAAAATGAACATTTTAAGGTGTTTAGGGGGTCTTTCGGGTATTAAAACATTTATTCCGTGAGGTTTTAGAAAAACTATATTTTATTTAAAAATGGAGTCGCCACCGGCCACTAAGGTAGGTCAGACACCATAAAACCAGAGATATAAAAAAATTGTTGGGTTCGGGAGCCGGTTACGAATGAGGAAGGATTAGCACCCCCACACCGCCCAAAATTGGTACTTTAATAATTACTGCTTTATTAATATTAAACTTTCCAGATTAAAGTGACGATTAAATTAAAATTTGGTTATAAGTGCGAGTAAATTTTAAGGACCCCGTTATTCGAGAGTAAACTGATAAACCACTATCACTGTGCTTGATACTGGCCATGCTTACGCTCGAATAAAAGGGCACCTCGTTGACAAAATATATATCCGTTATGCAAACTTAACAAAAAACATTATCAACAACTATTTACAAAGACATGGAAATAAAACATAAAAGCATAAAATATATTAAAATACAAAATGCATGAACAAAAGCAATGTAACATGTCCTAATAATAAAACAAAAATATAAATATAAATATAAACATGCAACAAAGACATACTTCTGAAAACTAAATTAATTTTCACATGTTTAAACACATTAAAATGAATCACTACTATAACACATGGCCGACATACATATAACATGATATTAAACTAATTAAATCTAAGCAACAAGCTAAAACTAAAACTTAACATATGACACAACTTAAAATAAAACGTGACATTAATATGTGACAAATCATATCACACTCACTATGCAACCTATAATGCAAAAGAAAACAAAACATAATATACATGCTAACACAAGAAAAAACTAACTAGATACTAAACACGTGACACTAATTATACATAAATTGAAGACTATAGCATTATACATAACAAAACATCACACTAACATACAACCTAAGATGCAAAATAAAAATAAAACATAAAGGAGCACATATAAACATGATAAATAACTAAACTAAACATGATCGATTGATAAATTACATGTATACAACATGAACAAAAGGTTAAATGATAAATTAACATGGTAATGCACATGATATGAAAACATAAATAAATACACGTATATTCCAACCAAAATGCACAAAAACATGAAGAATCATACAAACACGGTATGCACATTAAGCTTAGAACATATATACAAAACACTTACACAACAAAGCCAAGTAAATCTAAACATAGAATCATAGCATAACTCAACTAAAAAATATAAATATGACGTAGAAAACACACATAAATCATGTTGAGCAATTTAAACCTATTGAAAACACATAAATAAAAAAATAAATATTTAAAAAAGGGAAATGAAAAAAGGCTGAAATGAAAATAAGAAAACAGAAAGAACAGAAACTAAAAGACAAGAAAAATACGATTTAGGGAGTTATTTAAAAACTGGAATAAACTTGAAAGAACCAGGTGTGCAATATTACCAAGGGGCAAGCTTGAAGTGCAAAAAACCAAAACGCGGAAGGACTAAAGGGGAGATTTTACCACTTTGAAGCTGATTCGGTTAAGATTGGGGGTTAGATTGAAAGATTTTGAAAAGTGAAAATGGTTGGGATTGTAAATATACCATGCGGCGTGCTTGATTTGAAAAATCCAGAAATGCAGGGCCCCTTAGTGGGTGATTTTACCGTTTTTTAAAAAAATAAAACTCTATAAAGAGACCCATTTAGATCAAATCAAGGCCTTTGGCCATTTGAAATTTTGTTTGATAAAAAAACTCTCTCTTTTAACTTTCCATCAGACCGAAACCCTAAAACCCATGAAACACACTCTCGGCCGCCGTGCTCAGCGGATTTCAGGCGAGGCCTGGCCGACCGGCCTCTAACCGTCCTCAACCCCTACTTCCCAGCCACCAAAACCCAAAAAGAAACCCTTCACTCCCTTTTCAAAATAAATAAAAAAATAAGAGCCTTATGTTACGAACCCAAAAACCTAGAATCTTTTCATTTCAAAATGAAAATAGACCCTCAAACGGTTCACCCCTTTTAGGGTTTATTGCCGACCAGAAGGGTGTTTTTTTCTCAGGTAAAACTCGACTCTCCTTTTGTTATTACTATTTTTTTACATGTATGCATATGTAGAAAAATAAAGAAGGGATTACCAGTAAAACTATGTAGTTGTTTTTATTTCGAATCTCTGGAAACTGGGAACTGAGTACAAAAGGTTTTTCATCTGATAAATATCTGCCCTCTTGGCTCTGATTTTTGTTTGGTAAAAATAAAAATACATAATTTTTTAGATCTGAGTTGGTACTGACATAGCCCTTTTTAGTGATTTTTTCTGATGCATCTGGCAATCCTGAGTGCGGTGGTTGGAGGCCGGCATGGTAGAGGCATGGTGGCAGTGTCGTCTCGGCCAGATCCGTTCTCGACTGTTGAATCAGATTTGATCCGACGGCTGAGATGCCTTGAAGATCGAATGGTTCAAATGCATGCTTGAATGGGAGGGATTGTATCAGATGATGACAGTGTGAAGGTAACACATTAAATTGCAGAACTCTCATAACGAGTATCCATAGTATCTAATTTGAATTAACCAATCAATAAATCGAATAATAAATTATAAAAAAAATTATCTATATGGAATGAAGAAATTTATTAGATTTATGTTAATTTTGATGTTACATAATTTCTCTTCTAATTATCTAATCTTAATTATCTATAAATGATTGTTTTCCTAATTTAAATGCTTTACCAACATTAATGACGCAAAGTAAATATCGCTATCATGGAAACAAGCTTTATCAAAGTCAAACCAGTTCACACAAATTTAAGAAAATAGAAGAAATATAGTATTCGGTAATATTATTCCTCGTATGAACACATGTACATTAATTAGGAGAATTTTGGAAGGAAATATTTAATTAATGATTTTAATTGTTTCTGCCCACGGCCCATGTCTAAATACTCGTATTTAATTTTTATTTTAGACGCGTGTAGATTTTGGATTTTAATTCAAAATTTTTGATAATAGTAAGATAGTATTTTAGTCCGATTTTATATATATAGATAAATTCACATACATTTATAGACTACATTGCTCGAATTTGAGTTATCTTATAATGATATTACACTCTTTACTATTGGACTTACTCAATGGGTTCATATATTCACATAATATACGTTTGAGAACAAGATTTAACATTACAACAAGGGTACTTTTTTTATACAAGCCTACATATTTACACTATAAAATCTAAATCATAAATTTCTAACCATAACCCTAAAAACTAAACCCTAAATTCTAAACATTAACTTTAAATTCTAAACTTTAAAACATAAACCTTAAATTTTAAACTATAAAACATAAACCTCTAAACTTAAACTCTAAATTAAACTATTAACTCCTAAAACTAAAAGACTTGTATAAACTTTAATTTACACAGCTATGTATCAAAATATTTTCTTACAATAATTTCTAAGATCTTTTCCTAAATATTATTGCAATCCCTCTCAAAAACAAATGAAATAAACAAATTACAAACAATCCTTAAGAAGATGAAATATTTACGAACTTAAGCTCACACTCAATAATAAGAACACCTAGAAAATAATGGATTTGATCATTTGAATAAAAAAATTATATTGTTTTAAGCTTGGAGGGTAAGAGACATAATTAGCCGTGCCTTGTAGCATTTAAAAGTAAATGATTCGAAATATACAAAATTACAAGCAATAATGATAGCAATGAGTACTGTTTTTTTACACGTAAGAGAAGCATGGTTATACTAAAATTTTTAATAATTTTGAATGATTTAACAAAAATTTAAAAATTTGAGAGGGAATTTAATTAAAAATATTAAAATTTTGTGAAGCATAATATAAAATTTTAAAATTTTTGAGGGACCAAATTAAATTTTTTAAAAAAATTAGGGGCAAAATTTAAAATTTTCAAAATCTTGAAGAACTGTGGCCCCCACTAGTCCCTTAAAGCATCCGTCCCTAGTTATACCTTTGCAAACATATTTATTATTGTGTATAAATAATCATTTAATGAGTTGAATAATAATTATATAATATGATAGTGTACATAAATAATTGATCGAATTTTAGTTTATTTAACTTAATTTATAAATGCGAAGGAGTTTTACTAATTTGATAAGATATTACATTAAAAACAACATACATAATTGGTTGTCAGTTTTGCAACTATTAATATGCACTCCACCTTTAAAAGTTAAAACCGAGACATTGTGTTTTGTTTGTTTGTGTTATAGTATTTGTTTCAATCATTTAAAGATAACAGAATGAAGGTATATATATGCTTATTTTAATATAATAAAATATAATATCTAGAGGTATATGAAAGAGAGTAAGAAAGCAATAGAAAACAGGGATTTGTTTTAAAATACTAACAAACTGGGGTATGGTGGGGAAATGAAAGGAGTGGCTTCTCTTGGATCCTGTGAGAGACATTGCTTATTGTAACAGAAAATTGTAGAATTGTGTAGCCAAACATAAAGGAAACAAGGGAATGATGAAAAAGTGGTAGCAAAAGAAAAGTAGAAAAGAAAAAGAAATCCCAACAATAACCAATTTAATATGTCTATTTAAATTATTATCGCTTAAACTATTGGGTTTGAAAAATTATTATATAGCAGAACAAAATAAAGATATTTAAGGATAAGTGAAAGAAAATAAAGAGAGATACTGGAGTTGTTGCAAATAAAAGAGAAACTTAGCAGTAGAAAGAAAGCAAAAAAGATTACGAGTATAATACAAGGAAGTTGTAGTAATTTGTAGTTTCTCTCGTCTCTTTCTTTTATATATCTCTTCGCTGTTACCAACCAAGAAAAAAGAAAATAAAACCATAATGATGAAACCTCCCATGCAACCAGCAACCTGAGAAACCATGAATCTCTCTCCATCAAACCCTCCCTCACCTTAAATCTACCTTCTGTAAACACCAGCCTTCTCTAAACCAGCCAGTTTTCTTCACTTCCTTTCCTTTCACATAACCATGAAAAAACCTCCATTTCTGATCACATTTTTCTTGTACGTGCTGGAATCGTCTCTGTCAGTGTTCTCTGCTTCTGCGCCGCCTCTCCCTTTGGTTTCTCTTCTCTCGTTGAAATCGTCCATAAAAGACCCTCTTTCCAGTTTCGGAGATTGGGACCCTACCCCTACGTTTTCCAAGCCCGGTTTTGAAAAACCGGTTTGGTGTTCATGGTCGGGTGTGAAGTGCAATCCTAAAACGGCTCAAGTTACGTCTCTGGATCTCTCGAATCGGAATCTGTCCGGGGTTATTCCGCCGGAAATCAGACATTTGACGAGCTTGGTTAACTTGAATTTTAGTGGGAATTATTTTGATGGTCCTCTCCAACGAGCCGTTTTTAAACTCGGTCAACTTAGAACGCTTGATATCAGCCACAACTCATTCAACTCGACGTTCCCGCCCGGGGTTTCCAAGCTTAGGTTCTTGAGAATCTTCAAAGCGTATAGCAACAATTTCGAGGGTCCATTGCCGGTAGAGTTCGTACGGTTGCGGTTTTTGGAGCAGCTCAATCTCGGGGGGAGCTATTTTGAAGGTGAAATACCAGCTGGTTATGGAAGCTTTACCAGGTTAAAGTTGCTTGAGTTGGCTGGAAATGCACTGGAAGGGACTTTACCACGTCAACTCGGATTCTTGACTCAGCTTGAATGGATGGAGATTGGCTACAATGGTTTCTCGGGCACCATACCAGTAGAGTTTGCACTGTTATCAAATCTCAAGTACTTGGACATATCAAATTGTGCTCTTTCGGGTTTACTCCCGAAAGAACTTGGCAATTTAACCAGGCTGGAAAGTTTGTATTTGTTCAAGAACAGCTTCACAGGTGTAATTCCTGACAGTTACATGAACTTTAAAGCTCTCAAGGTTCTTGATTTGTCCGACAACAAACTTAGTGGCCAAATTCCAGAAGGTATATCTTCTTTAACAGAGCTAACGTGGTTGAGCTTAATTGGCAACAACGTTTCCGGTTCAATCCCGGAAGGCATCGGTGAGTTACCGAATCTCAACACTTTACTTCTCTGGAACAACAACCTTAGCGGCATTCTCCCACAGAAACTTGGTTCGAATGGGAACTTGCTGTCTTTTGATGTCTCGTCGAACTCGCTCACCGGTCCAATTCCTCCGAATCTTTGCCATGGACACAGGCTTTTCAAACTCATCCTGTTCAACAACATGTTCACGCATGAGCTACCTGGAAGCCTCGTAAACTGCACGTCACTTTCAAGATTCCGAATCCAAAACAATCTTCTTAACGGTTCCATCCCTTACGGTTTCGGACGCTTGAAAAATCTTACGTTCGTGGATTTAAGTAAGAACAACTTCAGCGGCGAGATCCCTGAGGATCTTGGCTATGCGCCGATATTACAGTTCCTTAACATCTCCGAGAACTCTTTCAACGCTGCATTGCCGAATAACATTTTGGGTGCACCGAGCTTGCAAATATTCTCAGCCAGTTCAGCCAAGCTAACAGGCAAAATCCCAGATTTTATTGGCTGTAAAAACGTGTACAAAATCGAGCTCCAAGGTAATTCTCTAAACGGAAGCATCCCCTGGGATATTGATCATTGTGAAAAGCTCTTGTCTTTGAATTTAAGCAGAAATTTGTTAACTGGAATAATTCCGTGGGAAATATCGACGCTTCCTTCGATAACTGCCGTTGATCTTTCGCATAATTTCCTCACCGGAACTATCCCTTCAAACTTCGACAACTGTAGCACTTTGGAAAATTTCAACGTATCTTTTAACTTGCTAACCGGTCCAATCCCATCGTCCGGTCCAATATTTCCCAACTTACACCCTTCCTCGTTTTCCGGCAACGACGGCCTTTGCGGCAAGATTTTAGAGAAACCGTGCCCGGCTGAGGCGATGGCTACAGGTGACATGGAATTTCGTAACAAGGAGCAGCAGCCAAAGAAAACGGCCGGAGCTATTGTTTGGATTATGGCGGCCGCTTTTGGGATTGGTTTGTTTGTTCTCGTAGCCGGTACCCGGTGTTTCCACGCGAATTACAGCCGCAGGTTCAACGACGATCGTGAGATCGGTCCGTGGAAATTGACCGCCTTCCAGCGGTTGAATTTCACGGCCGATGATGTACTAGAGTGCCTGTCGGTGACGGATAAGATCATAGGGATGGGGTCCACTGGAACGGTATACAAAGCGGAGATGCCAGGTGGCGAGATCATAGCGGTGAAGAAGTTGTGGGGTAAACATAAGGAGAACATCAGACGGCGGAAAGGTGTGTTAGCGGAGGTTGACGTGCTGGGGAACGTCAGGCACCGTAACATAGTGAGATTGTTAGGGTGTTGCAGCAACAGGGAGTGTACGATGCTGCTCTACGAGTACATGCCCAACGGCAACTTGGACGACTTATTGCATGGCAAGAACAAAGGGGAGAACTTGGTGGCCGATTGGGTGACCAGGTACAAAATTGCCCTCGGCGTTGCTCAGGGCATATGTTATCTTCACCACGACTGTGATCCGGTGATCGTCCACCGCGATCTCAAGCCCAGTAATATCTTATTGGATGGTGAGATGGAGGCTAGAGTGGCGGATTTCGGGGTTGCCAAGCTGATCCAGAGTGATGAGTCAATGTCCGTCATTGCTGGGTCCTATGGCTACATTGCTCCAGGTGCGTTCTTTATTTAATCCATTTCATTTTAGTCAACGACTATGGATTCCTGCTATCATGCGCTTAATATTTGGTGCAGGTTAATTAGTAAACGATATCCCATATGAAATTGTTTGTTAGTTTGGTAGACTTCTTTTATGCTTATTGTCCATTAAAAATGTGGAATAAGGTTGATTTGTTTAGCCCTAAGGATAATGCCAACTTTTTCGTCTAGAGCTAGGTTGGTGAATCTATTTTATTCTCCACTTTTTTTATTTACAATAATTAACAGGTTTATTCTAACATACACAGATTATTTTTTAATTTTTTTAAAAATACATATATCTTTCAGATAAATTGCTCAAATTTAAATCTCTTAAGATGAAAGTATTTATTTGTTTTACTAAGATTACTCAAAGATACAAAAGAATAAGAATTTATCATTGACCTCTTAATGATTTGACAACTTCATGTGTGGTTTAGTGATTCCATTAGTTCCAATACAAGAATTAAACTTGACATTGACACACTTGTCATATTGTTTGAGTGGGGTTAGGACACTTATTACTCTCAATTCTTTTTCTTTGTCCGAAAGTGATGCATTAATCTCACTTTTCCTTTTCTGATATCTTCATTGCATCTTCCCATGATTTACTTTCTCTTTGTTATTTACTGTACACTTGCTTTTACATTTCAATAACAAAAGAACATGTGTTTTTAGACTTGTTCTGGCAAAACCTATACATTGTTAGCTTCCCGATTGACATCGGAAGCTTAAACCAACGTAATGTAATGGTTTTAGAAGTTGTCACAACACTGCAAAGACACAAACTGCATTTAAAATCGCAGTTATTTTTATAAAAAAAATTATGCCGTAACGTCCGCGACCGTAATTTAGTTCTATTGCTTAAACCAATGGACTTTTCGGTTTCACTTATTTCGGCACCGGGCGATATCGTGAACTTGTTGCGTAGCGGACGGCTTATTATTGCGCGTGAATACTCTCTGCTTTTTTTAGAAATCCTTGTATGATGCTATGGAATGGGCCCGAGAGAGAATTTTGTCAAAGCCATTGATTCATTTGATTTTCTTAGCATTACTTATTTGACTTTTAGCCTTGGTTTGGATTTTTGTGGCTTATGATGATCATGTTTGTTTCTCGAGAAAATCATTAACCTTGTGTAATTGTTTTTTTTTTTTTACAGAATATGCTTATACTCTCCAGGTCGATGAAAAGAGTGACATCTATAGCTTCGGGGTGGTGTTAATGGAGATTTTAAGTGGAAAAAGATCGGTTGATTCAGAATTCGGCGACGGGAACAGCATTGTGGATTGGGTGAGGTCCAAAATCAAGAGCAAAAACGGAGTTATCGACATCTTGGATAAAAATGCCGGGGCATCATGTGCATTGGTGGGGGAAGAAATGATGCAAATGCTTAGAATTGCATTGCTATGCACCAGCCGGAACCCGGCGGACCGGCCATCGATGAGGGATGTCGTGCTGATGCTGCAGGAAGCCAAGCCCAAGAGGAAACTACTAGAGAGTGTAGTTAATGGAGGCAATGTGGTTCGTGTTGGCGCTGCTGACGGGGCTGATGATTCTTTAGCACAGAAGGCTACAGTGGAATGTTAATATATGATTAATTTTACGGGTCTTTTTTTTCCTTTTCTTTTTGGGTTTATTTTGAAAATGGTGGGGAATTGGTATAGGAGAAGTGAATTTTCTTTTCTTTTTTTTAATGGAATTTTCAAGCGTTCTTGCTCTAATTTCTCTGATGTTATATTTGAATCGGTATGATTATGACATTGATATTGCAGCTTAATTATATTTGAAGAGCGTTAATGATGTTTACCACTAGCTAAGGACCCATAAAATGAGTTCAAAAAAGACGAGTTTTTGGACAAGAATGTGAGAAATGACATAACTTTGACTTAAAATTCTACCTATGTGATAGATTGAATACGATAGATTAAATTTCCACGTGACTCTACTTGTTAAGAATTTGGTATGCGGCAAAATAAGTAAAGCGATAACAACATATACTAAAACATGTACATGAGATAAGATTTAACGCATAGCCTATTTCTACGGACGAGAGAAACGAACAATCCACTACTAACGTAGAGAACCCGAATAGTGCAAATATATGATAACTCATGTAATCCCAAAACGCACTGTACAAATCACATGACCCGGTGGAACCAAAACACTCTTCCCAACATCCCTACAACACGCATCTCTACAACGTAGGCACAATAGTTGTAGAGATCCTAAAAGTGGTTACATATCTCCAGAGTAATTCACCATCTCTCTCATTTTTTTGTTCTCTCATAATTCAAAGGGTTGAACCTAGTCTATATTTATAGACCCAAATAATTGGTCACCAAGAAACCTTATTCAATAAGATCTCTACCTAAAATATATATTTACTCATTAAAGTAAATCCTAATTACCAAGTAATCTTCAGCCACTAGAATTACAATAAAACCCAACTTAATTACCAATTAGAATTTGAGTCAAAATATAACAAATCTCCCCCTTAACACAAATTCTATTCGAGCATTGGTCTTCAAGTCTTCAACAATTTTAATTTTTACGTAAGCCAAATATCCGTTGAAGCAACGTCGTCAAGTCTTCAACAACTCCAATTCTTACGTAGTATCCGTTGAAGCACAATTGAATTTTGAGAATTACTCCCCTTGCAACTGAAAGTTATTTGCAGCAATACTCCTATTGCATGTCTCCAACATCGCACTGCAAAATCCGCAGCAAAAATTTATCCATAATCGCACAGCTCGAACCATAGCTCTGATACCATTTGTTAGGAATTTGGTATGCAGCAAAATAACCAAAGCGATAACGACATAGACCAAGACATGCACATGAGACAAAGATTTAACGTGGTTCAACATAGCCTACCTCCACGGACGAGAGAAACGAACAATCCACTAATAACGTAGAGAAACCGAAAAGTACAAATACATGATAACCCATGTACTCCTAAAACCCGGTGTACAAATCCTATGACCCGGTTGAACCAAAACACTCTTCTCAACATCTCTACAATACCCATCTCTACAACGTAGGCACAATAGTTGTAGAGATCCTAAAAGTGGTTACATCTCTCCATAGTAATTCCCCATATCATTCTCTTGTTCTCTCATAATTCAAAGGGTTAAATCTAGTATATAATTATAGGCCCAAATACTTGGTCACCAAGAAACTTATTCAATAAGATCTCTGCCTAAAATAGATATTTATTCATTAAAGTAAATCATAATTACCAGGTAATCTTCAACTACTAAAATTACAATAAAACCCAACTTAATTACCAATTAAAATTTGAATCAAAATATAACAGTGATAAAATAACAATAATAAAGAAATAAATTAAATTATCTCGCTTTAATGATATTAACTATCATGCAGGTTTATCAATTTGGACTTATTAAACATTATAAAAAAGGAGGACTAAATCATACCAAAATAAAGCGGACTGATTAAATTTTAATTTCAACGTAGTAAAAAAACTAAAATAAGTACCGCACAAAACAATTAATGACAAATTACTTACAATGACATTGTCCATAGAAAATAACTTTAGATATTAGTGTGGTGACAAATGCTTTGTATTGTTTAAGGTTTTTAAAGAAAGTTTCGTTAATTAATATGAGATGTCGAACCCATAATATAAATAGAATGATGTAGTTTTTTTGACAAATACGAGATATAATCAAATTAAGGCACATATTTTCGATAATGTAAAAAATATAAAATCATATATTTACTACGAATCTATTAATGGTTGATGTGAGTGGTGACTTGTGAGTGATTTAGAAGTGATAGTTATCAAAAGCTTCTGTTGGTTAATTTTTTTTACCCATCTACACTTCTATAGTAGGAGGAGGACTCAAAAGTTTAACCTAAACTAAGTTCCGCCGTTTATTTTTTTTTCTCCTCCGTGAAGCCCCATCGGATGGCTCCTTGTCCTCGGGGGTTGGTAGTGCCCCGATAATCACTCTCCCTTGACCCTTTTATCATAAAAGATGTTTTTCGATTTTTCTACATTTATGGTTGTCACACGAGATTCCTGTCAAGCGTTCGTTGGTGGCCATCTCTTCCGACGTCTCACGGTTCTTTCAACAAAGTCACGGTGGCGTGGGAGGTAAATTTTCCTCTCCGATAGTTGAATTTTCGAGAGTTGACGATGGCAAAAAGACGTCTGCTTTGCCCGCTTGTCAAAACCATCTATGATCTTCTTCCTTTTCACCCTGAATCTGTTGTTTGCTTTTCGGTCGCCTCCCAAAACTCTCTTTTCGCCATGTTGGTCTTTTTTCCAAAATTTTCAAAGCTCTCTGTGCTCTGTTGCAGCGCTTTGTTGTTGCTCGATGGCGGTTTATGCCGTTTCAAAGAGCTTTGCCGCCTCGCCTTGCAGTTGTCTCTGTGATTTCTGTTGGTGGTCCTCCGATGATGTGGACTGAAAACTTCAGAGTTTAAGTAGTCATCTCTTACCAAGGAGCTTTCCTAGATTAGACTTCCATGTCATCAAAAATGTTGATGGCGACCTTTCGGTCTGTGACGACCGTTCCACCCTATCAAATAGGGTTAGTTATTGGGCTTTTTTTGTCATGATCTGTATTGACCTTATGGTCTTTTTTATTTCAGGCTTCTGTCCCGATGTTTTTGTATGTGACTTATTGTGGTGATGAATGTCTTTTTCTTTAGTAAAAAAGGTTTAGAACTGATAGTTGTTTTGTTAAATGACATGTCGAATCACTATAGATAATTAGACGGTATTATTTTCCTTTCAATAAAGACAAGCACTTATAGTAAATAATAGGTTTGTTCGAACCTTCAAACGAAAATAACGAATAAAAAATAACAAAAACTTGATATTTATTGAGAATAACACAACACTAATTCGCAGTCATTTTTATGTTGCTAAAAAGGTATCCACGTTAAGGATTATAATTAGCATGTCAAGATTATCCAACTGATAAAGAGAGTAGAAATTAATACCATAGTTAAATTGATTATTTAGATCGACAAAGAGTAATAAAAGAAATTTGTCATATAGACTTTAGTTTGGTTGGGTGAAAAAAGTGAAAGGGATAAAGGAGGTAAGAGAAAATTAAAAAATAAAAATTTAATGGTTATTTGGTAGAGTGAAAAATTGGATGGAAAGAAAATAAGAGGGGAGGTAGTTTCCTTCTATTCAAATAATTTTCTCTTTAAAATTAGGTGGGAAATAGAAAAAAAAATGAAAGTTATCATCTTTTAATAATAAAATTATCAAATTATATTTAAAAAAATATAATTTTACTTTCACCATATTTATAATTAATTTGTATAATTTTACCAGTATTTTTATTACGGTTTTATTTTTGTTCAGTTTAGTCTCTAAAAAATTTATTTAATCTAAAATTTACCCTTATTTGTTTCAAAATTTATTATTAAATTCAATGTTTTTGATCTAATAATATTTTTTCACTTTAGTCCCTACAAATTTATTTAATATAAAATTTTATTTTATAATTTAGTCCAATATCTAATAATTGCAAACTTTATATTTTAGTCACTGCTTTTATAATTGCAATTAAGGTCCCGTTTTAGCTTGGATTAACATGAAACTTGGTATATACGCCAATGGTGATATTGATTTAATAAAACAAGGTTTAATTTCACTTTTTGAAAAAATTGTCCATGTGTTTTATGAATGTTTTCAAAATGGCCCGTAAACTACTTATTTTTTAATTAACTCTCTATTTGAAGTTTGATTTCAACATGAATTTACCATTAAGTCTAATTGGAATTAATGAGTCTAAAATAGACCTAAAACTGAGTTTTTAACTTAAAATTCAACTTATGAATTATTTACATTTTAGTCCCTAAACCTTGTTTCAGTTAAATTTACTTCGATTTGAACCTTTTTTTAGAAAAAAATAAAGGTATAAGATGTTTCTACTTATATTACATGTGTATATAAGTTTTGAATGTTGTTTGGGGTTTAAATTTTTTAAAATTACTAAAATATCTTTTTGTTAAATCGTATATTTTTTTCTAAAGTTTTTAAAGGTTTATTTTCCTGGGTGACTGTAGTTAATTGTTTCCGCTTTGTTTTCATGTTGGTTGTTTACTTTCATGTAATAAAATATGCTTGTTTTTTTTAAATTTGTTTTAGGCCATAAATGGGCCATTTGTTGCATTTGATATTCGGGTTGGATTCGTCTGGACCAAGTACTATGTGTTACATTGACAGCCAAACTTCCGAGATTAAATTATACAAATATTAGACTAAATATAAAAATTAGAAATAAATAGAGGCCAATGTCGGATTAAATACAAATTTTATGGACTAAATTGGACAAAAATAAAACCATATTAAAAATATTGGACACAATTATAAAAAAATAGAAATACTTATGGGTCAATTTTGAAATAAAGAAAAAATTTAGGGATAAAATTGAACAGAAATAAAATTATATTAAAATTATAAATTAAATTATAAAAAATAAAATAAATAGGGGTCAAGTACAGATCAAATAAAAAATTTTAGAGGCTGAATTGAATAAAAACAATCATATTAAAAATATTAGATAAAATTATAAAAAATTAAAATAAATAATAGTTTTTAAAACTTAACTTTATTTTCTCTCACTTTTCTATTGTACCAAGCTATAGTGAGGAAATAAAACTTATTTTTCTTCTAGTTTTCTATCTTCTCAATCAAGTATACCAATAAAAAAATTATATTTTTTATTATTTTATTTTTTATCCTTCGAATTCTTCTTCCGCTCTACCAAACAAAGCCATAAGATTAACCTATTTTTTTAAAAAAAATTAACATTAAATCTAGAATTCAAAACCTAGATAATTTATTCCTGTATTTTTTAGATACTAAGAAATAAAGAAAGAGACCCATATGCATATCAGATGATCCGGGCCCATTAATGTAAAGTAAAGATAGGGCTAAATCACAGGCTCACCTTCAGCTAAACCGACTTAAAATCTAAAGTACCCAACGGATCATAAAATGATCTGGATGTGCAATAAATACATTCACAGGGCCTTGGCTACTTCATTGTCAGATCTGAGTGGCGCACTATATTTTACTTTTTTTTCCCGCCTTAAACACTCCATCGGAAGAGTCAAGGGCAAGTCTCCTTGTACGATCTCTTTTCAGACCTTCAATTTTTCGTTTTTTTTCCTGAATTGTGATACTAGGGCTTTGGTCTTCGCTAAACCCTAGGATACAACCATGGGTAGTTCTAGGGTTTTCTCCGGTGGCGCTCAAAGATCCGGTGCGGGTACCATTAGGAGGATAAGGTTGGAGAACTTTATGTGCCATAGTAGTCTTGAAATCGAACTCGGCGAGTGGGTTAATTTCATCACCGGACAAAACGGAAGTACATATCTCATTCTCTCTCTTTGTGTGTATATATATTGCGTCTTTGAATCGTGTTAATTATTTTCGTAGAAAATGATACGAGTGATATTTGTTTTTTGTGTCATTAGGCGGGAAGAGCGCGATACTGACTGCTTTATGTATAGCGTTCGGCTGCCGCGCTAAAGACACTCAAAGGGCTTCGAAGTTGAAGGAATTTATAAAAACTGGTTGCAGGTTTCTTTTTCTTCTTTTAATTTTTTTTGGGTTTAGTGATGGGTACTCTCAACTCTGTTTGTTATATCTGATATATATCTTAACTCTCAGTTATGCTTTTGTTCAAGTGGATATTAAAAATGAAGGAGTTGATTCTTTTAAGCCAGAGATTTTCGGTGATACCATTATTATAGAACGCAGGATTACTGACTGTACGAGCTCCACTGTTTTGAAAGATCGTCAAGGTTTGAATCATTTTCTTGTGAATTTGCTTTATTAGTTTAGTGAGAGAATAGTTTCTTTAATGTCCAATGATCTGTATGTGTTGTACTAATTATGTGTCATGAGTTTCTTTTGTTTGGTGTTTTGGTTGCAAATTGTAGTGCTAATGTGGTTATGGTATTTGCTCTGTTTTACGTATGAGGCATTTGACAGGTAAAAAAGTTGCCAGCCGGAAAGAGGACCTTCGTGAGCTGGTTGAACATTTCAATGTGAGTGTTTGGCCTAAGAAGTATGCTTTATGGTTCTTCAGTGCAGCATTTTGTTGTTTTCTTGATGGTACATGGTTTGTCATCCTGTACTTAAAATACTACTTAATTAATTTATCTGAATTAGGTGTATGTTTCCAGGTTTAAAAATAAATCTTCTTTTTAATTTTCCTTGTTTTTATAACTTTCTTTTGGATTTTCTCATTGGAGTTTGTCTATCTTCTGTAGAGTGTCCATATCTACATTGTGATATCCACTTGTGATCATTGCCTCGATCCCATTCTACCCAATCTGTCTTTACCCTTCCTTTGCCTCTTTCTTCTTTCTATTTGAGATGCTGATATCTAATCATTATGCAGTAGTGTAATCTGTTTTCTAACTGAAGTCTCTCATTTCCTAATCTCACGTATAATTAATTATTTTTGGTCTAATATGTGACATAGTAAAGTCTTACATGTCAGGTGGGTTTGTAATTGTATTGATGACAATATTTGATGCTGCAGAACTCTGTACCATGACAGTATAATTTTGATGGGGTTTTTTTCTTCTAAGAGTCTTCTCCATGTTTAACAGTTATTGACAACCATTTTGCTTTGATTTCACACTTAAATTCCAAAGTATACTTTTTCTGTGAACTTGATTTCCCAAATATTTGTAAATTTGCACTCTACCTACTGTAGATTGATGTTGAGAATCCATGTGTTATTATGAGTCAAGATAAAAGCAGGGAGTTTTTGCACTCTGGGAATGACAAAGATAAATTCAAGGTAATGTTCACTAACGACTTTTTTTTCCTTAAAAGAATCACGTGGGCATCATGCTGACACTATTTATCACAGTTCTTTTTCAAGGCTACACTTCTTCAACAAGTTGATGAGCTTTTACAAAGTATTATTAAACAATTGAAGGATGCATATGCTCTGGTTGATGAACTGGAGAATTTGATAAGACCGGTACAGCTTGAACTGAATGACCTTCAAGAAAAGATTGAAAATATAAAGCGTGTGGAGCAGATATCACAGGAGGTGCAGCTGTTAAGAAAAAAGCTTGCTTGGTCATGGGTGTATGATGTGGACAAGCAATTACAGGAGCAAAGGAAGAAAATTGAAACGCTGAAAAACCGCATTCCCACTTGCCAAGCTAAAATTGATTCAACATTAGTGAGTGATAATGTTTTCTGTTGTCATAGCAACATGTCCTAATTGTGCTGTTGTTAGAAGACATTGTAAGTCTTTAAAAACAAAGGAAAAGAACAACTTAGCATATCCTATTGGTTGGTTAGACATTTTCTGCACCAGTCATGATAATGAAAAGCTTATTGTTGTCTTTTATCTTTCCCCTTTTGTTAGCTAGTCTAGTAAAAGTTGGCCTCATTCATTGACTATGGAAAATTTTATTATTTGCAGGAGAAATTGGAGAAACTAGATGAACGCTTTTCAAAGAAGAAAGTTCAAGTTGCTTCTTTGGTGGAAAAAACATCTGAAGTTAGAAGAAGGAAAGATGAATTGTGGGATGCTTTTTGCTTGGTACATTAATTGTTCCCCTTCTTTGTTCTTTCAAAAGACAAGTTGAATCGCGAGTCTCATGTTGTGCTTCAAATTTCAATCCTTTGGGGATTACTTGATTCGCCTTAACATTGTTGCTACTTGCTAGGCTTATTATCAGGTTTCTTTTTTCTTTTTTGAACTGAAGGCGAATACTGTACAACTGTTTATTTCAACTGGTTTAATCATGGCTAAATACGGATAAAAAACTGAATTTTGATTTTTGAGTTTTCATAACGAACTCATTCCTCGTTTTTTTGTCTGCTCATTGATCTATCATCACATAATTCATGTGTAAGCTTTTATTTGTATGCCATGTAATCATTGGTCTAACCATAATACTTTTAGGTTAAAGTTCAATTTTTTGTTTGTTTGCTTGTTATTTTTAATTTCTGAATTTACATACATTGTTCATCATAGGCAAGAAATGAAAAACTTGAGCTTGAAGAAGAGCATCGCCGCAGCACTCAGCAAATTCGCAAGATGTTGAATGATGTTAGGATGCTTGAAGAACAAGTCCATGATATTCAGGAGAATCATATTAGAAATACACAGGTCTTCCATAGTTTTTTCTTCCATGTGACTTGTTAGTATTTACTTTTTGACTACTGATGAGGTGCCAATCATTTTGAAATAACATATATTTTAAGTGTATGCTTTTTCTTGCATAATATTTGTGTGTTGCATGCACGTTGTAATTTGATTTTCTGTGAAATATCTGTATTCTGAGTTCAATTAGAAATGCGGCTATTTTTATGCATGTAAGAACAAAGAAAAATAAGATCTTGTTCACATCTTCAGAAGAGTACACCTTAACAGGGCTTTGTCATGCAATATAAAAATACGGAAGTCAGTTTCCCCCTATCTGGTACTATGTTTTTGAACTTTGACCTCTATTGGTTACCCTTCTCATTGGTAGCAATATACAAAGTTTCGTGATTAATTCATTCCAAGCTTTTGTTCTTATATTCAATAATTGTAAGTATGGAAGATGTTTTGTTTGAGAAAGTTTTCCTTTTGACGTACTAATTCCTTGAACTGTTAGACTGGGGCCGTCTTTAGTGTATTGTAGACTAACCTTCTCCATCCAGCTGAAAATAGCTCTACCATGTTGCTTCTGTTGTTTGGATCCTTATTTTGTTTATTATTTCTTATCTTGTTGTTAGACATCCGGTTTGATCTGATAATATGAAGTGGCGAGTGAATTTATTGTTTAATTTTGGTAGACTTCATAGGATTGTAGGATTTATGTTTTTACTTTTGTTGTTCTGCAGGCCGAGGAATCAGAAATAGAGGAACAGATTAAAAAACTTGAATATGCTGTTGATAGTGTCAAATCAATGCTCACTAGGTTATTCACTTTCTCATTTCCTTGTTCATTATGTCCTTGTAACTACTTAGTTATTCTAGATCTCTTTGACCCTTAAAATATTGTTACCTTTCAGTTTGAAGGATGAGGAAAATACTTTATCAGAACATCTCTCAGCAGAAATGGATGCAATGAAGAAGATTAATGATGATGTATGGGGAAGTTTAGAGATTATTAAATTTTATATGAATTTGAATTTGCTTTTCCATTTTGACTCTTTGGTATTGAATTATGATTTTTATTATATAACCCTAGACATCTGCAAAACATAACCTTCTTTGGCATCTTTAGTTGGTAAAGGTTTAGAAGATAAATGGTCATGGAAAATAAAAAGGTCTGGTTCCTTCTCAAGTTAAATTATTATTACTTCAAAAATACTCTATATCTGATTACTTCTGACTGCAGTGATCTTTTTTAATCTTTTTTACTTGTTCATTTTGTGTGGTGAGGAATTAGTTTAGACGTTAAAGGATTTAGAAGATAAGTGATAATGGAAAATGAAAAGGTCCAGTGTTATAACATGCCAAGTAAAAATTATCAAACATTCTCAAGTTAAAATATTGCTTCAAACTATATTTGAGTACTTCTGACTGCTGTGATTTTTCTTTTTAAATCCTTAGATGGTAAAGATTTTAGAGGATAAGTGATCATAGGAAATAAAAGGTCCAGCATTATAACATGCCAAGATTATGGAACATTTTATTGCTTCAAAATACTCTTATGTCTGATTACTTCTGACTGTCGTGTTTTTTTTTAAACAGACTTTTTTACATGTTCAATTTGTGTGGAGTGTAGTTTTGACATTTGCAAATTGTCTTTATTGCTTTTTTCTTTGCATATTAAGATCTTGTAATTTCAGGATTTATTTCTCTTAGCTTATAGAAATAATCTGATCTTGAAGACCTTCACATCACTGATCCATTTTTACCTTTTATAGATTAAGCACTATGAAACAAAGCAGCGTGAGATTGATCATCAAATTCGTGAGCTTCGTCTGCATCAAACCAACAGGGTCTGGGGAACTCTTGTTTTTTATTTGTTTTAGATGAAAGAAATGAGGATGATGTGCCTCTTTATTCCCCTAAACATTTTAAGGATACCTTTGAACTTGATTTTCTTATCTTGGACAGGTAACAGCTTTTGGTGGGGATGGAGTGCTACGTCTTCTACGTGAAATTGAGAGGCATCATCGTGCATTTACCGTGCCACCTATTGGTCCAATTGGTGCTCATGTGGTGAGTGATGGAAAATTGCTATAGAAAATTTGTTCGCATGCTGCTTATGCCTAGGAAATAAACAACTAAATCTTTATTTGTTACTTAAGATATGATTGTTCAAGTGTTGGCTGCAGAATGCTGGATGTTTTCAGATTTTCCTATCTCTAGTTCTCTATATGAACATCTTTGAACTTTTCATTTGCCATGTCTATGGTATAGGCAATTTGGGGGTTTTTAATGTGAAAGAACAATTGCTCGCAGGAGTTATATTGAAGCTTTTCTTGGAAAAATCACTTGGAAATTGTTTTTGATCTGGACATAGATCTTTTCTTTTCTGATGCTAGAGGCTTTTTCCTTTGAAAGTTTTTCCATTTTTGTTTTTTCTATAAGTACATCCATAGGTATCACACTGCTTCCATATTAGGTAATTCTGGACTACTTTCTGGCCACTGTTGTTAGTTTTGTGTTTATTGTGCTGCAGACATTGGTCAATGGTGATACATGGGCTCCTGCTGTTGAACAAGCTATTGGGAAGTTGCTAAATGCATTCATTGTGACAAATTCTCAGGACGCGAGTGCACTTAGAAAATGTGGAAAGGAGGCAAGATACAACTACTTTCAGATTATTATACATAGGTTTTCACGACCAAGGTGAAAGGATGAGAATTCTAATTTTCTTAAAAGGCCCCTTTTCATAGAAATGATGTTTCACTACAGTTTCCCTGATATTTGGTTCTGCTTTCTTTGTAGGTTAATGATACCAAATCATTCACTACCCCAGACGAACCACCCAACTGCTCTCTCTCTTTTACATACTGATAATCCTACTATCTTTAATGTTTTGGTAGATGTGGTAATTTCATGTTTTCATCATAAATTTCTAATACAAATTCTGCTAATAGAAAATTGTGTTTTTAATAACCCTCTCTGCCCATTTCTTTTCTTCTAGAAATTTCTTTTATCATATTTCCAGTGCATTGGTTACTGGTTTGGTTAGCTTGGCAGGAGGCAATGAGCTTGGTCCATAAATCTTTTTCATGCTTGCTCTTAAGAAACTATTGCTGCAGGCTTATTTGTAGCACCAACTTTCTCTGTATTTTTAGGGTAAAGCTGAGAGGCAAGTTCTTGTCAAAAATTACGACATGGGAAGGACTGTTGCATTTGATCAAAGGATACAGAATGTGTTGGAGGTTTTCACCTTAGATGGGTTTAAAATGTAAGTCGAGAACTAATTTCATATCTTGTTTCATACCTCATCCTCTTTTAAAAACAGATACTCGCACGGTTTTGTTATTGTCTTTATAGGGACCAGTTTTTTTAGGGGAGTGATAATTAATTTTGATTTGTAAATCTAATCACATTGTTTAGATGGATTTGAAGTTTGAAAGGCACAAAATTGAGTTCTCTAATAGTTTATTATAATTATTATTTATTTTTTATGTTTGTGCTTGTCAAATTCTGCCTGAAGAAATTTGTTCACTTCTCAAATCTTAGATCGTTCTCATCTTGAATTCAAATCTTACACATATCCCAACAAACTATTTCAAAATCTTAAATATTGTCAAACTTGAAATTTAAGAATGTAAGATCATTTGATTACCTAAAATTCCCTGTTGGATGGGATTGAACTGTTATCTCATGTGCCTAACAATTCTATCTAGATGTAGTTGTGCAAGAATTTGTGTATAACAAATAGTTATAGGATTGACCGAGTGCTGGTTTGATCATTGATAGTCACCTAGCACAGGAATGAGAAAGGATATTGTAATTTGGATGGTTTCTTTGCTTGTTCTGATCCCCAACTGCTAAACTTGGGTTTTCATTCACTTGAATGTTTTACTGATTTCTCAGGTTTTCACGGGGTTCAGTCCAGACGGTTCTTCCTGTAAAGAAAAATCTTAGAATTGGCCGTCTTTGTGGTTCTTTTGATGATCAAATTAAGGAGTTTGAAAGTCGTGTATCAAATATTAAACAAGATATTGAGCAGAGCAAGAGTAGGAAGAGGGAGATAGAGAAAAAGCTTCAGGATTTTAAATGGAAGCTAGATAATAAGAAGGTAACAATAATGTGCCAAAATTTGGGTTCATGCCTTTTCTCCTTTTTGATATTTTTTACTTACTTTATTTGTTTAAGTGGTGTTATCCCACATCCATCAAGTGTTCGGTTTCTTTGGTTTTATATTCACCTTGGCCTGTTTGGTTATCATCAATTGGTTTCGTGTTGGATGCTTAACATGGTATCAAAATTTAGGGATGAACCCTTTTGAGGTTGTCTGTGTGTAGGCCCTTGTTGAACTTAGTTACATGTAAAAGGGAGTGTTAAGAGGTGTTATCTTACACCTATTAATTATCAAGGGTTTTTGTGGCCTTGTATTCAAGTTCGCCCCCACCACCTATTACGAATTGGTTTTAGGTTGGATGCATAATATTTTTTTCTTCTTTTGTTTAAAATTCTTTTCCAAGCTGAATACTAGTCTAAAGTGTGTTTCCTTTGCATACTATTTATAAGGAAGCTCATCGAATGAGTCTGACTTGTGTTATTGTGCTTGTTGCAATCATTTGTCCCTTGTGGGCTAAAGCACATTTCTAACTTTCTTGGCTTCTTGATGATGTTATTGATATTGTAAGTTATCCGAGAAGTGTTAGAGCTTGAGGGAGAGTGTATGTTGACGAGGAGTGTTAGAGTTTTTATTTAATTTGTAATTAGAGTTTATTCCTAATTAGTAGTCTAGATTTACTAGAAGTCTTATTTAAATTAGGAATAAGTATTATTTAAATTAAAGATAAAAATATAGTTTTAGTTATATTAAAACTCTACATTAGCCTATATAAAGGCTTACTTTGTATACATTTGATAATTAAGAATAATAAGAAAATACAGAGAAACAAATTGTTCTCTCTGAAAAATATCCTTTTCATCTTCTTCAAACAACAAATCTCTAACCACCGATCACACACAAACCACCATTATTCCTTGCATCTTCGGCCACCATGGCCCTTTTCTCACATGGTATCATGAGCCAACAACGGTCTTGATGCCGTCATCACTGCTACCATCACTAATCTGAAACAGATCGATGATTTGATTTTTCAGATGCACATCGTTTTTCTTTTCCGCTACTGTCATTAGGCCGCACTCGTTCCTTGGCTTCTCCCTTGGAATCTTACATTTTTGGTGAAATTTCTACTCGTTTAATTTTGTTGTTTTGTTCTCTATTTAATGGTTCTATCTTAGCCATTCAAAACGATAGATGAAAAGGTTGTAGTTTAGCCTTAAAAACTATTTAGTTCTATCTTAGCTATCCATCCTAAAAGATAGGAGAAGAGGTTCTAGTTTAACCTTAAAAACTAGATAATATTTTTTTAAAGGATTTTACATCAAAGATCCAAGTTGGAACTATAGTCTGGGTAACTACCAGCTTGAGGAGGAGTGTAGATTCCTGTGATCACTTCCTACATCGTTTGCATCAAACCTTTCAGTCAGGAATTGCATGTTGGAGCATCATTTGGAGCAGACCTTTTAGTCAGGAACTGCATGCTGGACCATCCTGTGAAGCAGTCTTGATATTCCAACTGATGCATCAACCATCTCAAGCGTACCATAAGTTGAATGGCGTCAACAATTGCTGCGCAAGAACATCATGGTTTTGTTTTTACTCTTCAAATCAAAGACTCCCGAGAACGGGGAGCATTTTTTCTCTAAGAAACAACAGAAAAAAATATGAGTAGGGCATATCCAAGCTGGTAAGTTATTCGAGAAGTGTTAGAGCTTGAGAGAGAGTGTAAGTTGACGAGGAGTATTAGAGTTTTTATTTAATGTGTAATTAGAGTTTATTCCTAATTGGTAGTTTAGATTTACTAGAAGTCTTATTTAAATTATGAATAAGTATTATTTAAATTAAAAATAAAAGTATAGTTTTAGTTATATTAAAATTCTATATTATCCTATTTTGAAGGCTTACTCTGTATACATTTGATAATTAAGAATAATAAGAAAATACAGAAAAACAAATTGTTCTCTTGAAAAATATCCTGTTCATATTCTTCAAACAACAAATCTTTAACCACCGATCACACACAAACCACCATTATTCATCCTTTCTCACAGATATATGTATATGCATTCTTCAAAGTTACAGTACCATTCAAGTACATGTGATTTTAGATTTGTAAACAGAATTTGAAGGATTATTGTCTATGATCTAGGAAGCACAAATGGCATGTAACACCCAAAAAATAAGAAAATGGTCAGGGTCAAGTTACGAGCTGACATTGTGTGGTTACCAAGTACAAGGGATAGAGGGTTTTTTAATCGTATTTTCTCTTCAACATATAATGGTATACCCATAGAGATTATTAATCAAATGAGGAAGAATAAGCAGGCACAATTATTTTTTAAAGCAAAACAACTGATGAATTCCATATTAAGATTTATGCAACCCTTGTTAATTTGTTGAGTCATAGAAGCTTTAAGAAGATGAAGGTTGAAGGCAATTGTAGAAGGTGAAGACTGGAAATTCGGTTGCATATAAAATATTCACTTATCTGTTGCTGTCAAGATTCATTATCTGTTGTCATTTTTTCTTTCATTAGATATGATATTGGGCCATGAATGAAGAATGGACACTTAATCGCTTTTTGTTTCTTGAATATCCGGAAGAAATATTATGGTGAATAGACTTTAACTGCAATTTTAACACATGGACATAAACCAAATTCTTATTTTAAGTATTTTCATTTAATGTTTTCTTGTAAAAGTATATAAAATTATTTATTTATTGCTGTGTCCTGTCATATCAGTGCCCTTAGTTTTTAGAAAATATTGTACTCAATTTATTTTTGTGTTACTGCTACTTTTCATGATCTTTATATAGTTTTGTAGAAGATATATCTATTATGTAAAATAAATTAAAATCTCAGTTGTTATAGTTTCCCAACTTCTGTATATAATGTCTTCTCTCTTTAAAAGTAAAGTTGTGCCGTTGTCACTGACACTGTGTGCCTTAATTCCTTGCATAGGCTTGTGGGTGTAATAATTACTGATGGCAAGAATTTCATCTTCCCTAATCATATCTTTTAAGCTTTCTCTTTGTTGTCTGTATCTCTTTTTGGGTTCATATGTGCTAGTATGCCCTATGTTCCATGCTTCACTTATTTGTGTCCTGCAGAAAAGGCGCTTGGATGTGGAGCGTGATGTCATGGTTAAGAGAATGAAACTAGAGGATGCGCAGAAGTCGTATGCTGTTGATGCTAGTGTGTTGCCTGAGTCAACTACTAATGAACTTCTTCAAGAAATATCAGTGTGTTCCATGATCGACTTGGCTTACAAGCCTTGCTTTTATACTCATATTCTATTAAGTTACAAGCCTTTTCTAATGTTTTATTCCTCATTGAACCGTCTTTAGGATGCTAAAATGTTGATCGAGAAGAAGGAAGCGCTGCTAGAAGCACTTAAAGAGAGGATTAATGCAGCAGAAGAAAAGGCCAGAACTCTCAAGTTATCATTCGAAGATTTTGGGGGTATTGCTTTAGTAATATTATATCTAATGTTTTGTTCAATTCTGCATGTGACTTTACTTGCATTTGATTTATCCCCTATATGTATCATAGAATCAACAAAGGGCGAGGTTGAAGCTTTTCAGAAAGCAGAGGAGGAACTAACAGAGATAGAGAAAGAGAGAACTAATGCAGAAGCGGTCTACTTTCTGTTCCATTAACTTTTTATTCATTTACTTTAACTACTGTGTGGAAACTTGAATTAAGAAATTGATGTTTCTATTTCAGAATAGGGTCCATTACGAAAATGTTATGAAAGACAAGGTTCTTCCTCAAATCAAGGAGGCAGAGGCAGAATATCTGGAACTTGAACAGAATCGTAAGGTTGATATTTATGTCTTTCTAGATATAGTGACCAATAATTTGAATTGTATTTATAATTTGTAACCCATGATATATTTTTGCAACATTGCAGGAGAGCTATAGAAAGGCTTCTGTCATTTGTCCCGTGAGTGAAATTGAAGCTTTAGGAGACTTGGATGGAAGTACAACCGAGCAACTAGATGCCAAACTGAAGAGACTGAATCAGAGGCTTGTGCATGAGAGCAATCGGTATGGAGTAGTTAATTTTCAATGTTTCGCTTTGAAAATCCCCAGTATCTGCTTATATTTGGATTCTATATTACTTTTTTATTTTCTGCAGATATTCGGAATCGATTGATGATCTTAGGATGTTGTATCTGGAGAAAGAGCATAGAATTTTAAGGAAACTGAAAACTTACAAAGCCTTTCGAGAAAGACTAGATGTAAGATCCACTGTTGTTCAATTTGCTACTGAATTTGACGTTTGGTCTCTATTATACAATGAAGTGGCTAACCTTGTTCCAACTGGGTTTTGAGAAAGAGTCTTGAAAGAGATTAAGGTCGAGAAAGACCTTAATAGAAATCTTATTTTGTAACGTCAACTAATCTTTTCTAATATTTGGAATTCTGGATTGTGATATGAACCTTTTTCTAACTGTATTGTAGGTTATTTATATGGCATTTGATATTTGTTTCATCATAATGTCATTTCTCCTAATTGTGAATTCTGAAAGAAATGATTGGTGCCTTGTATCTCTAGTATTTTTTAAGGTTGCTAGAAGTTTCTTAGCTTTTTTCCTTTTTCTGCATCCGTTCTTATATTGCAGGCTTGTCAAAAAGCTGTTGATTTGCGGTGGAAAAAATTTCAACGTAATGCATCGCTTCTGAAACGCCAGTTGACTTGGCAGTAAGTATCATGCTTGTTGCAACTATTAAGTTTATTTCTTTATGATTACTTATTTTATTATTTGTTGGATGCAATTAGATTTAATGGCCATTTGGGAAAGAAAGGTATTAGCGGACAGATTGATGTTAGTTATGAAGGAAAGACCCTTTTAGTAGAGGTAAGCTATCCGAATTCCACTAGACGTACTTTCAATTCACTACTAATGTCTTTCGCCTGGTCACTGTTCCCGTTTAAAGTCCTACTCTGTCTACTCAGCATATTATAACGGGTTTCCTGATTCCATTTGGTTTAACAGGTCAAAATGCCTCAAGATGCATCAAGCAGCATTGTTCGTGATACAAGAGGACTTTCAGGTTTTTAAATTTCCCGCCCCATGTACTTTTTGGAATTTGTTTTCCGGTCATCACTGCAGAAAATTATCTACTTGTGGCTTCATAGATATTGTTTAATCCAGATAAATGTTTATCTATTTGGGATATTTTTACTCCCAAATCATCTATAAGTTAAGAGGTCAGAAGAGACGGACATTTTCATAATCGATTCATGTTGAACTCCAGTATTATTCTGATGTTTGTTAACTAGGAGGGGAACGTTCCTTCTCGACATTATGCTTTGCGCTGGCTCTTCATGAAATGACTGAAGCTCCATTTAGAGCAATGGATGAGTTTGACGTGTTCATGGTGAGTGTTTTTCTTTTGGTTTGGGGTGGTTGGTAGTCATTAGCATCACATCTCTTGGGAATTGGGATTAGGGTGACCGTCAAGAAGCAAAAAATCGTACTGAGCAGTTCCATTATTTGTAATATTTTTTCCTACAGGATGCAGTTAGCCGAAAAATCAGCCTGGACACTTTAGTTGACTTTGCACTGGCTCAAGGATCACAATGGATATTTATCACACCTCACGATATCAGGTTATTTTGTAATTCATAGACCATAAACATGTTGAGTTAAAACAATGAAAGGTGGATAACGTGGAATTATGTTGATATTGAAGAATAGAGAAATGAAATGTTTAATTCCTGGTGCAGCATGGTGAAGCATGGAGAGAGGATAAAGAAACAGCAGATGGCAGCGCCCCGCACTTGATTTGTTGTTGCAGTACAAGGCAAAAACTAACTGATAGCAGCTCCCCCAAATATAAAGTTTGGTTGGTTGGTATTCAAGAATATGGACACAAGGGAAGGGTCTCAATGGTGATTTTTGTTTTATCTTTTTGTTGTGTATCTAACATGGATGTTGGGCGTTTACTCCGGCTGACAGATCAGTAAATTTGACAATCAATATGTAGGTTTTACTCTTGGACAGGCAGGACAGGACGGAGCAACTTCTCCCCTAATGATTAAATAATAAATTGGTTTAAATGATTTGTGTATGTACAACAATCTAAGAGCATATAATACACTATTGACTCAATAAGAAGTGCTCTATTATCTTCGATCATGTTTGTTCGGTGCGGGAGATTATTTCCAGACGAATGAATTAATTGCAGATCCAACAGTGTTCGGCCATTATCATTAGTATAATCTAAAAAAGATCGAAGACAAGAAAAAGAATTTTTGGCCCAACAAACAGAGCTGTTTCATTTCCAACTTGTTAAAAGGAAAAATAGTGTCGTTCAGGACTTGGGTTTGAATAGGTTGATTGGGATAATATACGTTCTAATCATCAAATTTAACTTTAACTTTTATTTAGATTATAATTTTTTTTTAGCAAAGTGAAACTGGTATGCAAAACAAACACAAAATAGTGCAACAAGCGAACAAATCCGGTTACAAGCGAACAAACCGGCAAAATAAATCGAGAGAAAAACACAGCAAAAAGAAGAAACGGCAAAAATTACAGAGGAAAGAACAGAAACAAATTGGAATATTAAGAGAACAAAGTCACCGACCAAAGCCAAGACCAAGACGACGCCAATAACCAGAATCTTCAATTGCATGTTGTCCCGGGATCACTTTTATTATTGATAAATCAAATTATTTATACTATTACCATTAAATAATTTTAACGAGAAAAAATTGAGATTTATTTAACATAGAAATGATTGTATAAACCATGAACATCCTTAACCACTCGACCAATTAATGGATTTTTATGTATCACTTTTATTCAAATCATGTCATGTAATCATATTTATATGAATATCAATCATATATACCGACAACCAGTTGATCTAGTGGAATGAGATACTAAAAATATGACGTTGTAAGTGGAGCAATAAATTGAATATTGATGATTATATAAAAAAAATAAGTATCAAACATTTATTTTATAAATCCTCGTGACAACTAAATCAATTCAATAATTGATAAAGTCTTTTCTCAAATAAAGAATGCTATATTATTTTAGGTTTTAGTCCCTATATTTTATTAAACTTTGAGATTTCATTCATTCACAATCACTTCAATTTATCGTCCTTCATAATGTTATTAATATTAAGTCTAAATTTATAATATGGTTATCAAAATAATAACATGGATTTTCATTAATCGGTTAATATTATTAACATTGTTATCGATTAACCTTATTATCAAATAACCGTTGACCTATAATAATATTATACAATTTAATATATAGTGGTCAAATCTTAAATTTAAACAGGAAAAGGAAACTAAAACTACAATTAAACATTTTTTTTATCGTAGGGAATAATTGTACCACTAACACTAGTACTTATATATTGTGAAGAATATAATGTTTGTTTAATAATAATAATAAGGGTAAAATACATAAATTGTCACTAAATTGTTCCTAAAAATATAAAATGGTCACCAAACTTTCAAAAGTTACCTAATGAGCACTAAACTTTAATTTTTGTTACTAAAAGGTCACCGAGCCTTTAACTATCGTTAAGTTAATGGTGTGACAGTTACGGAAATTTGTATAGTAGCACATTCAGTCTTCTATATTTATACATTCAATCAATTTAGTTCTATTTAAAATAGAAAGTCAATATTACCTTCCCCAACAACTTCCCAGCCCTTCACCTTCTTGATCTTAAACTACCCATGAACCCTTTCTCTTTTCCTCTTTGATTTTCCATGGATGATACATAACAAGTCTTCTCCAATAGAATAATCCAATGGAGATGCAAACATGATTCACTCTTTGATTTTCCATGGATGATACATAACAAGTCTTCTCCAATAGAATAATCCAATGGAGATGCAAACATGATTCATATCATGTGAGGTTAACCGAAAACCACATAAATCTATAAAAAAATCCAATGTTCTTTTTCTCACAATTCTTGTTTATCACCAGATTCGATGTCTTACTTTCTTTTTCTTTTTTTGTTTTGGATTCTCTCTCTACCTCACCTGCACTTTTTTTACTGTTACCATTCTTTCCTCATTCACCTTTTAACTCTTTCTCAACACAAAACTCAAGCTAATAACTAGCTGTTGTTGTTGTTTCATAGTATATAATGGCATATAGCCACATGAGTTTTATATTGTTTAGGACTACAGTGATTGAATGTATAAATATAGAAGACTAAATGTGATATAATACAAATTTTCGTATTCGCCACATCAACAACTAATGACTCAATGATTGCTGTGTTTGGATGTTTAACATAGAATTATAATAGATTGGGAGTAAAGAAATGAAATTTCATTCATAAGAAGAGTCGTTTCTGCCTTCAATATTTACAAGCATTCTCTTTATATGACTTTCAAAACTAGGAAAGGACAAAGTCCGTTAGAGCCTTTGGGCCCTCCTCTCTCTCATTCCCCTACGTAAACCGTGACTTGATTCAGCTGCTTGCTCCAGCTCATCGTTACTTTCATGGTCATTATCCTCTTCATGAGACGATCCCAGTGCCGGTTCTTTAGGTGACTCGGTGGCATCTTCCATAACAGTACACCCTCCTTCAAATGGAACCTTGTTCTCAAGGTTCTTAGTAGTCAATGGCTTAGGCAAATCATCTGTCAAAAATGGTAAGGGAGTAATCTGCTGTAAAGGTTGGCCGCGATAAGGTTTCAGTTGAGAAACATGGAACACGGGATGAATTCGAGTTGTTTCCGGTAGCTTAAGTTTGTAAGCCACTGCACCTACTCGTTTCTCCACTTGGTAGGGTCTAAAGAAACTAAGCTTCTGTTGTCGTCGTAAACGAAGAGATAGTTGCCGATAAGGTTGCAGCCTCACATAGACCCAACTACCTACTTCCAACACCAATTTCCTTCGATGTTTATCCGCTTGATTTTTCATTCAAACCTGATCTTGCCATAAATTGTTCTTTAATACCCTGAGTATTTCATTTCATTCTTGTAAGGCTTGATTCACCTGGTCATTCCTCGAGTTTCCCTCAAAATAGTCGATCATAGTCGGAGGTTCACGCCCATACATCGCTTTGAATGACGTCATACCCGCTGAATTTTGGTAAGTGGTGTTATACCAATATTCTGCCCATGCGAGATATTGTTCCCATTTGCCGGATCTTCATTTGCCATGCATCGTAAATACATTTCAAGGCAACAATTTAGCAATTCCGTTTGCCCGCCCGTTTGGGGATGATAGGCCAAACTCATACATAGTTCAATACCTTGTAATTTTGCCATTTCTATCCAGATTTTACTAATAAATACCCTATCTCTATCACTGACCAATGATTTTGGAATGCCATGCAGCTTGATGATTCCTTGTACCATCACCTTAGCTACATCTTTACTGTCAAATAGTCTCGGTAGCACAAAGAAGTGCCCGTACTTGGTAAGTCTATCTACCACCACCAATATTATTTCCTTGCCGTTCAATTTTGGTAAACCAATAATAAAATTCAAAGCAAGATCTTCGAATACCTGTCTCAGAATCGGCAGAGGCTGTAGAAGTCCTGCAAGGTACCAAACTCTCACTCTTCATCCTCTGACACACCTGACATTGTTTCACAAAATTTCAAACATCATGTCGCATGGTTTTCCAGTAGAAGTTGGATAAAAGTCATCGGTAGGTTCGATTAATTCCCGAGTGTCCCTCCATCTTGTAGCAATGAAACTCGTGTAGCAACAAGGCTCTCAATACTATCTCATTTGGTACCATAATTCGCCCTCAAAATATTACTATCCCTTCCTGTACAACATAGCCCAAGTTCTCTTGTTTTCCCCCAGTAATAAGCTGACCTAATTTTTGAATTTTTGGGTCTTGCGCACTTGCCACTCGAATATCTCGTAGTACACCAAACAATGGTCGAGAAAGGGACATGTAACTTGCTCCCTTGCTCCCACCTCTCATGACAAGGCATCTTCCACTTTGTTCAATTTTCCTGGGCGATAGCGTATTTTAAAATTAT
The DNA here is from genome assembly GCA_019671005.1 of Hibiscus mutabilis. Taxonomy (NCBI): domain Eukaryota; kingdom Viridiplantae; phylum Streptophyta; class Magnoliopsida; order Malvales; family Malvaceae; genus Hibiscus; species Hibiscus mutabilis. The sequence goes on from CM033744.1 coordinate 38,014,355, forward strand.
AGCCTATCAATTTCGACAACCATCACTGATGTTTCAATGTTTGAATAGTTTGCTGGTTGAGCTCTCGAAGGGATCTCTGGTCAGTAATGATGACAAACCTTCTTCCTAGCAGATACGGCCTCTATTTCCCCATAGCCTGAGTAATGGCAAAAATTTCTCTATGGTAAGTCGAAGCTCCTTGCATTCATGGGCTTAATTTTTGACTGAAAAACGCTAGTGGTTTAGTTCCTTGATGTAGCACAGCTCCTATCCCAACCCCCAAAGCATCTGTCTCCACTATGAAGTCTTTATTAAAATTGAGTAGGCCCAGAACCGGTGTGGAACAAAGATAGTGTTTTAACTACTCGAATGCTCTTTGGGCAACTTCAGTCCATTCGAACACATCACCTTACGCAACAAATCGGACAATGGAGCTGCAATATTGGCAAAGCCCTTAATAAATTTACGGTAATATCCAGCTATACCAAGGAAGCCTCTTACCCCTTTAACTGTGGTTGGTTGTGGCCATGCTCTAATGGCTTCAACCTTCGCGGGATCACTGCCAAACCTTCATTTGACACCATATGACCCAAATACTCAACCCGCTCTTGGCCAAAAGTACATTTAGATCGTTTTGCCACCAATCCATTATCTCGTAGCCGCTGCAGTACTAATGGGACATGTCCAAGATGCTATTGCCAAGACTTACTGTAAACCAATGTCATCTAAGAATATGAGCACAACTTGCATAAATAGGCTCGGAACAGATAATTCATGGTTTCTTAAAAGGTTGATGATGCATTGGTGAGACCGAATGGTATTACAAGAAATTCGTAATGTCCTTCTTGTGTTTGAAAGGCCATTTTCGACAAATCTTCAGCCTTGACTCAGATCTGGTGATACCCTGCAAGTAAATCCAATTTTGAAAAAAAAAAATTGATCCACCTAATTTATCAAACAATTCCTCAACTGTCAGAATCGAAAACTTATCTTTGATTGTGATCGCATTTAGCACGCGATAGTCGACGCAAAATCGCCATGTTCTGTCTTTCTTCTTTACCAATAATACTGGGGAAGAAAACAGGCTTTGTCTCTTCCAGATTAACTGTTGGTCCAACATCTGATGTATTTGTCACTCGATCTCATGCTTCTGAAAATAAGGGTATCGGTAAGGTTTGATATTCACCGGATTGCTAGATAGTGTGGTCTTGTTCCCGAGCTAGTAGTAGACCTCTCGGTGCTAAGAATACATCCGCGAATTCTTCCAACAATTATCTCATATCTTCTTGCTCGATCGCCAAAACTCCTTCCACTTCAGAATTCATTTGTAAGCAGTAACATTCAGCAATAGCTTGTGTCTCTGCCATTCAACGAAATGCTTGGAAACATAATACATGTGGTTCTGATCCAGTCTATCCCTGCCATTGATGCTCAATGTTTCCTTGCCTGAAATGGAATTGCAACTTGGGGAAATCCGTGGTGACCGAACCTAGCATCGCCATCCACGCTACCCCTAGTACCATTTTCGTGCCTTCCAATGGCAAGACATAGAAATCAGTCTTTACCTCTGTTCCCTACACCAACAGTTTCTGATTCTGCACGCATTCTTCATTCTGAAGTTTCTCCCCATTACCCACTAAGACCCTAAAATTGGGAGCCGGTGTAACCTGCACCCATAAATATTTTACTGTTCTCGTTTGCACAAAGTTGTGTGAGCTGCCTTCGTTAATCAAAATTTGCACCTCTCGCCCCTTGATGTTACCCCAAACTCATAGAGTGTTGGGCATTACACAGCCTGCTAGAGCATTGAAGGGGACCAAGAATTGTTCCTGGCTCTCTTCATCACGATTTTCCATATCGTCATGGTCATTCTCTGCCAATACCTCCTCGTGATTCCCTTTTTCTTCCGAGTTTCCATCATCCAAAAGAAATAATTAAGGATCTTTGCTTTTGTGCCCAAAGACGTATTTCTCATTGCAATAATAACAGAGCCCCTTTTCTCTACGTGCTTGAGCTTCGGCGGCTGAGAGCTTTCTGGGGTGTATAGGGCTTGTTTTCAATGAGGGATTTTTAAAAGGTGGAGGCCGACCACACATTGTTTTGGGTCCAGTTGGCAACTGAGTCGGTGTAGGCAGCAGGGGTGGGTTTTTTGATTCGAACCTACGACCCATGACCTTCTTAGCCTCCCCAATTTTGGCCTCGTAAAAATGGGATAATGCCGAAACATCCATCATGGTTAGAGGTCGTTAGGCTAGAACTTCATTTTTAATATTTGGACGTAGCCCAGATATGAAGCATTGGGTTAGAAACCCATTTGACAAATTTGCTGTAGTACGTAGGGCCATATCCCCAAACCTCGTTTGATAGCCTTCCACGGTGGTAAACTGAACCAGTTTCGTCATCTGCACCTCTGAAGATTCAATTTCAGTGACGGAGAAACGCTGGCAAATGGCTTCTACTAAATGATTCCATCTTGCTAAGTTGCTAACTGACGTTGTCGTTGTATCCATCGGTACCATTTCTTGGCGGTTCTTTCTATCCTAAAAGACGCTATAGTTATGCGGTGGGGGTCCTCCGTGTGGTAAAACTCAAAGAAGTCATGGGCGGAGGCGAGCCATTCCTTTAGGTCCTTACCGGTAAAAATTGGTAACTCAACCTGAACGAGTTGTGGTGCGAACGGGAAGAAATCGTCAAGTTCCCTTTTGATCTTTACCTTGCCGCGATTTATCGCTGCGTTTCCTTCCCCGTCTTACGAAGTCTGCGCTGACAGTCCCATAGCCGCAGATATGGCAGCCATTTGTTTTGCGAGATCCTGAAGGGTATGCTGGTTGTCCTGAAGGGTACGTTGGGTGTTCTCGTTCCAGCGATTCTGCTCCTCGGTATGTTTCTGGAGATTCGTCAAAATTTGTTCCTGTCGACCGATGGTATCCTGAAGGGCCTTAATCGCATCAGTGTTGTTAACCATGGTGGCTCTCAACGAAAGCACCAAATTGTTGTGTTTGGACGTTTAACAGAGAATTATAATAGATTGGGAGGAAGAAATGAAATTTCATTCATAATAAGTCTTTTTTGCCTTCAATATTTACAAGCATTCTCTTTATGTGACTTTCAAAACTAGGAAAGGACAAAGTCCGTTAGAGCCTTTGGGGCCCTCCTCTCTCTCATTACCCTACGTAAACCGTGACTTGGTTCAGCTGCTTGCTCCAGCTCATCGTTACCCTCAAGGTCATTATCCTGACGATCCCAGTGCCGGTTCTTTAGGTGATTATGTGGCATCTTCCATAAATAATAATTGCCAACATCATTTAAATAGGAGTACTTGATCTTTTTTAATTAACGGAATTTGGAATTTTCGACAGCGTTGGCTTTAATATTAAAAGAAAATTAACAAAGAAAAAAAAAACAAGCGGCAAAGCGACAGAGAATCAGAGAAGCTGAGTGCTAAGATGGCAAAGCCGCGTTGGATACCCATGAAATAGACAGTAGCAGAATTTGAACGCCAGGGAAAAGAAAAAAGAGAATAAAATGGGAGAATGTGAGAAGGCGATGAACAACAACAACAACAACAGCAAGGGCAAGGGAATTGCAGTGCGAACAAGAGTTGAGATCAATCAAAACGACGCAGGTGAAGACGAGGACAAGATTACGGGATCTATCCCCACTGCAAAATTCAGTCCTCGTAACGGTTCTTCCAAATATGACTTCGTCAAGGTTCTCTCTCCCTCTCTTCTCCGAATTCCATAAACAAATCGTTTTTAATGTGTATCTTCCGATTATAATATGTTTTTTTCTCTTCTTGGCGTTGTAGGTGAAGGTCTGGTTGGGTAAAAATGCCGATCACTATTATGTTTTATCCAGGTTTCTGCTTAGCAGAATGTTAACCGTCACAAAGGTTCCTATTCCATTTTCGGATTTGTTTTTTATATAAAATTAAAATTTTTCCTAGGATATGCTAACTTGAATTGCTTAGTGTTTTTCTTAAATATATATATTTAATGCCATGGCATTGCTGCGTCAGATTCCGAATCATATAGCTGTTAAAATCGCTCTTGAGCTTAAGAAGTTGCTTATAGACAACAGCCTTTTAGATATGTATGATTCCCTTCTCTTTCTATTTTAGTTTCATGATTTTTATCTAGTTTTTTTTATTAGTGTTCTGTTCATTGAATTTTGCCGCAGCTCACAATCTGATTTAGAGGCTAATCTTTTTAAGGTATTCTTCATAAAATTTGTGATTTTTTCTATCGATGAGAAGTAGATTGTATTTAGTCTTTTTGGGGATCAAGTGTACTTTTGTGAAAGTTTCTAATCAAATTCCCTGTGCAGCTAATGGAGCGGCAAGGTTACGGGTTAGAGTATGTAAACCGGTACAAGATGATGACCAGGTCAGTTCAGTTAGTTTTTAAAGTTTTCAACATGAAGCCAAACATTATTAGTGTCAACTAACCTTATCTTTAGAAGGTGAGATAATTGTGGTTCCTTGTTCTGTAGAACAACAAATTTTCTCCTTTGTGAGTAAATATCTATTTTATTATGCTAGAGAGTTTACTGGTTTGTAGGTCTAGGTTCAATGTATGTATTCACCCTAATATAATGATCATAAAGACACAAAGTAATATTTCACCCTGATATAATGATCATAAAGACGCAATAAATCTGAAATAACTTCAATTTTGATTGTGCATGCAAAGTTTTCATTGATTCATAAGTTGCTACTGACTTGATGTAGGAGGGCAAAACTAAATAAGTAACTTCTGAGTGTGTCAGCATTTCACTAATAATTGTTTTCTTGTTCCTAACTTTCAGATTTCACCATCAGAGAGTTCCTTTGGTAATTCTTGTTTGTGGAACTTCCTGTGTTGGGAAGTCTACAATAGCTACACAACTTGCACAGAGGCTAAACTTGCCAAATGTCTTACAGGTTTAGCAATCTGTTTATCTACTGAAAGTATTTAGGTTTTCTTTTATCATGTTTCCTCTCGTTTACTCTTTTTTTGTTGTTGCAGACTGATATGGTTTATGAATTGCTACGCACATCAACCGAGTATGTCTAGAATCTATTTCTTTTATTATAAATCTTTTCAGTAGCTGTAGATATTTTCTGATCATATCAAATCATTCCTTCAGACTGAGTGAAAGAATGGATGATGGCTATCATTAAGTCATGTTCTGGTTTCAACCAATAATTGGTTGTTCTAGTCATGACACATGCTATCAATTAGATTGTTTTATACATGGTAGGAAAGTATTCTGCTTTGATTCAAAATGGGTCATTGTGGTTTCCAGATTGAGAAGTGTCACCTCAGATATTTATTGGTTACAAGATTTATTTCTCTAATCACTTGATACACTGGATAAAGGTAGAAGAAAAATGCAGTACCTTTCGCTGAATAGTGTCTTGGATTTAAAATTCGGCATCAAATAACAATTTCCATATCTTCTTTAAATTGAGGAGCTTTGAAGACTTTGGTTCTATATATCTTCTGAATTGTCTTGATTCCCTTTCCCCAAAGTCTTCAGTTTTCTTTCCTCATATTGTATGGGAAATGGCTTGGAAGAGCTCTCTATTTGCAGTGCTAGATGCTGCCACCTGAGATAATTCTAAAATAACTTAACCTTGTTAAATTTACTTTTAAATTAGTTTAATTTAATTAGAGATAAAAGTTTATGGCTCATGGTCTTTGGAATTCGATTGGTCAAAGATTGGGTATGTAGAAGTCATTTTAATTTAAGTTAGAGATAAATTGGATGCCTCATAGATGAATTTTGATTGGTTGAATGTCAGATCAAAATGAGGGAAAATAGAAAATGGGGAAGAAAAGAAGAAGAGACAGAATAGAAGAGAGAAATTGATTCAATATTTTCATAAATAATCACCATTATTACTGAGTACATTATTTATACTCAACTCCATAACGTTCATAATGCATAGTAACCAGTAAAAAACAAGAAAACAAAATGGAAAAATAAACTTGAACGTATCTGCCAGGTAAGGTACTATGCAAAACCACTTGATTTCTTAGCCATCTTTGTCACCGTTCCTCTCAGCAGCATCTAGAACCTATGAAATGTCTTCATTATCTTCCCAGGGCAATTTGATTGTAGGGTGTTGGGCTTGTTGTCGCTCTTGGGTTTTCTACTGTTTCGGGGCCCAGTATCATGACATTGAACTATGAATATTTGAAGATTGATTGGCCAGACCACATGTTTTATCTTGATTTCCAAAGGACAGACAAATCTTCAATTAATTTAATTAGCAACTCATAACAAAATTTAATTGGTCAAAATAAAATTAAAAGACAATTTCGGAATAACATGTACCGCATTGTATTTGGTCGGAAGTTTTCACCTCCTACACTATGTCTATTAGGAAGCATTGTCTTACTTTTAACAGATTGTATGGCGTTTAATACACACACATATATCAGGTTAATGCTTGCTTCTATTATTTGTTCCAGTGCACCATTAGCATCTACTCCTGTATGGGCACGGAAATTTAGCTCCTCTGAGGAGTTAATAACTGAATTTTGTCGTGAATGCAGGGTAGTTCGCAAAGGTAGTTTCTAAAATTTCCATTTAGTTATTGTGATTTTTCCCCTCTTTTTATTAGTGTAAAAGCAGGAGATTGCCTAGAGACATATGACACAACTTTTCCTTCTTTATAGATTTGTTATTGTATTCTAAAGGTATGTTCATCATTGGCTTGTGTTTGGTTCCTAGGGTTGAATGGGGATCTAAAAAAGGCAATGAAAGATGGAAAGCCAATTATAATTGAGGTATGGTTGACACTAGATTCTGATTCTTTTTTTGCGACATCCTTGTCCCCTCCACCCTTGAACTTTTCCTTCTTAGTCTTCTCTCTTATTTATCTCTGCGGTAAATGGTGATACCATCTCACCCTTATGAGCACAAGAATTAACGTGTTATATGTGCATGCATATACTGTGGATGTTTTTGAGTTTCAGTGGTTCATATTAATTATTTATTTCCTTTTATTAATTTATTAATATACTGTGGTTCTATGTCGGAAATAAAATCAAACAGTTTAAAGTGGTTGTATAATGTTTATGTTGCTAGGAAGTAGATTTTTTGGTGTTGTCTGTTTTATTTAGCATTTGTTAGGAAGGTGTGGACACGAATTTCCGATTTTGCACCTTAAAATAAAGCATGGGCTCTAGCAGGCTCGGTTTACTTTTGTGACGATTGTTGTCTGTGAATTCATGAACGTGACAATTAAAATAATATGATCTAGTGATAATGGTTTCTCTTGGAGTATGGCTGTATGTCTCTGAACGTAATGCATGCTTTTATTTCTGGAATGTGCGGGCTGTATGTCTTTGTTTCTTATGACAATTAAAATATGACATTTCGCCCCACTAGTTATTGCATGAGATTGGGAAGCATTGGCATGTTCTTGTACATTTTGATGTGTGTCTCTTCGAGTTAGTGGGTTCCTTGTTTCTTATGACAATAACAGGGAATACATTTGGATCCTAGCATTTATTTAATCAATGATGAGCTTAAAACTCCAACCTCTGTTTATTGCATGAGATTGGGAAGCATTGGCATGTTCTTGTACATTTTGATGTGTGTCTCTTCGAGTTAGTGGGTTCCTTGTTTCTTATGACAATAACAGGGAATACATTTGGATCCTAGCATTTATTTAATCAATGATGAGCTTAAAACTCCAACCTCTGTGCATGGACCATCCCCGCTGTCCATGGTATCAGATGATAAATCGTCAGTGCAAATGGAAAATAGTTTAACTACTACTTCTCAAAGTAATACAGAAAATGTCCAAAACCATCCTGTGTATGTGGCTGAAGATGTGTCTGCTGACAAGGTGAACACTGTCTCAGAATCTGTAAATCCCATCGCTCTAGCAACTGCTTCTGGTGGTAAAGGTGGATTTCTGCTCTAAATTCTTTGCATTTGGTATGGCATCTCATGCAAATTTAAGCATTGTGTATGTGTCAGTTTTAGAGGCTATGTGAAGGTGCAATATGACTATTTATTAACAGTGTTTGTCTTCCTGCAGGTGAAGCAGTTAAGGTACCAGAAGGAAATGGAAATACTGCTAGCAAAGAAAAATCTCGCCCTAAACCAATAGTAATACCCATTGTTCTGAAGATGTCTGAATTTGATCATAAGGTATGATTACTTCTCATTTTACTTTTTCTATATCAAGCTTACATATGCACATGTGTTAAATTTGTCTTAGTAAATACTGTGGCTCAAATTGCTAAACTGAGTCAATGGAGGAGACACCAATTGATATTCACATTCAGAAAAAATTCAATGTCGGTTATGGTTCTGATTCACTTTCTAAATCTTTATCTTCTGATATAACCTGTACTATTAGAAACTTTATTTGTACAGAGAGGAAAACACCATGTTAAGGATTTTGAATTCTCAGGAGTAGATGGTTCATTTAGTGAATTATGGAGATTAACTGGAAGATTACATTTGGTGGATAGGCTATTCCAAATGAAAATTTATAGACGGATGGGTCTGTTTGACTGTTATTCTTGATAGTATGAAGGTGGCTTTCTTTAACTAGGACTGTATTTCACCTGCTCCCTCATATGATCTCTTTTCTCAAGCTTGCATGATTTTCTAAATTCGAACCAACATCTATATGCAGGCATTACTAGAGGAGAGAATCGCTACTCATACATTAGGTGGTAAATTTCCAGTCCAGGTATTAATAGCAACTCTTGTTTCTTGTTCCATCACTAACTGCATTGCTTTTTTAAGGTCAAGTAACTATTGTCTTGGCAGAAAGATAATTCCATTTGACAAAAAGCTTAGCGGGGCATTGCTTTGTATCATGAAGAATCTTTAATTAGATAGCTAGGTTGATTTAAAGTGTCTTTCTCAATCTTGAACGTTAATAGTCGTTCTCTAACAAAGGACTACTCTTAAGTACTGGGTTGTACAGCTTGATTCTAGGAATAACACTTAACTTCCTTTGGCGTGTGGAAAATGGATCTTGGAAATTTGGTTGGAAACAATCATATTCATGTACTTCTTTCCCTTGAATTTGCTGTTAATAACTTTGTAGAAAATAAAGAGGAGTATTTTTGGCAGTGATCAATTAGATTCACTATTTTTCTTGATTACAAATAACACAGATACAAGGCCTTTTATAGGCTAGTTACAAAGAGTTATGTTACAAATACAGTACTCTAAATTGAAATTAAATTCAACCTATGAGATAAGATAAGAGATAAAATCCTAGGGTAAAGGATAAATAATTCAAACTTTATAGTTTATCCATACTACTTTAGTTTATCTACAGCAAATAAATAAACTTATCTTATCTGTTGATGAATGCAGAAAAACAAAATTGAAGTTTCTGCTTAAAAGGAAAAAACAGAATGCAGAATTTTTCTGCTATTGCTCAATAAAAATTTTACATCTCTCGATACACACTTATATAGGCTCTAGGTCTTTTAGTACATTAAGAAGACTGTAGGATAATACGATATGTATAGAGTTGTATGTAATGTAAAAGTCTTGTAAGTCATGTAAAAGATCAAGAGTTATCTATTAGTAGGATAAGGATTAAGAGTTATCTAAGAAGTCTTCTATTGTTAGGAGTCCTAGTTAGAGTTAAATCCTCAAGGACTCTATAAAAGAGTTCTATGTTGTAACCTATTTTTCATTCGAAAAGAAACATAAACTTTCTCTTCTGTTTTCACAAACTTTCTCTTCTGTTTTTACTACTCTCTACATGGTATCAGCTTGGGTTTCGATCCTCTAAATAAAACCCTAGTCGATGGCCAATTCTTCTTCTTCTTCCTCGACTGAAATTACTTATTCACCAAAAAAATTTTCTGGTTCTGATGATCTCAATGAATCTTCCAGCCTTGTTATTACTTGTCATCGACTGAATGACAATAATTATTTGGAATGGTCTCAATCTGTCAAGATTTTTATCTCAGGACGAGGCAAATTGGGCTATCTCACAGGGGAGATTGAACAGCCTACGACCACTGCTGCTGGTTATACCAAATGGATGCAGGAAAATAGCCGTGTGATGTCCTGGTTGCTCAATTCTATGACCCCTAGTGTAGGCAGGAACTTTCTTCTTTACCAAACAGCAGCTGAAATTTGGAGGGCTGTCCAAGAAACATATTCGAGTACGATAACATCTCGAATTGTATGGGATTGAAGGTCGCTTTGGTTCTCAAACAAGAAGGAATGTCACCACTCTATACTACAACACACTAAATGCTTTTTGGCAGCAAATAGATCTTTATGAACAAAATGAATGGGAGACACCAAGAGATGTTTGCTCAGTACAAGAAAATTACTGCTGACAACGCAGAATTTTCCAGTTTCTTCATGGATTAAATAAAGAATTAGATGTAGTTCGTAGTAGGATTCTTGGCAGCTCCCTCTTCCTTCGATTAGAGAAGTTTTTTCTGCAGTTAAGAAGGAGGAAAGCGGCGCAATGTGATGCTCCCCAATATTCTTCCCATGAAGGATCTGCTCTTCTCACTCAAACAACTTCTACTAGAAAAGGCAGGCCCCGTGTGAGCATTGCAAGAAACCCGCCATTCCAAGGAGAAGTCTTTGGAAGCTTCATGGTAAACCAGTCGATTGGAAGCCAAGGTCTTCTAGAGATACACAGTCCCATCTGGCTTCTGCCTCGAGTGTCACAAGTTTTACCAAGGAACATATTGAAGACCTCCAGAAATTGTCTGGAAAGTTTACAAGCCCTGTGAGGCAAATCGCCATGAAAGAAATCAAGGTAACTCCTTTCCTACAGCCCTATTATCCACCACACAACTTACTCCAATGTGGATCATCGACTGGGGGCATCGACCATATGACTGTAACAAGGAATTGTTCCTTCAATACACAAAGATCTTCTTCCGGTAGATCGATTAAAATCTGCTGATGGCTCACTTTCTAATTCGTGGCTGTGGCTCTATTAGTATTAATGATAATCTGTTGCTCCATGATGTCTTATTTGTTCCCAATCTTGCTCGCAACCCGATATCTCATTAGCAAGCTTTCAATGATTTAAATTGTTCCACAATTTTTAATGCTTCTGGTTGTGTTTTGCAGGCAATGGAGTCGAAGACAATGATTGGCAATGCTAGATTGCAGAATGGCCTCTATGTTCTTCATGGCAATCCACCCTCTTCTATCTCTCAATCTCCTTGTTCCTTTACAGCCTTAGGACAAAGTAATGATGTTTTATTGTGGCACTTTAGGTTAGGTCATCCTAGTTTTCAATATCTTGCAAAATTGTACCCTTCCTTATTCATCAATAAAAAGCCAAGCTTATTTAAATGCCATATCTGCCCTCTTGCTAAACAAACCAAAGCATCCTATTTGCCATCTACTTATAAACCATCTCACCCTTTTTTCTTTGATCCATAGTGATGTGTGGGGCCCTTCTAGAGTGAAGAATGCTGATGGTTGTAAGTGGTTTATTACTTTTATTGATGATCATAGTAGGACTACTTGGACTTATTTGATGAAAGAAAAATCTGAAACTAAAAGCATCTTTGAGAAATTTTACACCATGGTCATTACCCAATTCCATACTAAAATCCAATTGTTTAAGTCTGATAATGGCAGTGAATTTTTTGCTAGGTCTTTGGGTGATTCCTTTCGAAAAAAGGGGATAGTTCAGATTAGTTCCTGTGTTGACACTCCCCAACAGAATGGAGTAGCAGAAAGAAAGAATAAACACCTTCTTGAAGTCACTCGATCCCTCTTATTTACCAATAATGTTCCTAAGTACTTGTGGGGAGAAGCCTTGTTAACTGCCAAATACTTGATCAATCGCATGCCCAGTAAGGTTTTGAAATTTAAAACCCCTCAATCCATTTTCTTGGACAAATATCCACACTTTAAGCCCCTTTCTTGTACATTACCTCCTAAGATCTTTGGGTGTACAGTTTTTATTCATAATTCAGCCAATAATAGGTCCAAGTTAGATCCTAGATCTGTAAAGTGTGTGCTAGTAGGGTATTCTTCACTTAAGAAGGGCTATAAATGCTATCATCCACCATCTCGAAAATTCTTTGTTACTACGGATCTTACCTTTTTTGAACAGGACCCTTACTTTACTACGGCTGCAACTCAGGGGGAGAATTGGGATGATCTTCAGCCTTCCTACCAACATCAGGTAATCTCTCCTATTGTTTCTATACCTTCAGATTTTTCATCCACTCACTCCACAAATCCGTCCTTGTTGCCTACAACACCCTCAGTTTCTCACCAGATCTCCTTTACAAACACCAACAACTTCTCAATATCCTTCCAAAACACCTACTCTTCCCAAACAACTTTTGACCTATACAAGGAGAAAGAAAACTATACCGAGGCCATCTTGCAATCGACACTTGCCGAGAATTGGATTTGAGTCCAATTGCCAATATGGAAGATGAAGGAAATGTAATCAAGAAGTCTACTACTCCTAATCTGGATGATTTTCCTATTGCTATTAGAAAAGGAGTTAGACAATTGCACTAAACATCCTATCCGGAAGTTTGTTGCTTACACTCATTGATGCCATCCTTTAAAGCTTTTACAAAGAAGTTTAGATGAAAAAGAAGTTCCTACAACTATTGATGAGGCACTAAAGCATCCTAAGTGGAGAAGGGCTGTTGAAGAAGAAATTAGTGCACTTGAGAAAAATGGTACTGACAATAATGGATCTTCCCAAGGTAAAAAACCTGTCGGTTGTAAATGGTTTTTTTCAGAAATATAACTCGATGGCGGTTTGCGAGATATAAAGCAAGACTCGTGGCTAAAGGATATACACAGACCTATGAGATTGATTATACTTTGAAACCTTTGCTCCAAAGGGCAAAACTCAACACTATTCGAGTTTTGTTAAGTCTTGTTTGCCAACAATGATTGGAATCTACACTAACTGGATGTCAAGAATGCATTTCTTAATGGGAAGTTAGAGGAGGAAGTTTATATGAAGATCCCACCGTCCAAAATCGGTTGAGGGAAATCAGAAAATTTGTAAGCTTAACAAGTCACTTTATGGCCTAAAACAATCTCCTCGAGCTTGGTTTGACAGTTTTACTGTGGTTATTCAAGAATGGATACAGCAAATCACTAGCTGATCATACACAGTAACTTCAAAAAATAAAAGGGTTATCTTAATTGTTTATGTGGATGACATAATCTTGACAGGGATGATGATGAAGAAATTAGCTGCTTGAAGAATCTTCCGAATAGAGTTTGAAACAAGACTTGGGGAAGCTTAGATACTTTTTGGGCATGGAGGTTGCAAGGTCAAGTAAGGGGTTGGTGATAAATCGGAGGAAGTATGTCCTTGATCTACTAGATGAAGCTGGAATGCTAGGGTGTAAACCAAACAGATACACCAATGGAGGCAGGCTTGAAATTTACTAATGAAACAGGCTCTTTAGTTGACAAAGAAAGGTTTCAGAGATTAGTGGGAAAATTGATCTATCTATCACTCACCAGGCCGGACATTGCTTTTCGATTAATGTGATCACAAAGATATGAACAATCCAAATGAAGAACACATGGCAGCAACAAAATGTAATCCTCGTGTACTTGAAGAAGACTCACGGATATGGTTTATTGTTTAAAAAGACACGAGATAGATCTGTGAAAGTATTCACCGACTCTAGCTGGGCTGGAGAACTCACCGAAAGAAGATCAACCAAAGTGGCTCTTTGTACTTTTGTTTGGGGAAATCTCGTAACTTGGAGGAGTAAGAAGCAATCGGTTGTCTCCGAAGCGGTCACAGAAGCGAAATTCGAGCTTTGGCACTAGGAATGTGTGAAGGAATTTGGCTACTTAAGCTCTCGAGGAGTTAAACACGTACCAAGAAAATAAGTTTGAGATCTTGTGTGATAATCAATCAGCAATTCAAATTGCTAGGAATCCATTCAACATGACAGAACAAAACATGTTGAAATAGACAAGCATTTTATTTCGGAAAAGGTTAACAATGGGATAGCTTCTTTGTTATATACTCCTACTGTATGACAGCTAGCTGATGTACTTACAAAAGCTTTACCCAAATCAATTTTTGATGAGTTCTTATCCAAGCTGGGACTATACAACGTATATTCTCCAGCTTGAGGGGGAGTGTAGGATAATACGATATGTATAGAGTTGTATGTAATGTAAAAGTCTTGTAAGTCATGTAAAAGATCAAGAGTTATCTATTAGTAGGATAAGGATTAAGAGTTATCTAAGAAGTCTTCTATTGTTAGGAGTCTTAGTTAGAGTTAAATCCTCAAGGACTCTATAAAAGAGTTCTATGTTGTAACCTATTTTTCATTCGAAAAGAAACAGAAACTTTCTCTTCTGTTTTCACAAACTTTCTCTTCTGTTTTTACTACTCTCTACAAAGACCTTCTTAAGATAACTTCTAGTTCTAATCTACTAAGTTGATAGACTCTAACTACAATAAGGAGTCCTACTAAGGATAAAATCTAATCTATTAGGGAGATAAACTTTAAGTAGGATAATTACTACATTATTTACAAAAACTGAGATTTCTCTCGGATAACTCACATTATCTACAACTAACACTCCCCCTCAAGCTGGTGAGTGTACGTTGTATATGTTAATAATTGAGAGACTGTTTTGTAGAGAGAATGAATTCTCAAATGTATTGACTTGAATAATGCATCGGTACAAAGCCTTTATATAGGCTGAATACAAGAGAGTTATGTTACAATCAAATTACTTAATTTAAAATTTAAATCTAACTAGAAGATAAGATAAAAGAGATAAGAATCCTAGATAATGCTAGGAGATAGAGTTTTATCCCTTTAGACTTAATCCTAAAATGTTAGCTGATAATAACAAATAATATTTACAATATTTGAAGTTTATCTTTTATAACTATTTGTATTCTTCACTCCCCCTCAAGCTGGTGAATACACATTGTAGAGACCAAGCTTGGATGTGAGCTCATCAAAGGTAGTTCTTGGAAGTGCCTTGGTGAGTGCATCAGCTAGTTGTTTGTGAGATAGAACAAAATTTAGCTTGACTGTCCCACTAGTGATCTTCTCAGAAATAAAGTGACGATCTAGCTCTACGTGTTTTTTTCTATCATGGTGTACAGGATTCTTAGCAATACTAATTGCTGACTGATTATCACAGTGAAGTTCAAAATCTTTACTGTGATTGAGTTTTAGTTCTGACAACAACCTTTGAATCCAAACCCTTCACAAATTCCATTAGCTAAGGCTCGAAATTTTGCTTCTGCACTGCTTCTTGATACTACGGATTGTTTCTTGCTTCTCCATGTCACTAAATTTCCCCAGACTAGAGCACAATATCCACTTGTAGATCTTCTAGATGTAAGCTCTCCTGCCCAGCTTGCATCCGTAAAGACTTCCACTTTTTTGTTCTCATTTTTGGTGAAAATTAAGCCATGGCCTCGTGTCATCTTCAAATATCTCAGAATCCTGAACATTGCTTCTAAATGTTCTTCTCTAGGATCATTCATAAACTGACTAACAATACCAACTGAAAAAGAAATATTAGGTCGTGTAAGTGATAGATAAATAAGCTTACCAACTAGCCTCTGATATTGTTCCTTATTAGTAGGAGCTCCATTGTTGCAAGTTCTAAACTTCAGATTATGCTCCATTGGTGTTTCGACAGGCTTGCAACCTAGCATCCTTGTCTCTGAAAGAAGATCTAGAACATACTTTCTCTGACTTATCACAATCCCAACATTTGATCTCGCCACTTCCATTCCTAGGAAGTATCTTAACTGACCCAGATCTTTTATTTCAAACTCTGTAGCCAAGAACTCTTTTAATTTTCTGATTTCCAGAACATCATCACCTGTGATGATTATATCATCAACATAGACTATTAAAATAGCCTTTTTATTTTCAGAAGAGGTCTTGATGAACATAGTATGATCAGCTTGGCATTGAAGGTAACCAGCTTTTAGAACAACCCTGGTAAATCTGCCAAACCATGCTCTAGGTGATTGTTTAAGATCATAGAGTGATTTTAACAATTTACATACCTTAGTTGGATCTGAGTTTTCATCTAGACCAGGTGGCCTTTGCATGTACACCTCTTCTTCTAGATCCCTATTTAGGAAGACATTCTTTATATCTAGTTGATGAAGAGGCCAGTCCAAATTCGCAGCAAGGGACAATAAGATTCTTACTGTGTTGAGTTTTGCCACCGGAGCAAATGTCTCCTGATAATCAATTCCATAGGACTGAGAGAATCCCTTTGCAACCAGCCTTGCTTTGAACCTCTCAATGCTCCCATCCAAATTATATTTAACTGTAAATACCCATTTACAACCTACAACCTTCTTTCCTGGTGGTAAAGAAGTCATTACCCAGGTTTTATTTTCCTGCAGTGCTTGGATCTCATCTTCTACAGCTTTTTTCCATCTTGGATCCTTCAAGGCTTCATGTACTGTTTGAGGGATATGATATTATCAATCTTGGTTGTGAAATCCTTAAATGAGGGCATTAGCTTTCCGTAACCACATATCTCTGTATCGGATGACTTGTACATTTCATGATACCTTTTCTTTTAGCAATTGGTAAATCAGATGTATCAATATGTTCAATATCATCATTATTCAATTTTTCCATACCTTCCTCCTCCTCCAAGGACAATGGGATCGGTTCCAGTTCTTTAGCAGTCCTAAGCTGTGTAGTGTCCTGAATAGGCCTCATTTTCTTCCTTGTATAGACACTGAGTTCTCTGGTTTCAAGTTGGTTCTCGGAAGGAAGATTTAATGGTGTTTTTGGTACGGATTCAACTCTAGGAGATAAAGTTTCAAGAACAGAATCTGGTATCATAGTAGATTCAGGGATAGGATCCTGTGTTGGAATAGGGGTGGGTATAATAGTAGGTTCATTTAGAGGTAACAAAACAGTAGGTTCATTTAGAGGTAACTGAATCTGTTGAGGCTGAAATTCGTCCCAACTCTCCCCCTGAATTTAAGAATCTGAGAAAAAAGGTTGAGATTCATGAAATGAAACATCTATAGAAACATAAAATTTTCTAGTGACAGGGGAATAACATTTAAAACCCTTTTTCTGTGCAGAATATCCCAGGAAAATACATTTGATGGCCCTAGGATCTAACTTACCCCGAAATTGTTTAGAGATGTGAACAAAAGCACAGGAACCAAAAACTCTAATGGGCAGTGTACATGACATTGGTTTGAAGGAAGAAAAAGTTTGAAGAAATACCTCCCTTGGTGTTTTGAACCCCAGAACTCTACTAGGTAACCTGTTAATTAAAAAAGTAGCATGAAGCAATGTCTCTCCCCAAAAATGCTTAGGGACATTAGAAGAAAATAAAAGGGCTCTAGTAACCTCTAATAGATGTAGATTTTTTCTCTCGGCTACTCCATTTTGCTGAGGGGTATCTACACAAGAGCTAATATGAACTATACCTCTCTCTTTAAAAAAAATACCCAAAGTTTAAGTAAAGAAGTCACTCCCATTATCACTCTTGAATATCTTAATTTTACTGCAAAACTGAGTTTCAACCATAGAATAGAATTTTTTAAAGATCTCCTCAGTCTCAGATTTTGTTTTCATAAGATAAGTCCAGGTTGTCCTAGTGTGATCATCAATGAAAGAAACAAACCACTGAGCCCCTGAGATATTCTTAACATTAGAAGGACCCCAAATGTCACTGTGAATGAGAGAGAAAGGTTGTGAAGCTTTATAAGAAGATGGATGGTAAGAATTTCTTTTATGCTTGGCAATTTGACAGACATCACAAGTAAATGAAGCTAGTTTTTTAGTAAAAAATAATTTAGGAAACAATTTTTGAAGATAAAAGAAACTAGGATGACCTAGTCGAAAATGCCATAGCAAAATTTCATTTGAACTTAAACTAGAAAGTTGAGAGGGTAAACAAACGGATTTAAAGGTGCAACTTGAGTGAACTTGTCCTTTGGGAAGAGGATAACCTTCAAGAAGATAAAGGTCACTACATAGCTTAGTATTGCCAATCTTTTTTCTCGAAGCCATTTCCTGAAAAACACAACCAACAGAATCAAACTGAGTGAAACACTGGAAAACATCACAGAATCTATTGGCTGAGAGTAAATTGCATTTTAGGTTGGGAACATATAAAACAGAGGAAAGAACAATGTCCTTGTTAACGTAGACTGTCCCAATCCCTTCTACTGCAGTCATCGAACCATCATTTGTCTTTACACTCTTTTGACAAGGTTGCTTTGTAAGAGTAAGAAAGAGACTTTTATTTCCTGTCATATGGTCAGTAGCCCCAGAATCGACTATCCAAGGGATGAGAATTTTGTTACCAGCAGTATTTGCAAAGGAAATGCTACCTTCGTTTGCTGCCATGGTAACACTTTGATTAATTTTTACTGATGGCTGCCCAACCATTTGTTTTAATTCCCCAAGCTGCTCGTTGTTGATCTTTTGGCTGCTGCTGCATAAACTATACACCAGATCTGCTTGTGGGAGGGTTTGATCAGACCCTAAACTAATTTCAGATGTTGGAGAGGTATGCATTCTCTAGGTTTTGTGGATCGGAAAAAAAAACCTAAGCAACTGATACCATGTTAATAATTGAGAGACTGTTTTGTAGAGAATGAATTCTCAAATGTATTGACTTGAATAATGCATCGGTACAAAGCCTTTATATAGGCTGAATACAAGAGAGTTATGTTACAATCAAATTACTTAATTTAAAATTTAAATCTAACTAGAAGATAAGATAAAAGAGATAAGAATCCTAGATAATGCTAGGAGATAGAGTTTTATCCCTTTAGACTTAATCCTAAAATGTTAGCTGATAATAACAAATAATATTTACAATATTTGAAGTTTATCTTTTATAACGGCTGTATTCTTCAGTATAGTCTCAGCTTGGATGTGAATCCATCAAAGGTTGCTTTCGGTAGAGCCTTGGTGAGCACATCTGCTAGCTGCCCTTCAGTGGGTACATAAGATAAATCTGCTTTTCCACCATTGACCTTCTCTGAGATGAAATGTCGGTCAATCTCCACATGTTTTGTTCTATCATGGTGAACTGGATTCTTAGCAATCCTGATAGCAGATTCATTATCACATAAAATCTTGAATTTTTCACTTTGGTTCATCTCCAATTCTTTCATCAATCTCTGCAGCCAAATGCCTTCCCAGATTTCTAGTGCTAAAGCTCTGTATTCGGCTTCAGCACTACTTATAGAAACAACAGATTGTTTCTTGCTTCTCCAGGTCACCAAGTTTCCCCAAACGAATGTGCAATAGCCACTAGTCGACCTCATTTCTGTTAACTCTCCAGCCCAGCTAGAACCTGTGAAGACTTTCACTGTTCTGTCTTCGGTTTTCTTAAAGAATAAACCATAGCCTGGAGTCCTTTTTAAGTATCTTAATATTCTGTATGCAGACTCAAGATGCTCTTCTCTAGGATCTTCCATATGTTGGCTTACAATATTAACAGAAAAACCAATATCTGGTCTTGTTCGAGATAGGCATATAAGTTTTCCAACCAGTCTTTGATACTGCTCTTTATCTACTCGAGCACCTTCTTTCTTTAGCTTCAAGTTTCTCTATTAGAGTGTCTGCAGGTTTGCACCCCAACATTCTAGTCTCGGATAGGAGATCCAGAATGTACTTCCTTTGATTAATAACCAAACCTTTGCTTGATCTTGTCACTTCCATTCCCGGGAAATACCTCAAGCTTCCCAAGTCCTTTATCGAACTCTCTACTCAGTAGATTCTTCAAATTTCTAATCTCACTGAGATCATCTCCGATGATTATTATGTCATCAACATAAACAATCAAGATTACCCTTTTTCTGCTAGGTGTCATCTTGATGAAGAGTGTATGATCAGCTTGACTTTGCTTAAACCCACTTCTCAAAATAACTTTGGTAAATCTCTCAAACCAGGCCCTAGGTGATTGCTTCAGGCCATACATGGATTTTTCCAACTTGCACACTCTTTGATCTCCCATTTCCTTCTTCACTCCTGGAGGAATACTCATGTAGACTTCTTCTTCTAGCCTTCCATTAAGGAAAGCATTTTTCACATCTAACTGGTGAAGTCCCCATCCTTCATTGACTGCCAAACTAAGTAGAACTCTAACTGTGTTGAGTTTGGCCACAGGAGCAAAGGTCTCCTTGTAATCAATGCCATATGTCTGTGTCCTTGGCCACAAGTCTCGCCTTGTATCTATAAATGCTGCCATCAAAGTTGTATTTCACTGCAAATACCCATTTGCAGGCCACAAGCTTCTTTCCTTGTGGCAAATCAACCATGGTCCAAGTCTCATTCTTTTCCAAAGCTTCAATCTTTTCTTCTACTGCTTTCTTCCACCTAGGATCCTTGAGAGCCTCTTCTACAGTTGCTGGAATTTGTATCTCATTTAAGCTGGCTGTAAAGTCTTTAAAAGAAGACATTAAATTCCCATAAGAAACAAATCTCTGAATAGGATATTTTGTACATTGTCTGACACCCTTCCTCTTAGCAATAGGTAACTCATCATGATCCATATCAAAAGTAGAAACTTGGAATAATTCATTACCTTCATCACCTTCCACATTTTCAGAGGCAATTGGACTAGGTTGTAATTCTGCAAATGTCAGACTGTAAGATGGCCTCTGGAATAGATTTCTGCCTCCTTTTGTAGACATTCAGCTCTTTACTCTGGAGTTGTGGAGTTTGGGTTCTTTGAGGGGTCGTAGGAGTAGATTTGAGACTTTCTGGAGGTGTAGTACTCATTGGATGAATAGGTCAAGGACTGGTAGAATTTACTGGTGTTGATGATGGCAAAAAGGTTGTGGGAAGAGTAGAGGGAACCTGTACTGGAACAAGTTGGTTTTGCTGTGGCAAAAGATTTAAAGGCTGAAATTCATCAAAGTTCTCCCCCTGAAGACTTGGTAAAATATGAAATGTGTTCAAAAAATGTAACATCCAGAGAAATATAAAACGTACGAGTATGAGGATAGTAACACTTGTAGCCCTTCTTTAGTGAAGAATACCCTAAAAAGGGCACTTAATAGATCTAGGATCAAGTTTAGGCCTAGAGGGACTAGTATTATGGACATAGGCAGTGCACCCAAAAACTCTCAAAGGAAGGGTAGATGACATAGGTGTAAAAGTAGGATAACTGTCCAGAAACACTGACCTTGGGGTTTGAAATTTTAGGACTTTACTAGGCATCCTATTAATCAGGTAGGTTGCTGTCAAGAGAGCCTCACCCCAATATTAAGTAGGTACATTATGAGAGAAGAGTAAGGACCTAGTGACCTCTAAAAGATGTCTGTTTTTCCTCTCCGCGATCCCATTTTGCTGCGGAGTATCGACACAAGAATTAGTCTGGACAATCCCCTTCTCTCGAAAGAAATAACCCAATGTTTTTGTAAAATACTCTCCCCCATTATCAGAGTGCAAAATTTGAATGTGTCTGTTAAACTGAGTCACTACCATAGTATAAAACCTCTTAAATATTTGTTTTACCTCAGATTTTTCTTTCATCAAAAAAGTCCATGTAGTACGAGAATGGTCATCAATAAAGGATACGAACCATCGACACTCATTTATATTCTTCACCTTAGAAAGGCCCCAAACATCACTGTGGACAAGAGAAAAAGGTTTATAAACAGATGGCAGATAAGAATTTTTAGTGTGCTTAGCAAGAGAACAAATGTCACAATGAAAGAATTGTGGTTTTTGATTGAGAAACAAAGTTGGAAATAACTTTGCTAAATAGTAAAAACTGGGATGACCTAGCCTGAAATGCCAGAGCATAACATCATTGGATTTTTCAGAAGTTGAAACTAAAGAAGAGAAAGACAAACTCTTAAAATTTTTATGAAAAGAGAGAAGCGGTTCCCCATGAAGCACATAGAGCCCACCAGACGGTCTAGCATTACCAAGTATCTGCCCCAAGCCCATTGCCTGCAATTCACAAGTTTGGAGAGTGAATTTAATCACACATTTCAAATCAATAGTTAGCTTACTGACAGAAAGAAGATTGCATTTGAAAGCTGGTACATAAAGGACATCTTTTAATAGTATATTCTTATTGACAACAACAGAGCCACTCCCTGCAATAGGCGATAAAGAACCATCTATTGTTCTTATAGAGGAACGAGGAGACGTGGTCTGAAATGTGTTGAACAACCCTTTGTCCCTAGTCATATGATCAGAGGCTCCAGAATCAATTATCCATCCCGGTGCAGCCACGCCAGTGTCAAAAAAATGGCACCCTTTTGTACCTTCATGAGCTGTAAGGGCAAGATTCAAGTCACCGGTTTTATCAGGACCAGTAAATCTGTGATTGGTAATAGGAACCAAAGAAACATCTGGGATATTGACCATGGCTGCGACGGCTAAAGCGTGTGATAAGGATCTATTAGCCTAAACTAATAACATGTAGAAAATAAAGAGGAGTATTTTTGGCAGTGATCAATTAGATTCACTGTTTTTCTTGATTACAAATAACACAGATACAAGGCCTTCTATAGGCTAGTTACAAAGAGTTATGTTACAAATATACTACTCTAAATTGAAATTAAATTCAACCTATGAGATAAGATAAGAGATAAAATCCTAGGATAAGGAATAAATAATTCAAACTTTATAGTTTATCCATACTATAGTTTATCTACAACAAATAAATAAACTTATCTTATCTACAACTAACAAACTTCATGGTATAATCTTTGTGTAGATTTGTTGAAGCTTTACTTTTAGCTTGCCTCGAATATTGTGATATCTCAAGTACAGTTGTAAATTGCCTTGTACAGTTGTTGGGAGTTTTTTACTCCTTTTATTTCACTAGAGTGCAATTACTTGAATTTTTATACTTTGTAAATTTGTCCATGGTTCACATAAGCTAGAGAAATGTGATTCGATCTATGTTGCTCCAACACTTCATTTTCTAAAGTACCCATGTTTGACGCCTATGATCGACAGATTTCGTAACATGGGTATGGGAATATGACCCTCCGAAGACACAGAAAACCTTAGAGAATATTTAAATGACCATTTAGGACACATAATTGTATAACATAGGTTTTGATACCTTTGTCAAGTTGGGACTGTTTAACAAGGCATTCTAAGCACAAGATGACACCTTCTAACCATGTCCATGTCTGCAAAACTTTTGCTTCATTGTTTGTGGTCAAAAGTGGGCTTGTTGATATCCTGAATTTTCTTTGGCTGTCTGTTCCTTTTCTTCTATAGTGACTTTTTTAATTGTTTATTTCTTTGATAAACTATTTACTTGATTTAACCTCATTTTTTATTTTTACAGGATACAGATAGTCTAATAACGAACTTGAAGACTATCCAAAACTATCTTTGCTCTTTCAAGTCACAGGTATGCCATTTCAGGTCTGTTTATTGGTTGTTAGAATGAAACATTTGTTCCCATCCTCTTGTTTATTCAATTGTTTTTTACCAAAACTTGATACATTGCAAGTCTATTGCAATATAATCATATGGAGGCATCTTAGATTTGATATTGTAAATTGAGAAGAAAAAGAAAAATAGAGAAAAGAATGGTTGTTTCCAGGAGGAGGTGGAAAAGAAGAAGAAAGAAAAATGAGGAAAAATAGGAGAACGAGGTTGTTGTTGGTTTCAGAAAATTGAGGTCATTTTCTTAGAAAATGGACAATGAAGAAAACTTGTTTGGTTGAAATTTTTAAAAATATTTTTTAGAAAATAAAATATCTAAAAATTAGAAAAGGGTGAATATACATTTTGGTACATATAGTTTTTTTGGTCCAATTAGAAACTTGAACTTGACTTCAGTTACACAAGTTACCCCAAATCCCTTTTCCGTTAAGTTTTTTTATATATATTATGTGGCATTTTTTGCTGACACACAATCCAATAATGTAAATTTAGAGAATAGAGAGTTGTTTTCTTTAGAATACTCTCAGTAATTTTTCACGTATCATAAATTACATAAAGGAGTCTACTTATAGACTTTTACAGAGAGTTCTATACAAACTAATCAACTACAGGATTAATCTTGTTGATGTTCTGCCTACTGCATCTCATGATATTGAGTCTCCACCTAAATCAACTACACCAATACATTCTCCTATTCCTGTTGATGTTCCTTCACCAGCAGCCTCCCAACTTTCACCTCCTAAAACTATTCCTCAAAACACACTGACTACAAAAAAAAACTCAATGTCTACACCAGAAAGAAAAGACCATTCCTGAGGCCATTTTGCAATCTGACACTTGCCGAGAGTTGGAATTGAGTCCAGCTGCCTTGGAGGATGATGGAGGTAATGAAATTTCTCCTTCTTTATTTGATATGGAAATTTTACCTATTGCTAAGAGAAAAGGGGTTAGACTATGTACAAAGTATCCTATTCAGAAGTATGTTGCCTATGGAAAGTTAATGCCCTCTTTTAAGATCTTTACAGCTTGCGTTGATAAGGAGGAGATTCCCAAAACAATTGATGATGCCCTAAAAGACTCTAGATGGAAGAAGGCTGTTGAAGAAGAAATTCAAGCACTTGAGAAAAATGGCACTTGGACTGTTACTGATTTACCACATGGTAAAAAACCAGTTGGCAATAAGTGGGTCTTTGCAATAAAGTATAACTCAGATGGCAGCATAGAAAGGTACAAGGCCAGGCTTGTAGCCAAGGGCTTTACACAAACCTATGGTATTGACTATAATGAGACTTTTGCACCTGTAGCAAAACTAAACACTGTTCGAGTACTTCTTAGTCTTGCTGTAAACAAAGACTGGAATCTTCACCAACTTGACATAAAAAAATACCTTCTTGAATGGCAAATTAGAAGAGGAGGTCTACATGAGAATGCCACCTGGTATGAAGTCTGAGTTAGGAAGTCAGAAGGTTTGTAAACTGGAGAAATCTCTCTATGGTTTGAAGCAGTCACCTAGGGCTTGGTTTGACAGATTCACAAAAGTCCTTAGAGAGAATGGATATAAACAGTGTCAAGCAGATCATACTTTGTTTGTTAAAGCATCTTTCAATAGGAAGAAAGTTATCCTCATTGTATATGTTGATGACATTGTAGTGACAGGAGATGATGAAGGTGGAATCAGTTAGTTGAAGAACTTATTGAGCAAAGAATTCGAAACAAAAGACCTAGGGAAACTCAGATACTTCCTAGCATGGAGGTTGCTAGATCGAGCAAGGGTCTGGTAATAAACCAGAGAAAATATGTACTGGATTTACTCTCAGAGGCTGGTATGCTGGGGTGTAAACCTGCTGATACTCCTATGGAAGCTGGCTCGAAGCTCAAAGGAGAAGAAATGGGAGTCGAGGTTGATAAAGGTCAGTTTCAAAGACTAGTGGGAAAACTCATTTACTTATCTCGACCACTGACTGCACCAGATATTTCCTTTCTGTCAATGTAATTAGTCAAAGATATGACTAATCCTAGAGAAGGGCATTTAGAAGCTGCAAAATGTAATTCTAAAGGTATCCGAAAGGTACTCTGGACATGGATTATTCTTCAAGAAAATCAAGATAGAATCAGTAAAATTATTTACTGATTCTAGTTGGGCGATGAAATTCTTGATAGAAGGTCGACTAGTGGATACCGCTCTTTTATATGGGGCAACTTAGTTACTTGGAGGAGTAAGAAATGCAGATTTGTTGTTTCTAGGAGCAATCTTTGAAGCAGTATAGAGCCTTAGCATTGGGAATTTGTGAAGGAATATGGTTGCTAAGACTTCTAAGAGAGTTAAATATAGAGCATGAAGGAAACTAGAGATCTTGGTGATAATCGATCTGCTATTCAGATCGCAAAGAATCCAGTCCATCATGATCGTACCAAGCATATGGAGATCGATGGACATTTTATTGCTGAAAAAGTGAATGGTGGAATTGTTAACTTAACTCATGTTCCTACCGAAGAACAACTTGCGGATGTGCTCACTAAAGCACTATCCAAACCAGTCTTTGATAAGTTTTTGTCTAAGTTGGGCCTATACAATGTATACACACCAACTTGAGGGGAGTGTGAGTATGTATCTCAGAATTCGGGATAAGGATAAAACCTTATCTCTTTGCTGTATCTTAGACAGATTATTAGGCAGATTATGGGGCTTAATCTTAGGGATTTATATTTTATTTATTTGTTACCTAATTTAGGGATTTTTTACTTGTATATATATCCTATATTATGGTGAATAAAAGTAGAGTGAAACTTACAGTTTTGCACCAGTTTCAACAAATCTTTATCTTTTAGTAAGATAAAGATTCTCTTCAGTTAAAACTCTAAGTTAGAGTAGGATTCTAACTAATAACTTTACACGTTATTAACCTACACTCCCCCTCAAACTGGTGAATATATGTTGTATATTCCCAGTTTGGATGAAAAATCATCAAAAATCACTCGTGGAAGTGCCTTAGTGAAGATGTCTGCAAGTTGTCCTTTGTAGGAACATAATGTAGCTTTATGACTCCATTGTTGACCTTCTCATAGATGAAATGTCTGTCAATTTCAATGTGTTTTGTTCTGTCATGTTGTACCGGATTCCTTGCAATACTCATGGTTGATTGACTGTCACTAAATACCTCAAAAGACTGATTCTCATCTGGTTCTATTTCTGTCAGTAACCTTTTAAGCCACATCCCTTCACAAATTCCAAGGGCCATTGCCCTAAATTATGCTTCTGCACTGCTTCGAGACACTACAACCTATTTTTTACTTCTCCATGTGACTAAATTCCCCAAACTAGTGAACAATAACCACTTTCATATCTTCTATCTGTCAAATCTCCTGCCCAGCTAGCATCTGTGTAAATTTTTACAGATTTATCCTGAGTCTTTCTAAAAATGAGCCCAAAGCCTGGTGTGAACTTTAGGTATCTCAGTACTCTATAGACTGCCTCCGTGTGTTCTTCTCTAGGATCACTCATGTGCTGGTTGATTATGCTAACTGCATATGCTATATCCGGCCTGGTAAGTGATAGGTAAATCAGTTTTCCCACTATTCTTTGGTAGGACTCTATATCTACTGGATTGCCCATTTTTCCTTACTGAATTTCAAGCATTGATCCATTGGAGTGTCAGCTGGTCTGCACCCAAGCATTCCAGTTTTCGAAAGCAGATCTAAAATATATTTCCTTTGATTGATAACTATTCCTTCACTTGATCTAGCCACTTCCATTCCCAAGAAGTATCTAAGGTTTCCCAAGTCTTTAGTTTCAAATTCTTTTGCCAAAAACGACTTCAACCTCTCAATCTCTTTTGTGTTATCCCCAGTAATGATCATATCATCAACATACACTATCAGCAGAGTTTTCTTGCCGTCTGGTGCCATTTTCTTAAACAGAGTGTGATTTGCCTGACTTTGACTGAATCCATTATGTATCATGGCTTTAGCAAATCTGTCAAACCATGCCCTTGGGGATTGTTTCAATCCATACAAGGATTTATTCAGCCTACATACCTTCTGTTTTGTTGAATCATCCTCCAACCCTGGTGGGATCTGCATGTATACTTCTTCTTCAAGGTTCCCATTCAGAAAAACATTTTTTATATCCAATTGGTGCAGCTTCCATTCTTTGTTGATAGCCAATGAGAGCAACACTCTGATAGTGTTTAATTTATCCACAAGTGCAAAGGTTTCTTGATAGTCTATTCCATATGACTGAGTGAACCCTTTTGCCACCAACCTTGCCTTGAACCTCTCAATGCTCCCATCTGGGTGATACTTGACCGTGAAGAACCACTAGCATCCAACCACCTTTTTTCCTTCTGACAGGTTGGTTAAATTCCATGTATTGTTCTATTGCAGTGCTTTGATTTCTTCTTCTACAGCTTTCCTCCACTCAGGACTTTCAAATGCTTCCTTTACTGTTCTAGGGATTTTCACACTGTTAATGTTGGCTGTAAATGCCTTAAAACTAGACATCAATTTACCGTAGGCAACAAACCTTTCAATAGGATGACTAGTGCATTTCCTCACTCCCTTCCTGTGAGCAATAGGAAGATCATCTACATTAATGGGAACAGAACTCTGTGAAATCTCATTACCTGCTTCTTCCTCCATGGCAGTAGGACTCAAAATCAGTTCTCGGCAAATACTAGGCTGAGTAATGGCTTCTGTGATATTTTTTTTCTTCCTTATATAGACAGTGAGCTGTTTGCCTTCAGGTTGCGGGGTCACAGATTTTGGTATGGTTTGAGGTGTATGTATTGGTGTAGTATAAGGACTGGGAGTTTTAGGATTAGGAGAGGACACATCCGTTGGTTCAGTAGGAGCCATGGGCTGTTGATGCAACTACTTTTCTCTGTCATTTATCTCATCAAGAATAGGTAGGAAAGATAGTGGAGAAATAGACTAAAATTTCTAAATTTCTCCCCCTAAATTTCAGTTTCATTAAAGTAAGGTTGATTTTCAAAGAATGTGACATCAAGAGAGACTGTTTTCTTGTAGTAGGTGAGTAACATTTGTAGCCCTTCTGACTCGGTGAGTACCCTATAAACACACACCTCAAAGATCTAGGATCAAGTTTACCCCTGTTATTGTTATGCACATGAACAAAAGCTGTGCAGCCAAATACCCGAAAAGGAATAATTGAGGATAAAGATTTAAAATGTGGGTAGTGTTGTAAGAGAGTATCTCTAGGAATTTTGAACCCTATAGTTTTGCTAGGCATTATGTTAATTAGGTAGGTGGCAGTGAGAAAGAGACCTAGTTACCTCAAGCAAATGCCTGTTTTCCCTCTCAACTACTCCATTTTGTTGGGGTGTATTTACGCAAGAAGTAATATAGAAAATGCCTTTCTCTTTGAAGTAAGAACCAAGGGTTGTACTAAGATATTCACTCCCAGCTTTAGATTTTTCTTTCATTAGGTAAGTCCATGTGGTCCTGGAGTGATCATCAATGACTGAAATAAACCATCTAGATCCTGAGATATTTTTAACATTAGAAGGGTCCCGAATGTCACTATGTATAATGGAGAAAGAAGAAGTAGGTTGAAATTTAGATGGACCATAGGGTTGTCATGTATGTTTGGCAATTTGACATGTTTCACAAGTAAAAGAAGATGGACTTTTATTTAGAATTAACTTAGGAAACAATTTAGCAAGGTACTAAAAGTTTGGATGTCCTAATTGAAGAATACAGCCGTTATAAAAGATAAACTTCAAATATTGTAAATATTATTTGTTATTATCTGCTAACATTTTAGGATTAAGTCCAAAGGGATAAAACTCTATATCCTTGTATTATCTAGGATTTTTATCTCTTGTATCTTATCTTCTAGTTAGATTTAAATTTTAAATTAAGTAATTTGATTGTAACATAACTCTCTTGTATTCGGCCTATATAAAGGCTTTGTACCGGTGCATTATTCAAGTCAATACATTTGAGAATTCATTCTCTCTACAAAATAGTCTCTCAATTATTAACATGGTATCAGTTGCTTAGGGTTTTTTTTCGATCAACAAAACCTAGAGAATGCATACCTCTCCAACATCTGAAATTAGTTTAGGGTCTGATCAAACCCTCCCACAAGCAGATCTGGCGTATAGTTTATGCAGCAGCAGCCAAAAGATCAACAGCGAGCAGCTTGGGGAATTAAAACAAATGGCTGGGCAGCCATCAGTAAAAATTAATCAAAGTGTGACCATGGCAGCAAACGAAGGTAGCATTTCCTTTGCAAATACTGCTGGTAACAAAAATCTCATCTCTTGGATAGTCGATTCTGGGGCTACTGACCATATGACAGGAAATAAAAGTCTCTTTCTTACTCTTACAAAGCAACCTTGTCAAAAGAGTGTGAAGACGGCTGATGGTTCGATGACTACAGTAGAAGGGATTGGGACAGTCTACGTTAACAAGGACATTGTAATTTCCTCTGTTTTATATGTTCCCAACCTAAAATGCAATTTACTCTCAGTCAATAGATTCTATGATGTTTTCCAGTGTTTCACTCAGTTTGATTCTGTTGGTTGTGTTTTTCAGGAAATGGCTTCGGGAAAAGAGATTGGCAATGCTAAGCTATGTAGTGGTCTTTATCTTCTTGAAGGTCAACCTCTTCCCAATGGACAAGTTCACTCAAGTTGCACCTTTAAATCCGCTTGTTTACCCTCTCAACTTTCTAGTTTAAGCTCAAATGAAATTTTGCTATGGCATTTTCGACTAGGTCATCCAGTTTCTTTTATCTTCAAAAATTGTTTCCTAAATTATTTCTTACTAAAAAACCAGCTTCATTTACTTGTGATGTCTATCAAATTGCCAAGCATAAAAGAAATTCTTCCCATCCATCTTCTAATAAAGCTTCACAACCTTTCTCTGTCATTCACAGTGACATTTGGGGTCCTTCTAATGTTAAGAATATCCTAGGGGCTCATTGGTTTGTTTCTTTCATTGATGATCACACTAGGACAACCTGAACTTATCTTATGAAAACAAAATTGAAGACTGATGAGATCTTTAAAAAATTCTATTCTATGGTTGAAACTCAGTTTTGCAGTAAAATTAAGATATTCAAGAGTGATAATGGGAGTGAATTCTTTACTAAAACTTTGGGTATTTTTTTAAAGGGAGAGGTATAGTTCATATTAGCTCTTGTGTAGATATCCCTCAGCAAAATGGAGTAGCCGAGAGAAAAAATCGACATCTATTACAGGTTACTAGGGCCCTCTTATTTTCTTCTAATGTCCCTAAGCATTTTTGGGGAGAGGCATTGCTTCATGCTACTTTTTTAATTAACAGGTTACCTAGTAGAGTTCTGGGGTTCAAAACACCAAGGGAGGTATTTCTTCAAACTTTTTCTTCCTTCAAACCAATGTCATGAACACTGCTCATTAGAGTTTTTGGTTCCTGTGCTTTTGTTCACATCTCTAAACAATTTCGGGGTAAGTTGGATCCTAGGGCCATCAAATGTATTTTCCTAGGATATTCTGCTCAGAAGAAGGGTTTTAAATGTTATTCCCTTATCACTAGAAAATTTTATGTTTCTATGGATGTTTCATTTCATGAATCTCAACCTTTTTTCTCAGATTCTAAAATTCAGGGGAAGAGTTGGGATGAATTTCAGCCTCAACAGATTCAGTTACCTCTAAATGAACCTATTGTTTTGTTACCTCTAAATGAACCTACTATTATACCCACCCCTATTCCAACACAGGGTCTTATCCCTGAATCTACTATGATACCAGATTCTGTTCTTGAAACTTTATCTCCTAGAGTTGAATCCGTACCAAAAACTCCATTAAATCTTCCTTCCGAGAACCAACTTGAAACCAGAGAACTCAGTGTCTATACAAGGAAGAAAAGGAGGCCTATTCAGGACACTACACAGCTTAGGATTGCTCAAGAACTAGAACCGACCCCATTGTCCTTGGAGGAGGAGGAAGGTATGGAAATTTTGAATAATGATGATATTGAACATATTGATACATCTGAGTTACCAATTGCTAAAAGAAAAGGTATCAGGAAATGTACAAGTCATCCGATACAGAGATATGTGGCTTACGGAAAGCTAATGCCCTCATTTAAGGCTTTCACAACCAAGATTGATAATATCCAGATCCCTCAAACAGTACATGAAGCCTTGAAGGATCCGAGATGGAAAAAAGCTGTAGAAGATGAGATTCAAGCACCGCGGGAAAATAAAATTTGGGTGATGACTTCTTTACCTCCAGGAAAGAAGATTTTAGGTTGTAAATGGGTATTTACAGTTAAATATAATTCGGATGGGAGCATTGAGAGGTTCAAAGCAAGGCTGGTTGCAAAGGGATTCACTCAGTCCTATGGGATTGATTATCAGGAGACATTTGCTCCAGTGGCAAAACTCAACACAGTAAGAATCTTATTGTCCCTTGCTGCGAATTTGGACTGGCCTCTTCATCAACTAGATATAAAGAATGCCTTCCTAAATGGGGATCTAGAAGAAGAGGTGTACACACAAAGGCCACTTGGTCTAGATGAAAACTCAGATCCAACTTAGGTATGTAAATTGTTAAAATCACTCTGTGGTCTTAAACAATCACCTAGAGCATGGTTTGGCAGATTTACCAGGGTTGTTCTAAAAGCTGGTTACCTTCAATGCCAAGCTGATCATACTATGTTCATCAAGACCTCTTCTGAAATAAAAAGGCTATTTTAATAGTCTATGTTGATGATATAATCATCACAGGTGATGATGTTTTGGAAATCAAAAAATTAAAAGAGTTATTGGCTACAGAGTTTGAAATAAAAGATCTGGTTCAGTTAAGATACTTCCTAGGAATGGAAGTGGCGAGATCAAATGTTGGGATTGTGATAAATCAGAGAAAGTATGTTCTAGATCTTCTTTCAGAAACAGGGATGCTAGGTTGCAAGCCTGCCGAAACACCAATGGAGCATAATCTGAAGTTTAAAACTAACAACAATGGAGCTCCTACTAATAAGGAACAATATCATAGGCTAGTTGGTAAGCTTATTTATCTATCACTTACACGACCTGATATTTCTTTTTCAGTAGGTATTGTTAGTCAGTTTATGAATGATCCTAGAAAAGAGCATTTAGAAGCAGTGTTCAGGATTCTGAGATATTTGAAGATGACACCAGGCCATGGCTTAATTTTCACCAAAAATGAGAACAAAAAAGTGGAAGTCTTTACGGATGCAAGTTGGGCAGGAGAGCTTACATCTAGAAGATCTACAAGTGGATATTGTGCTCTAGTCTGGGAAATTTAGTGACATGGAGAAGCAAGAAACAATCCGTAGTATCAAGAAAAGTGGAAGTCTTTACGGATGCAAGCAGTGGATATTGTGCTCTAGTCTGGGGAAATTTCGAGCCTTAGCTAATGGAATTTGTGAAAGGATTTGGATTCAAAGGTTGCTGTCAGAACTAAAACTCAATTACAGTAAAGATTTTGAACTTCATTGTGATAATCAGTCAGCAATTAGTATTGCTAAGAATCCTGTACACCATGACATAACAAAACACGTGGAGCTAGATCGTCACTTTATTTCTGAGAAGATCACTAGTGGGACAGTCAAGCTAAATTTTGTTCCATCTCACAAACAACTAGCTGATGCACTCACCAAGGCACTTCCAAGAACTACCTTTGATGAGCTCACATCCAAGCTTGGTCTCTACAATATGTATTCACCAGCTTGAGGGGGAGTGAAGAATACAGCCGTTATAAAAGATAAACTTCATTGTAAATATTATTTGTTATTATCTGCTAAC
This sequence comes from Hibiscus mutabilis, assembly GCA_019671005.1. NCBI lineage: Eukaryota > Viridiplantae > Streptophyta > Magnoliopsida > Malvales > Malvaceae > Hibiscus > Hibiscus mutabilis. The sequence goes on from CM033744.1 coordinate 38,047,481, forward strand.
ATTTTAGGATTTAGTCCAAAGGGATAAAATTCTATCTCCTAGCATTATCTATGATTCTTATCTCTTGTATCTTATCTTCTAGTTAGATTTAAATTTTAAATTAAGTAATTTGATTGTAACATAACTCTCTTGTATTCAGCCTATATAAAGGCTTTGTACCGATGCATTATTCAAGTCAATACATTTGAGAATTCATTCTCTCTATAAAACAGTCTCTCAATTATTAACACTAATCGAAAATGCCAAAGCATTATTTCACTGGAAAACAAAGTACTGGAAAAAACTAAAGACTTAAGACAACTGGAAAAAACTTGTTTCTGATGAGATAGCCCATCAAGGATGTAGAGTCCATTATGCAGCCTAGCACTGCCAATCACCCTCTTCGAGCCCTGTGCCTGAAAAACACAACCATTCACCCCAAAATTAACATCATAGTTCATATCTTTGACAAGCTTACTAACAGACAGTAGATTGCATGTAATCTTTGGAACAAAAAGCACATCAGATAACACCAGTTCTGAGTTTATTTGAACAGAACCACTCCCTTTTATACTTGAGAGAGATCCATCTGCTATCTTTATAGAAGAGGCAGATTTTTTATTCTTGTACTCATGGAAAAGATTCATGTTCCCCGTCATATGATCCGACGCACCAGAGTCTACTATCCAACTCAAGGAATTTACAGTGGCCAAGCAAGAAAGACTACCTTCAGTAGCAGTAGAATTAGGTTTAGAGGACATCTGACCAAAAATTTGTCGAAGTTCTGCTATCTGCTCTTTACTAAAACTATTGGAAAGGATTACATGGGTTGCAACATGTGCTTCTTTCTGAATTCTGAGTCTTGGAGGCTTCCAATCTACTGGTTTACCATGCAGTTTCCAGCATTGATCCATTGAGTGTCCAGCTCTTTTGCAGTGGTCACACCAGGGTCTCCCCCTTCTCTGCTTGCTTCCAGAACTTGTATTTGTAACAAGGGCAGAACCTTCTGATTGTGAAACAACAGGCACCATCAGGATACGCATGCTTTCCTCCCATCTTCTATTTCAAATTCTCATTCTTGTTTTACTTCTTTAGGACAATTAGATACTATAATGTTATGACATTTTCGGTTAGGTCACCCCAATTTTCACAATCTTAGAAAAATGTTTCCTGATTTGTTTTGTTAATAAAGATCCAAATTCTTTTAAATGTCATATCCGTCCTCTCGCAAAACAAACCAAATCTTTATATTTACCATCTGTTCATAAACCCTCTAAACCATTCACACTCATTCATAGTGATGTTTGGGGTCCTTCTCGAGTGAAGAATATTACAGGGAGTAGGTGGTTTGTGACTTTTATTGATAACCATAGCAGACTTACTTGGACCTACCTTCTTAAAGGAAAATCTAACGTTGCTTCTATTTTTGCAAGGTTTTATGAAATGGTGGTTACTAAGTTTGATAGCAAAATAAAAATGTTTCACTCTGACAATGGGGGAGAGTTTTTCACTACTGCCTTAGGAGATGTTTTCGGACTAAAGGTATAATACATCTTAGTTCTTGTGTAGATACCTCACAACAAAATGGGCTTATTGAACGTAAAAATAGGCATTTATTAGAGGTTACCCGAGCCTTATTATTCACCCATGTTGTTCCAAAATATTTGTGGGGAGAAGCCTTATTAACGGCTACATATCTTATAAATAGAATGCCTAGCAAAGTCTTGCATTTCAGAACTGCTAGAGATGTTTTCTTGGAAAATTATCCTACTTTTAAACCTATGTCATCTAATCTTCCCTTAAAGACGTTTGGGTGTACTGTTTTTCTAAAATCCACAGATCCTTCAAGTTCCAAACTAGATCCTAGGGCTTTGCAGTGTGTTTTCGTTGGATATTCTTTACTTATGAGGGGCTACAAATGTTATCACCCTCATTCTCGTAAGTTTTTTGTTTCTTTGGATCTCACTTTTTTTGAACAGGTACCTTATTTTCCTAAGACTAAAACTCAGGGGGAGTGTTGGGATGATTTCCGGTCTCTTAACAGTCAGGTTCCTTCTTTTTCACCTTCTTTACCTATTGCTCATTTGTTTGTAAAGCCTCCATTCCAGAGACTGTGTTGCAATCTGGCACCTGCCGAGAATTGGACTTTAGTCCAACTGCCTGTGAGGATAAATGAGGTAATGATGTTGTTGAAATTTCTCCTCATTTACTTGAACCTGAAATTCTGCCTATTGCTAAAAGGAAAGGGGTAAGACAGTGTACAAAGCATCCTATTCAGAGATATGTTGCTTATAGCAATCTGATGCCCTCTTTTAAAGCTTTTACAGCTTGTCTAGATGAAGAACAGATTCCCAAGACTATTGAAGAAGCCTTAAGAGACTCCAAGTGGAAGAAAGCTGTTGAGGAGGAGATTACAGCACTAGAAAAAAATGGCACTTGGACCATAAATGATCTTCCACAAGGCAAGAAACCAGTGGGATGCAAATGGGTGTTTGCTATCAAATACAATTCGGATGGGAGTGTGCACAGGTACAAATCAAGATTGGTGGTCAAGGGTTTTACACAGACCTTTGGAATAGACTGTAAGGAAACTTTTGCTTCAGTTGCTAAGTTGAACACTGTCAGAGTCCTGTTGAGTTTGGCTGTTAATTGTGACTGGAAACTTCATCAACTTGACATTAAGAATGCATTTCTTAATGGGAAACTAGAAGAAATTTTTATGAAGATTCCTTCTGGTTTAGAGTCTGAAGAGAATAGGCAGAAAGTTTGCAAGCTTGACATATCACTTTATGGGTTAAAGCAATCACCAAGAGCCTGGTTTGATAGGTTCACTAGAGTAATTCTGGAAAATGGATACAAACAGTCTCTAGCAGATCATACCTTGTTTTCTAAGGTAACTCCCAAAAACAGAGAAAAGTTCTTTTGATAGTATACGTGGATGACATTATTGTGACAGGAGATGATGAAGAAGAAATAAGCCACTTAAAATCTCTTTTGAATAAAGAATTCGAGATGAAGGACCTAGGAAAGTTTAGATATTTCCTAGGCATAGAGGTGGCTAGATCAAGCAAAGGTCTGGTAATCAACCAAAGGAAGTATGTTCTTGACTTACTCACAGAGACAGGAATGTTGGGTTGTAAACCAACTGATACTCCCATGGGCACAGGCCTAAAGTTTAGCAAAGATGGGTCTAGTCCAAAGGCAGACATGGGACTTTTTCAGAGATTAGTTGGAAAATTGATTTATCTATCCCTGACCAGGCCAAATATAACCTTTGCTATGAATATCATCAGTCAACACATGCCAAATCCGAGACAAGAGCATATGGAAGCAGCTACCAGGATACTGAGGTATCTAAAGGGTACACCAGGACATGGTTTAATATTTAAAAAGACCCTTGATAAAACAGTCAAGGTTTATTCAGACTCAAATGGGCAAGTGAGTTGGTGATAGAAGGTCAACAAGTGGTTATTGTTCTTTTGTGTGGGTAATCTTGTGACTTGGAAGAGCAAAAAGCAAATTGTTGTATCAAGGAGTAGTGCGAAGCGAGAATCTGAGCTTTAGCTCTTGGAATTTGTGAAGGAATCGGCTAATGAAGCTTCTAAAAGAGCTAGGCATGGTTCAAAACGAGAAGTTTGAAGTGTTTTGTGATAACCAATCTACAATTCAGATTGCAAAATCCAATTCAACATGACAGGACCAAGCATGTTGAGATCGATGGACACTTTATTGCGAGAAAAGCTTACAAGTGGAGTAGCTTTAACCTATGTTCCTCTGAGAAGAACAAGTGGCAAACATCCTTACGAAAGCCCCGCCAAAAGCTCTCTTTGATAAGTTCTTATTCGAGTTGGGACTATACAATGTATATTCTCCAGCTTGAGGGGGAGTGTGAGTTATCCGAGAGAAATTTCAGTTTTTGTAAATAATGTAGTAATTATCCTACTTAAAGTTTATCTCCCTAATAGATTAGATTTTATCCTTAGTAGGACTCCTTATTGTAGTTAGAGTCTATCAACTTAGTAGATTATAACTAGAAGTTATCTTAAGAAGGTCTTCTTAATGTACTAAATGACCTAGAGCCTATATAAGTCTATATCGAGAGATGTAAAAAATCATTGAGCAATAACAGAAAATTTTTGCATTCTTTTCTGCATTCTGTTTTTTCCTTTTAGGCAGAAACTTCAATTCTGTTTTTTATTTTTCTGCATTCATTAACAGTCTTCTCGTACCTAATTGGACCAAAAATACTATAAGTACCGAATTGAATCTTAGAGCCAAGTTCAAGTACTAAAATCTATATTCACCCATTAGAAAACAATAAAAAATTGTTTTCATTGTTTTTCTTAAAAATATTTAGTAGAATTGAAAAAGTTGAAAGCTTAGCTTAATGAATTGACCCAGGTTCAAAATCTATATAAACCATAAATATTTTTTCAATATTTTTTAATTATCAAATTTCTAACCCTGATTCAGATCCATATCAATGTAGGATTTTTTTATTTTTTATCATGTTTATATTATAAGAAAATAGGAACCAAACATGTCTTCCTATTTTCATATTTGAGAACAAAATTTTATTGTACTTACCAAAATGTTCTCAATTTTCAAAAAATAAAAAATGAAAATTATGTTTTGGAAATGAAAATAGAAAATGAAAAGGAAAAGGAAAAATATTTTCATGACCAAATGGAGCCTTAGGTTTCCAGAATCAGCTTGATAATTCCTCGAGCATGAATAAACCTTTATAGTAATGATCAACTATACAAAGAGTAAAATTACTTAAATATTTACCTTCTATTTAATTCCCAATATTTTGTATATCACAACACTCCCCCTCAAGCTGGAGCATACGAATCGTAAGCTCCGAGCTTGTTACATATATCTTTAATCTGATGTTTCCTGATTGCCTCAGTCAAATATCTGCCAACTGATCATTGGAATTGAGGAAGCTCGTGGCAATGTACCCTGACTCAATCTTTTGTCTCACAAAATGGCAATTGATCTCTGTGTTTTGTTCTTTCATGAAACATTAGATTAGAGACAATATACAATGTTGTTTGATTATCAAATATCAACTTCATTAGACTAACATTTCCATCTCAATTCCTTAAGCAACTATCTCAACCAGATAAGTTCACTAGTAACTAAGGCCATAATTCGATGTTTTGCTTATGTACTTGACCTTGCTACAACATCTTGTTTTTTACGCTTCCAAGATATTAGATTTCCCCCAAAGAGAACATAGTATCCTGAAGTAGACCGTCTATCTGAGGGAGATCCTACCCAACTAGCATCTAAGGAAACAATTTGTACATCTCCTTTATCTTCATATAATAGATCTTATACAGGAGCACCTTTTATATATCTAAGTATATGAATTACTGCTTCCCAGTCACTATCGCATGGACTTCGAAGAAATTGGCTAACCACACTTATTGAAAAGACGTTTTCGGTCGTGTAATGGTTAGATAATTAAGTGTTTCAACCAATCTTCGATATCGACAAAGATCTTTTAGTGACTCCCCCTGACTTGGAATAAGCTTGACATTAGGGTCCATAGGAGTTTCAACAGGTTTACAATCTAGCAGCCTTGTTTCTTCAAGAATATCCAAAGAATACTTTCTTTGGGAGATAGAAATACTTGACTTTGATTGCGCTACCTCAGTGCCAAGAATTTTTTTTAATTTTCCTAGTCTTTTTACCTTCATGGTCATCTCCGGTGATAGCAATATCATCCACATACCATCAAACAAATGCATTTCCCATGAATAGTATGAGTGTATGACGATTACAGACGGAATGATCTGCTTCACTCCTTTCCATCCCAAACTCGTAAATAACAATACTGAATCGTCCAAACCAAGCTCTCGGAGGTTGTTTCAGACCATAAATAGATTTCTGCAACTGACAGTCGGGTTATTTGGGTCTTATACCATGTAAATCGAGAAGAAAAAGGAAATAGAGAAAAGAATAGCCTTGTTCGAGGAAGCAAATTAATAGAGATTTTTTATTCCCGCTTGTTTTAATTTTAGAGGTAGTTTGACTCAACTTTCTAAATTTCTCATGTTCGAGTTGTTTTGGAACAGGGTTTAACGGTTGTAAATTTATCAGCGACAACATTTTCACAGACATTAGATTGGCTGCACGGATATCTTCTTCAGGTATATACTTGTTATCTAACTAATAGTAGAAGCCAGAATTGATCCTGCTATCTAGCAGCTTCTTGAACCTGGAAAACATGTATGATTTTCCAAGATTCAGCCAGGCATTATTGCTTGTCATTTATCTCAATATTTAAAGGATTTTTTAGTGAGAAACAGTGTTGTCGTGGTGTTTGCCTAACACCTTAGTGTTGGACAATAAAAGCACCTCAAACTATGTCGGATTAGGCCTATATTTGATCAGGCGCATGCCTGGTGCACCTAGGCACGCTTTTGGATGAGGCATAGTTTATCTACTATAATTTTTGTCCGAAGGCGTGAGCTACTAGGATTTCAAGGGGCATTTGCATAATTATTTAAGGAGAGCAGGCTAGAATGTGGTGTTATTAGCTGACCCTTTTACCTGTGTTGGGGGAGGGGAATGTCAAGCCTAAAATGATTCGAAATTTTGTGCAGCATAGATACGAAAGATGCATCTTAAAGGCTGTTCTTGGTATGAATCTTAACCATTTGATTAACAAAGTTTCCATCCTTCCTACAAAACAAAGCCAAAGTGCGTCTAAATACAACCGTCTTGTGCTAAACTGGAATGTTTTCTTAATCATACCGCAGTTTGTTTCTTGGCTGTAGATGATTTTTGTGTTTGTTTATGTGTGCACATTTTATTTGGCATTGTCTAGGCCCAAATATGCATATATTCTGGTTGAGCTGCTTTATATGATCATAAGCTGCAACTTTTCTGTTTTTATTTCGTTAATGATCTTTCCAGAGCTGGGATGAAGGAATGAAATATTATGGATGCGATTAAGCGAGCTGCTTAACTTTTTGGGCTCCAATGTTAGAAGCCGGAATCGGATCAAGGCAAAGACTACTACAAATACCTGACTGGAATCTCTTGGAAAAATGGATCATCCACACAACAAAGTCACTGCAGACAGACCAAACTCCCAATCGCCTGTTATGGCAAAGCCTTTATTGTTCTTACACTATTATGTTTTCCTTTTTCTTTATGGATCAACTCTGAAACTGAGCTAGTCGGACCCAGAAAATTGCCATCCTTATATTTACAGAATAAACATTTCTCCTGATTGTATAGTTTGCTTAAATAGCCTTAATTCATATCTTCTTTTGGATTTTAGACCATCAGCGGAAGGATGAATCAACCATTCGTCCATCTGTTTCTGACCCACCCCTAAGATCTGTTTGTAGTTTAATCACCACAAATAAGATCTGTTTTTCTTTACTTCCCCTGGTATACTTTGGTCCTCAATCAAAGCATTTCCAAAGCCTGGTTGAGCTCTTAACCGCATAAGAATGCCGTGAATGCCGATATGACACGACTATCACATCAGCAATCCAACCCAATCAGTATTTCTCAAAAGAAAAAGAAGTAAATGTTCTGCTTTATCAACACAAAATAGTAATATTGAAATTTCTACAAACAAAATTTCTGGAACAAACAAGCTCCCAGTTTCATTGTGTACACAGCATGAACATTTCTCAACATGCCAATTAAACACAAAGTATAAAGAAAATAAATAAAGATGTAACTAAGAAAGCCCTCAAAAATACCACTTTGGTCTTATTTCTTCTTCCTTTTCCGTCAACTCGTGATACTGGTACCATTCTGCTCCGGCCTTACCTACGGGTATTGAAGGCCTAACATAAATCTCAACTGGTTTGGGTACATGGACTGCAAAATGCAGTTCTTTGATTGTTTCTACATAATTACTTTCAGATACTCCAAGAGACTTGCGTTTCGGTTCAATGGTAATCCAACCCAGTCCTGAGATAGCCATATCACTAGCAGGTCTGTCCAAGCAACAAATTTAGACAGATTTTCAAATTAAGCACCTAATAAACACGAATAGCTTTTATTTGCCCCAAGTTTAACCATAACAAGAACTCTGAAAAGAGCTGAAAATCCTTAATTCCTCGAATGCATAACAAAAAAACTCAAATCTTCTAATCGCAGCTGAGTTCAATATGTCTAAAGCAATATCACTATGAAGTATAATCTAGAATTGCACCTTTCTGCATCCTCAAAGTTTATTTGCAATTGCTGCACTGTCTCCAGCCCTCTCCATTCAGCAGCTCTATCTTTTCCAGTTGGCTGTGTCAATAGAACTCCAAGTTCTTTCTGCAGCAATTAGTAAATCATCTACTAGTAACAGTAACAGATGCCTCATATACCTTTCAAAAAAAAAAAAGATGCCTCATAAAATGTTGTTGAGATGAAACTTTATCATGCCTCAGATATGCCATTCAAATATAAGATGGCCATTTTCATGTTACAGCTTCTGAGAGAGTTTGCAACTTGAATCAGTGTTCAAGACATGCAATGCAATTACCTCAGAAGAATTCAGACACGCACACACATAAAATTCCGATTACCGCCAACCAACCATTTTGTAATGTGGTATATTTGGTCTAAGTGGAAGTATACCATTGTAAAATAGTAAGCATAACTCATGATTATCATGTAGTCTCAGAATTACCTTGTAAAATTCATCTGCTTCATCAGTAAGTACAGCACGAATTGGCAACCGCTTTGGGCCATAAAATGTCAAACATGTGTCTGGAAGAACCTAAAAGCATCAAGAATGAACAGATTCAGAAGACGCTGCACATCAATGTCAACCAGTCTCATAACTGAATATGCATGAAACTGAAAGATTAGGACCTTCAAGATATCAATTCTGACAAGGCCACCCCAAAATATTGAGAACCCATTTAAGCCATTGGTATCGAATGTCCCAGCCACCCATTTTTGGAGCCAACCTGGCAATCCCTTGGAACATAGTAAGAAGAAAGCATATAAAGAATTTAACAATGCTTCAAGGATCTTTCAAATGAAATGTACAGGGAATATTTGTCCTGTGAGTCGACTCTGAGGAGCAAGGATAGGTAAATCTTCTGAGTGAACTACTGCTGCTTGCCTATGGTGAAGATGAACCCCGGGTGTATCATACAATTTCTGCAGGAAGACATTGCCACTAAAGACTGGTTGGTATTATAAAAGAATCAATAGCCAAGTACTGCTAAAACTAATTTTATCTGGTTTATAACTAATCAGGCCACTAACAAATAGCTCCAAAATATTCTTGAAAAAAAGGAAACATTATGCCAAGGAGGTAGGATGAAGTTCAGGCAATGAACTGATAATGCATACCCCTCCTCCAAGGAAAGCACCAATCTGGATTGGACCCAAAGTAGTTCCAGGAACAGCAGATTGTATTGGTTTGTACTTTTGAGCAGCTGCAGCTGCTGGATCCCTTTGTGCCATCATTTCTGATGTTCAGTGGGCCAAATGGTAAGATATTTTAGCACACCATTATTGTATAAAATTTGATAAATCATTTAATTTATCAAAAAAAGAATCGATGAAAAGAGGGGGTGATATGAATTCATATAACAATTCGTGATAAATTATATGGACTTACTAAGGCACTTATAAATGCAGATTTTCCCACATTAGCTGATCCCTGTAAGAATGATCAAATGAAAATATATAACCGCTTATATGATGCAATTTAAATTCATAACAAATCAAAGCTTAAGAACAACTAGCAGTTTGATTAAAGCAGATAAAGGACCTTTGGCCAGAAACATGAAAAGCAAAGCGAAGATATTACTTCATGTTTCCCAGGACATACAAGTACTAGCAGCAGGGGGGGAACATCATGGGGGCCTAAAGGGACATGGCCCCCACCAACTTTTAGGGTTAATTGTATTTTAACCCCTAGAATTTTTGAAACTATTAAAATTAGGTCCTGGTCCCTCCCAAAATTTGACCCTAGCAGTTTTGAAGTTAATGAAATTAAATCTTGTCCCTAACTTTTCTGGCTTAATTACTTTTTAGGACATGCCAATTCTGAAATTAGTGGAATTAATCCCCAATCCTCTATTTTTATGGTTTAATTATCTTTTAGAACCTTGTTAGTTTCAAAGATAAACAACTTATCCCCTCCCATAATTTTATCCTAGTTCCACCCCTAACTAGCTGCAGAGTACACGCATGACACTAAATGGGGTTGGGAACCCATTTTCCATTTATGATCAATGCAATAGAGAAACGAGCAACAAGAAGAAAATGTAGGATGAGAGGACATAAAGGATTCCGACAAGGTAATTTCAGCAAAATAAAGTAATATTGTGAACTCCACTCTGTAAATCTACAATAAGCTTCCAATTCAGGACTTACTAACCAGAATGTATACATCCCGTCCCTGCATCAGAAAAGTCAAGGTAAAGAAGTTAAGCTAAGGGGAAAAAATAATCACATTATAAACAGGCTACACTTATTTCTATAGTAACAAGTTTATATAAAATGGAACATATAATTCATAGAAGAAAACTTCAGGACTTTATGCAGTGATAACCGCTTCATAAACCAAAACTAGATAAGAAGACTTCAGGACTTTATCAAAGGTTTATGGCCATATTTATTTCATATTTGGTTCAGGATGCTTCAAATTGAACACTTTTTCTCAATCATTTATATGAATCACAAGATATTTCAAATATTATTGATGAGAAATGTACGGATGTAAGGACAAGAACAGACCTTCTTCTCCTTTTGGATTTCTGATGCAACTCCAACAATTCCTACTAAAGACTTTGAGCTAGTAAGATGCACACTCAAGACACTGTGAAGCAGAGCACATTGATTGAATCGGAAGCACGTTAAACCAAGCTTCCAAGTGAAACTATACTAAACAATTACTGAAAGGAGTAAAATCTTCATAAAATGTTAAATGAAATAGATCCAACATCAATTATATGAATAATTCCAGGGAAATAAATTCTTACTTAAGCTTCTTCTTTGTTGTTGCCTCCACAACACAATCACCCACACAATTAAAATCAGTCCCTTTTGGAAGGGGATCAACCTACCAGAGAAAAGCAAACACATTATAATCAGCATCGTTGCAGACTATATGTCATAAAATTATTGACTGGATGATATCCCAATGCCAAAAGTTCAGATTACTACCTTAGTCACAACAAGTATTATAGGATTTGCCCCAGCAAGATCACGCACACGGGATAAGAAGCTGCCATTAAAGTCCACAATGTCAACCTAAAAGTAATTGGTCAAAAAAAAAACAGTCAGGCAAACATCCCGGTCACTTAGTGGAACATTGAATTTATGAATAAGATTGGAATATAGTTAGATCCTTGAGAAAGGAGGCCTTGCTTGGAGTAAACAGAAAATATGCAATAATCACATACTACGAGATACTCTGTAATAGTAAGTTGACCTGTTAGAAATTATTTATTATACTCTGTAATAGTAAGTTGACCTGTTAGAAATTATTTATTATCATAAGCATTTTAATCTGCACTCGACTATAAATAATGAGTGGATAAAAAATGTGGTTCTTAACTAATAACAAAATGGTAAGTTACATGCATTTAGCATACTTCGTTTACCACACTGAACTATCACCAAAATTCACAAATAAAATATAAAATTTCTCAAAACAATTATTAATTTGGTTAGGGAGTCAAACTAGAGAAACTCACCAATTTAACAATCAAAGCCTTCTCGTGTCGCAAGTGAGAGAGCTTTTCTCGAAGCTCATCAGCCGAAACAAACTGCTTGCCCCCAGAATAACCTCCATTCCCACCAACAGCAGTTATCATATGCCCATGAGATAAAAGCTTACATCTCCCACAAAGAATCGTTCTTAGCTGATGGTGTTTCTTCTTCTGCCATCACAAGCCAGTACTAAATTAGCAACCTATTTTGACAAAAACCTTTAATTTATTCAAGCAAAAAAAATGTTCAATCAATTTCCAATAAATACTAGCCTTTTGTTTCTTACAGCTTTGCTAATAGAAAGTATCATATTAAAATGTAATAGAGATTCAAACATAATTGTTTCATTTAAACTAAAACCAAATGCATCTCATCATTCAAAACAAAAAAGGGGGTCTAATTTTTAAAATGTCAAAGTTGAAATTCAATACCAATTCATATGTATCCTTATCCACATAACCCGGAGCATCCAGCTCCGAAGTCTTCAATGGAGCTCCACAACCATAGCAACAGGCGGTTGCCGTGTTAACCTTCAGAACCTTCTTCGTCTTCTTCTTACCCTTCTTTATCTCCTTTATGATAACCTTAGCCGCCTCGTCAGCTTGTTGCCTTTCGAGAAACCGGTCTCCCCGGGTCGGAGCAGCTGCACCGGTTCCTTCGGAGTCTGAAGAAAACAATTTTGTATCTGAGAGTGGAAATTGGGTTGGGGAATCCGAGTGGGTGGATTTGCAGGAAACGGGTGTGGGTTTTCTGTAAATATTGAGGGATGTGGGGTTGAAGATAGAGAGAGTGCGGTGCTTTGGAAAAGAGATAGGGGAGAGAAATGTAGAAAGGGTTTTGAGCGCCATTAGCGACTGTTTTTGTCTCGTTGAGGTTTTACACTTTCATAGTGAAAACAAACGGGAATGGAAGGGGTTTAGCTTGGGAAGAAGATGTAAAAATAAGCGATAAAAGATACTTGGAAGTACAGAATTTTGGGTAATTACACCTGTAGTCGCCTAACTAATATTATTTTTCAATTTTAGTCACCAAACTATGTTTTTATTTCGAAGGGTTTTTTTCGAATTATTGAATTCTATAAGTTTTAGGATTTGTTTTTTCTTTAGTTAGATTAGACTAATTTAGTTTTTTTTTTCCTTTTTATGGTTAAAATTGGTTGGTTCTTGAAAGGCATAATGTTAAAAAAATACTCTTAATATTTGACTGAATAGTTATTTTAGTTTCTATTTTTTTTGAACCAATTTAACCCTAACGTTTCACTTTTGTTAGTGAATTAATAGTTTTCATCCGTAGAGAGGTCATTTTAACCCAAAATGAAACGTTGGTGATTAAATTGGTTCAAAAAATAAGAGTTAAAATGAATATTCAGTCAAACGTCAATGACATTTTTTAGCTTTATGCTTTCTTGAAATCGTAATAGGTTTTAACTTGTTTTATTGGCATCTTAATGAATTTAGACTTTATATATGTAATTTTAAATGTTTAATATTTTTATTAATATTATTAATTAGTCGATTTTAAATCAAACTAATCAATAACTAAATTAAAAAAAAAAATTACTGGTTATCCGAACAAACACCTAATTAACATCTTCGATCGATTGTTTCGATTTTAATTAAAGGGTGAACACCCTACTACATATAGTTGGAGAAAAGACAAAAATGTTGCCTTTTATTTTTTTTTTCTCAAAATATGGTACAACCCAGACTATTTCTCAAAATATTGCTTTTTATACAGTGAAATTGGATCCTTTAGGCACCGTCTATGAACAGTGTTTTAATTATTTGAATTAAAAAATAAAAGACGATACCAAAAGGTACCGTTTGTAAACATTGTCATCACAAAGATAACACATCAGGTTCTGACTTTAAACATTTTCCTTTGAGACACGTGGCTCGCAGCTAGGGGAAATAGCATTGTTCAAAGACAGAACCTTCTGGAACTGACTTCAAACAGTGCCACAATGTTATCAAGGTGGCAGGCGGTGCAGCTTTGCGCAGGGGGCAACTTTGGCATGCATGGAAATAATGTTTCAGACGACATGCATGCAGATAAAATAATAGGTTGGGTGGGGAGGTGGTTGTAAATTAAATAGGGTGTTTTTAAAATGTATAGGGGTAAGGTGGAGGTTAAAAATTAGTTAGTGTTATTAAAGGAGGGGTAGGGGTAGTTAAGGGGAAAATTGTAATTTTTTGTGTTAAATGGGTAAGTTTGAAAGGAAAATTTTTAGTGAAGAAGAAGAAGAAGAAATTATTGGAGAAAATATTGTAAGTAGATTCGAATTTTTTTAAAATTTTGTTTTTAAGTTTTATTTTGTATGTTGATATAATTTAAATTTTATGCATATAGTTTGGATATCTGGAGAAAAAAATATGGGAGATTTGGTGAAATTTTTTGGAGCCAACAAGTAAGTTGATTTAGTTTTTAAATTTTAAATTATGTATTCATCTCTCATTTTAAGTTGTTGTTTAAAATTTGTAATCACTATTTTTATCTGAGGTCAACCCGCTTTTATATTTTTTTGTGGGCTTTGTGCTTTGCTTAAGTATTATTAGTTAATTAACAAAGTAAATATATATAATGTTTGCTTAATTTTGTTTCATGTCTCATCTTTTTTATATTTGAAAAGGAAACACAAAAAATGTTATTAGGTTTTATTTTTAGCTTGTATATTAATATTCGTATTCTTATCATGGTAATACTATATTTGTTTTGCTAATATTATTATTATTATATTATATTATTATACTATTAGCATAAATATTATTATTAAAAAAACTAAAACAGATTAAATATAAAGCCTAATTATATAATCAAAATAAATAAAGTCCAAATGTTCATTGTTTACAGTCCAATTACAAAACAAAAAACCCACAAAATAAATAATTAATTACACCAGTCCATTTGGGCCCAAAACCAGCTAAAGAAATCCTAATCTGACTATCATTTGTATTTTGCGCAGCTCATCCTAGACCGTTGGGTCTAGGAGTTCGATCAACGATCCAGATCTGATAGAGAAAACCTCTAGAACAGGCACGCGCCCACGCTCGGTCTTCCCGCTCCCTCACGCTCGCGTGCATTGCACGCGTAACCTTCTAGATCCCTACGCGCTTGACGCCTGGACTCCCTCTGCCGTCTCGGCTGCTGGAACCAAAAGTTTCTTTGGTCTCATCCTCCTCCCATGTGGCCACGATCACATGCAAACCAAAAACAAGGCAACAGTTAGCAACAGGCATCAAAGGCAGATTGAGCAAAAATAACAAAAATCCCTAAGGATTTAGGTGGACTTAGAGCATATCACAACGAGTCTTTTATCTTTCTTTTCATGTAACACAATTCGGATACAAAACCGAACACACCATCCATTGTAAGGTTTTTTAAGAGCAATACAACAGAAAAAGAGCAAGCCTTTTAAGAGGTATATTTCCTTTCGCATATTAATATTCCCATGCATGTAAAAGAGATAGATCTAGGTTTTCAGAGATTACCCTTCTGCTCCGTAGTCGTCCGTCTTCCTCGTGACAAACCTTTGGTCGTTGAGCCTTCAAGAGGTGAACGGGGAAGCGCCGGTTGAGTTCTCGTTTTCAAAATGAGCCTTATTTTCTTTTAAAATGAGTTTTTGGGTTACTTTTTTTCCCTAGATCTAAGAGAGATGAGAACGTTTTTGGTAAAACTAAGAGTGTTTTGGGGTTTACGGTTAAAAGATTGAGGCTTTCGGTGATTTTTTGAAGTTTTCGACCACCAGTGTGTGGTGGCCGACGCGGCGGAGAAAAATCGATTTCTGAGTTTAGCGGTGGCTGGGATGAACACCACAGCGGTGTTCATCCAAGCCTAGGAGAGAGGTTGAGAGGATTGGATTTCATAAATGGTAAAAGGGGTTAAAATGGCTAAAGTCTTCATTTTTTCCAAAAATAATGCTTTTATATTAAGCCCTTTGTTTTAAAAATGGTTTTTTTACTATATAAATCCTTTCGCATTTTCAAATTTAAGCCCCATGGGTTTTCGTCTTTTCAAATAACAACCCATGTCCCTAAAACTTTTTCAAAACTTTTAATTTCATCCAAAAATCAAAACCATATTGATTTTTTTAAAAACGGGTTTATTACACTCTAGTCCTTTCGTCCTTTTTGAATATTTTTTAAGCCATTTCGTCTTTTATAATTACACTCTAGGTCCCCTTAATTTTAACCCGCATTTAATTAAGTCCTAAATGTTAATTTAATTCGATTTTAAAGGGTTTAATACCCATTCAGTTCATGTTCTTTTAAAATTTGTTTAATTTAGCCCCCTTCTAGCTTTTTAAATCTTAATTTAATCCCTTCTCGGTTTTTAAAAATTACCAATTGGGCCCCTTAGTTTTTTTATTCTAATTTCACCTTGCATTTCATATTTATTTAATGCCTTTAAATTTTTGCCATCTATTTATTTATTCGTCCATTTTAATTATTTGCCTTATTTGAAAGCTTTTTTATCCTTTATTACTAGGGTAGATTTTGTAGTTTAGTTTAGGCCCTTTATGATTAGTTTAGAGTTTAAAATTTAATTAATTTAAACTACGAGCTCGTTTAATTGAGGCATAAGCTTTAAATTAATTAAATTAAATTTAGGTTAAGTCTAGAGCCCTAGTTAGATTATGGGTTCAAATCAATTTAATCCATTTAAATTTGCCATTGGCTCATTGGGGTAAATGTTAAATGCATTAAATTGATTGAACAACTCTTAAATATGATTAGGGGTAAATTTGGAATTTAATGTAGATCACCTAATTTAAAATCATGACTAATTAATTCGATAAATTTTAGATAGTTTTCTTGGCTCATTGGGATTCTAGTTTAAAATTAATCGAACTGATTATTATGGTTCAAGATAACCAATAAATTATTAGGTTTCTTTCTAGTTTTAGGGTTAAATTAATTTAGGGTTGATATTTAGTCTAACATAGTTAATAATTAGACCATTAATTGAATGTTCGATAATTTGAGCTTTGTTAGGCTAGGGCTTTAGTGGGCCTTAGGTTTTAATGTTGTGTCGTTCTTTGCCATGCATTTTAATTGTCATCCATTGGACTTCTATTATTTTAATTGGACATTGCATGTAATTAATCAACTTAAATCATAAAACGGAGATATTTATTAATTCCGATATTTGTGTCGTAACAATCATGGCTCAATGGATGTTGACCAAATATTCAAATTAATTATTATCGTCTAAAGGTAAATATAATTTCGGATTAAAATCCTGACAAGACATAACATCATTTTTAACTGATTACATCCTGCATAAAGGTGATGAACGAAGTTCGAACCATAAATTAACACAGCAGTCGAGCTTATTCAATGTCGGTTTAATCTATGGTCCGAGGTATCGTCACCCTTATTAATTAAATGTTCTATTAATTCGAATTCACCAATTTGATAAAAGCCCGTCTAATTACTGTCTATATTCAATTGCGAACAATTTAATTAAAGTTAATTTAAATTTCGATAATTTCCATCAATTAAAGGTAACATATATTTTGGTACCGATTTCCGGGTGCGATGGGAGTGCTAATCCTTCCCCACGCGTAACTAACTCCCGAACTCATTTTTGAACGAATCTCTGGTTTCATGGTGTCTGACCTACCTTAGTGGCCGGTGGCGACTCAAATTCTTTTTATTTTTCAAAAATATGAATTTTAAAGAATTTCCCATTTTTCAAATGTTTTCCAAAAAGACGAAAGAAAAATCAAATTACGTACTTTTAGCGAACTCAAAATTTTTTAGTCGCTACAGAATTTAGTAATTTTTAGTATATTTTTACCAATTAGTATATTTTTAAAATTAGAATTAAAAAATATATTCAAAATATGGTTAAAATGAAGGCAAAATAATTTAGTATATTAAAAATATATTCAAAATATATTTAAAAAATTAATTTAGTATATTTATAAAAAATATATATATTCGAAAAGAACTTGTCCCCGATGTTAGTAACAATAATTTAAAATTTAGTATATTGTTTCGATTTAGTATGTTCATTTTGATTTGTGTATTCTAATTAAAAATTCATTTATGTGTTTTGAACATGCAGAGAAAATAAGCAACCACAAATTTACGACGATTGTCCGTGACAATGGACAAACGGTGAAAACTGACGTTAGGGTTGTATTTGAATCTAAAATCATTACGAATATGAGATTTGGAAAGAAAATCATGCTTCAAAAAAATGAAGGAGAAGGTATCCGAGAAAATTGGAGCCAAGATTAATGGTTTGCGGTACCGGTAGCTAACATGTCACAATCTAGTTAGATATTCTACAATCACTCTCCAAGATAATACTGATGTTGGAATAATGATTTTAGAGCATGAATTTATGGAGATTCGAAATATCGAGTTGTTTGCTCAAGTGTGTGATGTTCCCGACCCATCCAAAAAATATAGTTGAAGAATCTGCTCAAATGGGTTTCGGTAATAAGATTGATATGTCCGGAGGCAGTTTTGTCACAATATTGGCAAATGGGACATCAAGTGCATTTCATCCAGTTGAGCATTCAACATATGCATCATCATATGGGCTTACTGTTGATCCGACTGTTGATGCTGATATGAAAAACCTACGAGATCGATGGGGAGAAACACTTGAAGATTCCAGTAAATATAAAGATATTGGGAATCTCAATTTGTTCCCTGATAACATTTGTGATGTCCCTGACTTCGGTGTTAGAGAAATCATTTCAACCGGGGACGACATTACATGGTATGAACATCCTGCTCACATGAGCTTAATAGATTTTGATGCGATGAGGGCACCTCAATTCCTGGATATGCCCTAATTAACTTCGAGTCAGCATGATGAATTATCGGTTGGGCTTTAATTTAATGAAAAGAATGAAACTACATTGGCAGTTAAAGAGTATAGCATCAAGAAGCATGTGAACTACGTTGTTGTAGAATCCAGTCATAGGGCTTTCTTTGCCAAGTGTGTGAAATATGGACAATAGTGCAATTGAAAGATTTGAGTGTCGAAGCTTCAGAAGAAAAGTGCTTAAGAGGTCACAAAGTACAATGACGATCATATATGTTTACGAACTTCCATCGACTAGGACCACCACAAATTAGACTCAAATATAATAAGCCATCACGTGACGAAGTTGGTTGATGCAAATCCAAGGGTTCTCATTTCATTGATTCAGGAAATAATTGCGCAGCAGTTTGGATATCAAATAAAAAATACAAGAAGGGGTGGCGTGCAAATGATAAGGCAATGCAGTTGATGTATGGTGATTATGATAAGTCGTACAACGAGCTACCAGCTTTATTACTAGTAATGACACGTTTCATCCCATGCAGCATAGTGAGGTGTCAAACCACAGATGCATACGACCGATAAGGTCAACTTGTTAAAGGGCATAATTTTTCCATCGACTTTTCTGGGTGTTCAAGCCATGCATTGAAGGCTTTTCATATTGCAAACATATAGTCCAAGTCGATGGCATGTGGCTGTATGTGAGATACTATTATATACGATTGATTATCGTTACACAAGATAGTGAGAATAATATCTTCCCGGTTGTATTTGTAATTGTTGAACAAGAGACGACAGAAGCTTGGAATTTCTTTTTGAGCAATTTACGTGAACATGTCATCCAAGAAGATAGGGTCTGCATTATATTCAATCGAGGGTCAGGTGTCAAATTAGCAATTAACCTAGACGAAAATCGTTGGACACCTCCGTACGCATATCCCACGTATTATGTTCATCACATTGGTAATAACAGTTATAAACAGTTCGAAAACCAATACATTCACAATGAGATTTTAAGCATGTGTAAGTATATTTTGTTTCAAACTCCATTATTTATGCATTTCCATTTATGTATTTTGATTTTTCTCGATACTAACAACATATATTATGACACATGATATCTACTACTGCGGCCAGATTTTGAGATGAAGATAGATAATTTAATGAAGTACAGCGAGCGCATTTGGAGTTGGGCATACAGTATCGAGAGGGAAAAATGGGCCCAATCGTATGATGAAGGTGGTAGACGATATAGGCAAATAATAACCAACCTTGTGAAGTGCATAAATGGGGTACTAAAAGGATCACATTTTCTTCCAATAGCAAGCATGGTGAAAGAGACATACTACAGGTTGGCTAAAGTTTAGACCGCTAAAGAGAAGCAAATCGAGTCCTTAATAAATAGAGGGCAAAGTTGGGCCCTTGAGCTTGTGAGAAAAATGCAAGATAATGTGCAAATGCAACATCGATGAATGTTCACAGGTTCGACTGAATTAATTAAACTTTTGATGTTGTTTGTTCCAGACGCAACAACAAAACATGGCATTCAAATATATTTCGAGTCGATTTTGGATATAGGTGGTATGGCTATGGCGTATTCCAGGCATGTCGATATTCATGTGTTCATGTAGTTGCAACATGTATGGCTGTAGGGGTTGACCCGTACACCTAGGTTGATGAATGATTCAATCTCCACAATATGGTCAATATTTACAAAAATGAGTTCTCACCGATCGCAAATTCAAATTATTGACCGTCTATGGAGCATGAAAAATGGTTACCGAATTCTAAACTCTATAGAATTCCAATCGGTCGACCTAGATTGACTCGCATCTATACCATTATAGATCTTCATCATAGAGAGAATGGACAACGAAAGGGATGTACCATATGTAGAGTTGAAGGACATTTGAGATCAAACTGTCCAAATGAACCAAGATTCGTGCCTATGCCTCAGTGATTTCTGTTTGTATTCGAAAATATTATACTTTGCATCAGTATTAATTACTTATTTATAATTTTATGTTTTTACTACTATCATATTTTTAATTTCATGTGCATCACAAAACTTGAATTAAAAAAAACGGCGAATAAATCAGAGTTCAATTGAAAAGGTTATGAGATAGTGACCAAAACGTAAAAAATAGATTAGGTGAATCGGAGTTCAATTGAAAAATTCAATTACTAATTAATGAACATTTAAACCATTTATAGTTTTTAACTTTTATTGCTTCATTACTAATTAATGAATTCAAACAGTCCAATTTGAAAAACGATTCGCTCATTACTAAAGATAATTAGATTAGGTGAATAATAAAAAAATAGTGGAAAATAAAAAACAATAAAATTCAAACTCAATCAAATGTATTACACAAAAGACAGAAAATTATATCTTATGTAATTTTTACCCATGACGGGGTGTGGTCGAATAATAATGTCACGGCGATCGTCGAGCACGTTGTGGCCTCTGTGCTGCAACGTGATTCTCTTTAGCATCATCTTCAGCATCTTCAGTGTTGCTCACCTCCTCAATCACTGAGGGCATAGGAGGTGGTGTTGTGAATAAATCTATGTAACCGATCTACCCTTCCATAATCTCTAGTGAATTCAATAAATTTTGCATTTCTTGAAAATCAATGTTATCACTAAAGTTCGAGTAAATGTGTAACTGTGGCGGATAAAACTCAGGTCTTTATAAACCAACATCATCAAACCCTAGATTATCTAAGTAGATCGGGCTCATTTCTGGTTGTACACCCACTTCTGGTTATACACATGTAGGAGGCGGTTGTCTTTCCTATGTAGCTGTCGGCGTTACTGTTTTTACCTTCCATGTGGTCGGCCAACCTTCTGGTTTCTACTCCAAATGTTTCTACTCTCAGATGCTCTTGTTGCAGTATTCAAACCTTTGCCACCATATTTTTCTTATACTTTCGACATTATTCTCATCCTTCGAGAGTAGTTAAGTACGACTTTCCTTTACTACGATAGTAGATCATGTACTCTAAACTCTCAAAATCAAATTATCAGCTTGTATTGGATTGCGATACGACAATGATAGAGCTTTACCGTCCCACAAAGCAATATAATCGACATGTACGGCTTCGTAATTCGTATATCTTACCGCGTCCATCATAGTCGTGAAGAAAGTAATGGTCGAGTAAATATGCGAAATGGGATGGTGGAAGCCAAATTGCCTCAACACCCTATCTCTAAAGTGAAACTCGACAGTAGCAAAGTGGATTAGCGGTGTAACACTACACCATAAAGCTGAATCATTTTTCAAATAATCCGGTAAAAATATGCAGTCATTGTTTTACGACATCCAAATAAACTGCAAAAAATGATTATTATAATAATACATCTCACTAAAATGCAAATAATACATTTAACCAAATAAACTTTCCATTCAAATATCTGATCTTGACAATACGAATTAATATGAGATCTACACACTCTGACGTTGTTGTGCATCAATCTCGTTTCATGTTTTTCCTTGCACCATCTGCATACAAGTCACAATAATATTTTAAAAACAAGTAAATTTAATTTAATCATTCAACTCAAAATCAGGATATTTACCTTGCAACAAGAGGAAATTGTATCTGTGTTAGAGTAATCGGTGTAAAAAAGAGAAGTCGCTACCAAGCCCACGCTTGCAATAACAACAGAATCTACCAATACTGTTTACCTTCTTACCATAGTGCCCTTGCACAACTCACGATACAAGCATGCTAATATGGTCGATCTCCAACTATATTAACAACCAGCTTTCCAATGAGTATCCAAATTGTAGATATCGTATTTAGACTAGATTGTCAGATTTATCCGACATCAGTATCCCTCCAATCATCTGTAGAATATATGCTCGACCGGCCTTATAAATCTCATCAACCGTACTATACGAATTGAGTCCAAATTCACTTTCCAACCAACTCAATTTGACACGAGACCCTTTCACATTACTTCCATATAGCACCTTCCCAAGGTACTTTCGCAAATTGCAGCAGTTGAACCCTGAGTACGCTCGATCAATGGTTTCACGTTTACTAAGACCCCGAAAAGATAAACCACGTCTTCTAGCGTGATCGTGCGTTCTCTACAAGGCATATGGAATGTATGAGTTTCGGGTCTTCAAAGCTCAATTAGAGCGGTAATCAACTCGGAAACCAACTTGTACCCACGAAGGAATCACACATGATAAAATCCTGCCATATACAAGAAATTCAGGATTCTATTATCTAGGGGAGTTTCTACCATGCTCCGATGATGTTTAAATGTATCATCTGTATCATGTAATTAACGCATTATTTAAACATAATTATTAACAAAAATGCAGAAATGTATGATTTTGTAATAAATAAGTTTTAAAAAATTTGTACCAACTCAACAACCCTAAGACTAGTAATGTGTTGATCCTGTAAATGCAATAGAGGAGCTTGCTCAGCCACCCTACATGACAAGTAAGAAAATATTAGTAACCTGGGACTAAATCTACTACGTTAAATAATAATAATAATCAAATAAAAAATAACCGGGACAATTCTTTACTCAATTTTCACACAAAAATTCTTCTTCCTCCTCTTTACTCAATTTTCACACAAAATTTTTCCACAAAATTTTTTCACCTTTAACCACTATTTAACACAAAAATATTTGAAACATTAAACTTATATTAATCATCATCAACACTAAGTTAACAAATATAAATCATTTTTTTGTACTAAATTTAACAAAATAATATTAAACTACAACATACAATTAAAAAATTAAAATTAAAGTTATTAATATTAAAAAATTAAAAAATTAAATACACATCTAATATACTTACAATATTACTCCAAATCTTCTTCTCAAAAATTTTCTTCAACAATATTTTCTACCTTCAACGTTCAACCCCTATTTAACTTAACACAAAATATTCAAAACATTATACTTATATTAATCATCAACAACACTAAGTTAAAAAATATAAACCAAATTTTCGTACTAAATTTTAAAAATAATATTAAACTACAACATACAATTAAAAAATTAAAGTTATTAATATTACTAAATTAAAAAAAGTAAATACACAACTAATATACTTACAATATTACTCCAAATCTTCTTCTCAAAAATTTTCTTCAACAATATTTCCCACCTTCAACCCCTATTTAACTTAACACAAAAATATTCAAAATATTATACTTATATTAATCATCATCAACACTAAGTTAAAAAATATAAATAGAATTTTCGTACTAAATTTTAAAAAATAATATTAAACTACAACACACAATTAAAAAATTAAAGTTATTAGTATTACTAAATTAAAAATTTAAATACACATCTAATATACTTACAATATTACATCAAATCTTCTTCTAAAAAATTTTCTTCAACAATATTTCTCACCTTCAACCCCTATTTAACACAAAAATATTCAAAATATTTAACTTATATTAATTATCATCAACACTAAGTTAAAAATATAAATCGAATTTTCGTACTAAATTTTAAAAAATAATATTAAACTACAACATACAATTAAAAAATTAAATACACATCTCATATACTTACAATATTTTTCTAAACATCTAAAACACTTGTTTGCCTTTAAATAGGCTGATTGGCCAGGGTTCCACAACCATAGGTTGTTTGAAGACTTAAAATAAATTTTTATTCGAATAATATAAACCCTGTTTTTAGACAAAATCAACTAATATCATCTTTAAAATTATTATAAAAAATATAATATTTTGAAAAATCCGCAAAACCAATATTTTAGAAAATTCTAATATCTCTTTTATCCACTTCGGCCTTGCTTTTTTAGTAAAAGAATTCCATTTCTCCGTCCGCAAAACGCTAAATCTCTTTCCCTTCGATTTGCGGAAATAACCTCGAAATTCAGTAATCTCTCACAATATTTCAAAACCTAAGTCATGGATGCACAGCGAGCTCTGCTTGACGAACTCATGGGATCGGGTATTTGGAAATATCATATCTATTTGGCTCTGATATTTCTTTAATTTCTTGGGTTTTATGCGAGTTCGTTTTCTAACTTTTTTTTTAAATATAGCTCGTAATTTAACGGAGGAAGAGAAAAAGGGACACAGGGAACTTCGATGGGATGATAAAGAGGTTTGTGCATTTTATATGGTTCGCTTTTGTCCTCACGACCTCTTCGTCAACACTCGCAGTGATCTCGGTGCGTTTTAAATTTTGAATTTTCACTTGCTGTTTCGTTCCTGAGATACATAATAAGAAAATGTTTAACTTATTCGATTGTTCTATTTCTTATAGTTGATGAGATGGCTAAGTTTGTCTTAATTTCCTTTAGTTGCGTCGTATCTTAGTAGTGATTATTGAGCTGCGTTTAGAGAATGTAAAGTTTATTGACTGTTTTATGTTTTGTGGTGTTTTGTTTTGGTGCATCAGGACCATGCCCTAGAGTTCATGATCAAAAGTTGAAAGAAAGGTGAGGTTCAATGGGCATTCTTTTTGGATGTCGATGCTGTGAGATTTCCATTTTGTCCAAATGCATCACAAATAGCTGTTTAAATGCCTGTGCTTATTCTGTTGGATTTTTTAACCTTGCATAGCCTTGGTGATTAATAGTAAACTTTTCCCAACAATGTAATTGATCTTGTGTTTACCTTATTAAGTTAGCTGCTTCATATGTCCATGTAGGATGGAACTTAATTATGCATTACACGCGGTATGCTAAGGTGTTGCTGGTTTTTCTTTTTGAGGTAACTGATCTAAACATTTCGATCAGATATTTGCAAGGGGTACAGAGAGATAATTGAACTCTCATCAACATAGGATGTTATTGGCAAAAAGGGGGGAAAAGATGTTTAATGTTGGATTCTTTCTAACCCTGCAGATTTTCTTACAAAAAATGCTTTAGGACCTCAATTGTACTTTAAAAGGGGAAATGAAAAAAAAAAAAAAATTATGTATTCTATGTAAAATGGAGCAGTATTGGTCATGATAATTCAAATTGTGGTAATAGATATAAGAGTAATTGACTGTGTTCCATGCCATTGGTGCTTAGCTCTTGAAACCTTGCTCTTGAATTTCCCTCCTATTGGTACCCACAGTTAATGTTATTGCCAACACGATCAGCACCATCAGAGATAATGAGGGCTTTTTATACCAAATAATTGGGGTTTGTTTGCTTGCTTAAAATTGCATGTCTATTGTTATATCTTTTTGAATTGTGGTGACATTCTGGATTTAACATTTCAACATTACTGCTCTGCCTGTATTATTAATGGTATCATTCCTGGAAATGTAAATGGGTGATTGATGCACACAGAAGAGTAGATTGTTCTATATCTTTTCCCTTTTGATCTGTCTGTGTCTCAAACCATTGTCCCTTTTGAAACAGTTTTCAGTATACTTAGCCTTCTGAGTAACTTGCCCTTGCTTCATCTGATATGTTAAAGGATGAGATGGTATTATTGCAAGAATGAAATCAAATTTAACCAAAGCACATTAATTAAAATGGCCATAAAATTGACGTTAATTCACTTTTGAATAAGTATATTTGGGATGCAGTATGTTTTTTAAAAACTAGTAAACCTGCCTGACACTTATAGCTAACCTACCACATGTGGAGAAAAAAATTTTTCCTCTAAGACGCCCTGGAAAAAATTGTGATCTAAAGAGCCCCATGGTTTAAGTTATATCATTGCTGCTGCTTTGATATCTGGTATGGCTGGCCATCTGTTTGTCCCATTTGCTAAATTGTTGCTTGATATTTTACCTTGTAAGTTGCATGTTGTATCTTGTATTGTTTACAAAAATAGCTTGTCTATTAGCTATTTTGCAGCCTCTAACTTTGGAGGCTGAGTTGTCTGGATCAGTTTTTTTTTGATCAACATACATTTTCCATGTGGGATTTGTATTTTAAGTTGGTGTCTGATATTTCTTACTTTAGTTTTGAGAAGTCTTCCAGACACGATGCATATGTGCTGAAATTTGAAGCTGAACTGGCCAAGTTTTGTGAGAAATTGGTGGGTTCCACTGCCCTCACTTTTTAACTTATTATACCTCTTGATTTCTTGTTACAAAATTGTAATTTTCATATATCTCATAGCATGCCTACATTGTCTAGGTGATGGACCTTGACAGAAGAGTTAGGCGTGGGCGAGAACGCCTTGCTCAAGAGGTGGAACCAGCACCACCTGCTCCACTATCTGCAGAAAAGTCTGAACAGTTATCTGTCTTAGAGGAAAAAATAAAAAATCTGCTGGAGCAAGTGGAGAGCCTTGGTGAAGCTGGAAAGGTGGATGAAGCTGAGGCACTTATGAGAAAGGTGCGGTTAAGGTTTTCCATTATCTTTTAGTGATTGATCCACAAGTTGTGAGATATTATTCACTCAATGTTATCACATCCTGGATGGACAACATTTGACCACCTTGGAAATTATGTTTCTGTCTGATTGCCTCTTTAATATATTTTTTTTTTCATTTCACTTCTGCCTTTTAAATTTATCACAATAGGCAGTTCTGGTTTTGAATCTTGACCTTCTGTGATATTTGTTTAGGTGGAGGCACTTAATGCCGAGAAGACAGTCTTGACTCAACCTCAGAATGATAAAGTATTGATGCTTGCACAGGAGAAGAAAATGGCTCTATGTGAGGTTTGTGGCTCTTTTCTAGTAGCTAATGATGCTGCTGAGAGGACTCAGTCCCATGTTACAGGAAAGCAACATATTGGTTATGGAATGGTTCGGGATTTCATCGCTGAGTTCAAGGTAAGTGTTTCGGAGTAGAATGCTGTGTGTATCGGTATATTTAACCTTTTGTTGTAAATGAAGAACCTGAATGAACTTTTCAGGAAGCAAAGGAAAAAGCGAGGGAAGAGGAAAGATTAGCTAGAGAAAAAGAAGTTGAAGAACGGAGAAAGCAGAGGGAGAAGGAACACGAGAGTAGGAGCAGCAGAAGTGGTTCAGGTGACAGGGACAAATATCGTGATGAAGACAAGGATTCGAACAGATACCGAGAACGTGATCTGGATCGTGAAAGGTCTCGAGAGTGGAATGGGAGAGGTAGTAGGGATGGAGAGAGGGAATGGAGGTACAAGAATGGTAGAGATGGAGGCAGGGATAGGCACCATAATCGCAGCAGGTCCCGTTCCCCTGGTAGACATAGTCACAGGAGGTCCTCAAGAAGTCCAGTACGCCGATATTAGTGCCATTTCTGTACAATAGATGTTTTGGCTTTGAAAGCCAATGAGGTAGACCTCTTATTTTATTTCTAGTTTATAAACGTGTGCTTTTGGAGTAGTGCTAAATTTTGTCATCATGGATATGAAACTTTTTTCTTGGTAACTCACAGCTTTGTTGGGACTATACCAACTCCCTTTCATCAAAATTACTAGAGAAGAAAAGGGTTGAGGTAGGTATAACAATATTACTATCGTTTTGTTTGGACTAAATTTATATCATGCATCTGTGGACATTGTTTCGTGTTTCTTATTTATCTTCATTCATATTGCTTTTATCCATAGTCAAGCTGCCAAGAAAGATGATCTTCTGACTTTGAGGTAATAGATCAAATTTCAGTTACAACACCACAATGCTTTAGTTGACTTCTTTATTTAGGCATACATTTATGCTTTTTACTCTTTTGATAAAGCTTTATCCATACATGGTTTGAACTGTGGATGCATTTCTTATGCATTGGCAATTGTTTAATTGCTTGGCTGTTTTGTGCAATTTACAAATTTACAATGGGTTCCAATCTTCTTTGAGATAAATTGATAAAGTTACCTTTATATAAATTATTATTTGAACTTGGTTTGGAAAAAATTTGATGCATTTGCTTCAAAACAAGCGATTTCATTGTTGTGGAATTAGTTTCAACTTTCCAATTCAGTTTAGTCTTGTAAATGGCAAGGCTGAGCCTATTTGGCTTCTTGCTTTTGTTTTTTTTGATGGTTTTGTATGGTTACAAATTTACAATGTGATTCCATAACCTTGTTCTTTGTAGTTTGAATCCCTGATTTTTGAAGGTTGAAATAAAACTACTGATTTGGTCCCACACATTTGTTAAAATGTTAAAATTTTACGTGACCTTGGTTTGGAAGTAAATTTTGATCGCCCTTTTGGCAAAATGCTGGAAAACGACTTGTCAGATATCTTTATTTCATTGCCTTTGATCATTTAACGGTTCAAGAAAACTTAAAATCACTGTAAATGTAACAAATAATATTCAACTGTAAGAGTTTCGTCCATTGAACATTTGTTTGCTCAAACAGAAAAATGGACCTTTGTTGTCCTGTGTGGTAGCTTTGCTGGGGTAATTTTCAAACGGGTATCATTTCTCCTGACAAAAAATCTGTAAAAAAAAAATATAGACCATTTATCGGCAGTACTGGCAATATGGCACGACAAAATAAATCGAGTTATTTTCAAATTACAAAAAATTGCAAAACTTGCTAATCCAAATTCAAACGCCGAATTTTACACACGAGGTTAGCAGTAGGAAGATCAAGTTGATTCCCATTATCAGACTTCAACAGGTCTTTCAACTGATCTCTAGGAGTTCCAAGGCAGGTCTGAAAGGTTGCAAGAACCGGAGGAATTGGCATTGAGAGAGCAGAAAGCACATTGCTCAAGTACTCGATATCAACCGACAGTTGTTGTGCTCCACGATCCGTTATATACTGGATCCCGCGTAGCTGCTCCATGTACAAGGCGGTGGCACCTTCGGCGACCTTGCCAAAAACACGGCCAATTCGTATAATAATGTTAATTACACGGTAGAAGACAATTAATAATGGTTAACAGTTAAAGGGGATGGAATGCTACCTTGAACATCCATTCTGTTGCAAAGAACTGAGCTTCATCATTGTTGGCGTCACTGTTAGAAATACCCTCAGCCAGTGGTTCCAATTGTTGAGGCAAAGTAAGAAGATATTCACCCACACTTGTCACGTAGGACTGAGGGTATGCACTGAAGGTTGGTAGATGAAAAGCACTTTGTTCCTCCGCAGCAGACCAGATTGGCATATGAGACACATCACTGAGACGTTGTCGTACTTTGGATATGAGGGCGTCATACACCAGCTGATTCACTGCTTCAGCAAATGCTGCTACACTTTGGGATGCAAGCGGAAGTGCATGAAATCGAGGATCTTTAGACTGCACAACAAATATGTCAAATGGACAAATAGTCCCCAGAACAAACACAAAAGAAACGATTTAAACATTTGTAATGTAAACAAAAGCAGATTTCACTTTTGACCTCTCATCTTTTTAGCTTTTGTTGGCTAAAATAATTGTTATCACAAAATAAAGGAAATGTAGACTTTATTTTCAAATACCTGATCTAAAAGGTTAAACAGTTTCTGGGACTTCTGAGGAACATCAACAAGCCGCACAGCTGCAACATCCAAGGCAGCTCTTCCACCCAATGGTGGCTCCCCATTTCCATCATCATTTGCAACCTGTAGCTGGTTTTGATCCAAACTCGAACCAAATCCCGAGAGTGACAAACTTGTGCTCAATCTAGCCAGAGTGGCTCTCAATGATGCTTCGAAGACAGAAGACCTGCTTGTTAGACAGTCTGCAACTGTGAGTATCTGCAAGGCCCCTTGAACAATCGACCACTCCTCCTCGTTAGAGATCAAATCAACTTTTCTTGAATTTTGAGCCCCTTCCTTCTTGTCCAAACCAGTGTCCTTGTGGTCCACTCCACAGACAGCTCTAAGTGATTTGAGGGTGACTTGGAGGGTAGAGATGTACTGTAACATTATATCATCAAGTGCAAGAATCAACTCATCTGCCTCTGAACCACCAGTAAAGCTGATGCATCTTTCCACAGCTGCCTCAAGAAGTAAAATAACTTGAGGAATAGATTCTTCCATTCTTCGAACTGTCTCACTAAGTTCAATACCCTGGGCCCCAACACCACGTGTGACAGCTCCCCTTAGATCCACCCCAGCGATCTCAGAGGAGAGGATAGCCCGCTCCATGAGTCCATACCTATAACATATCCAACTTACTCATTAAAAACAGAGAACACCAAAATAAGCTCTGTAATACAAAAGAGATGTAATTGCAATAATTAGAAATGACAGACATGATAAAAAGGTTGCCCACATCTTCCTCTGCTTAGAAGCAATTTTTTTTAACCCGGAAGGAACTTGAATGGGAAGAAATCACAAGGATAGTGACAAACATAGACAGTATAATTAGTTGGTTTCCTATAAACAAGCTGGGTACACATTATATACATTATACTGAAGTGTT
Organism: Hibiscus mutabilis; assembly: GCA_019671005.1. Taxonomy (NCBI): domain Eukaryota; kingdom Viridiplantae; phylum Streptophyta; class Magnoliopsida; order Malvales; family Malvaceae; genus Hibiscus; species Hibiscus mutabilis. The sequence goes on from CM033744.1 coordinate 38,078,196, forward strand.
TGACAGGTAAATCACAGTAGACTTTGTGCCTTTAGATGTACAAATAGGAAAAAAAAAAAGAGGGGCATTGCATTTTATTATCTTTGTAATGGCTTACCTCTGTTTAAATGATTCATATGGAAAGTACACTGCCTTCAGTGTGTCCATTAAAACTCGGAGATCAGATTCTGAAAATAATTGCTGGATATTTCTTGCAAAGATTACTGTCATATTGTGTAAATCAATCAGAGCTTCTAGATGCTTAGTCTGAATCTTACTACCCTTTTGCAGATCTCCAGATAAAAGGTCTAGTATACCTGATGTCATTAAAAAAAGTGTGAGGAAAAAATAATCATGATCTGTCCTTCAGCAAAAATCGGATAGATCGATCAACCAATGCAAAAAATAACTTAAGGAATATCATGAAAGTTAACTATTACCCTTAGCAAGTGCTTTTGTTTCAGGAACCACCTCTCCAGTAGCAAGGTTGATGCGGGAAACAAAACTTGATCCCACAGCAGCCATGGTCTCTGTGAGAAGCTTTGGGACAAGAGTCTTGTAATCATCAGGAAAAGCAAACATACACCTGTGACGAAGAGTTTAGTGAATGTTCATATTCCAAATATTGTTTTTTATGGAAGAGAAAATTTTCCACAAACATCCGGTAATATTTTCCAATTTCCCATTAAGACTGACAAATGTGATGAATTTAGATGATGCTTCAAAAACCCTTCTTCCATTAATGAATGTAGAACAGGCAACTTTGAAAACAAAAAACAAGATAAGACACACACACACATGAACTCCAAAGTAATGAACTCTGTTTGCAGCAAATTTTAGAGTAACATAGAATCTAAAGCAATTCAAATTTGCCAGAAAATAAAATAAGAAAGCATGGAAAACGGCTTGGAGAATTAAAATGTGGAACATTGAATTCAACAATAAATACCACTTCCATTCTTGTTCAAGGTAGAGTAGCAACTCATCATAGAAAGTTGGCAACCAACTTGAGAAAGAAACAGCCAGAGAGCTTGATTGTGACTCATTATTACTCGCTAGCCTTTCAGCTTCGCTCTTCTCATTAGCAAGCTTACTAACTCTCTTTTTGGAGTCAAAATCATCCCAGAGCTGCTTTATGGGCTTTAGGTGAACTTTGGTATAGTTCAGCTCCAGAGACTTGAATCTACCAATTCGGATAAGTATTCCTCGCAAATCTTGAGCAACATCAACCTGTATAGCGTAATAAGTATAAATGTATAGAACAATCTATTAGTAAAACAGGATGATGGAAGTGCAAGTAAAAAAAAGCAACAAATGTCACGCACAAAATATAGTAACCTTGCGAGTGGATAATGCATCTGTGAGACGAGGCTGCACCATTGTGTCCAACCTGTCCTCTAAGACCTCAAGTTGCTTCCTAATATTTGCAAACTCAGCCACCTAAGAACAGATTTAAGGGTAATAATTAAATCATTTAAACCAAATTTTATGGATGAAAAATCAGATAACATCATAAAAGAGCTGTCAAATATAGTTACCTCCCCAACAGCAGATAAGCAATGTCTCATGTTAGCCAAGGTTTCTGCAGCACGGGGAAGATCCCCCGAGGCAAACACATCCTCCACTGTTGCACTCAGTTGTGTTAATCCAGCAGCATCCTATTTTTTGCAGATACAACCAAATGAATATTTAGCCAACACTAACATGCACTTCAAAAGTTGAATACGTGAAAGGTCAGGATGAAATAATCAATGATGCCCACCTGCAGTGTCTCGTATGCAGCTTCCATTCGCTGCTTGACAGTGTCAACTTTAGCAAGAGCAGATATAGACTCCGCTGATGATCCCTCTGCCTGCAAATAAGAGCCAATAAGTTGCGAGATCAAGGTAGAAAACTAAATTCACTTCAGATGCATGAATTAACTATAAAACTACATCAAATCCTATTCATGGCATTAAAACTAGACGAAATATAAGCGTAAGATTACTCTAACTGTCTAACAATTAACTTTTTAGCTTAATTCTGTATATAAGAGGAATTGGATCTCAATTCAGCTCAAATTTGAACAAATACTATTCCATGGCATTAGAACATGACGAAATTTAAGCGTAAGATTAATGTTTTAGCTTAAATCTGTATGTAAGAGGACTTGAATCTCGATTCAGCTCAAACTTATACAAATAACTAAGATTTTCACCTCCAATGAACAAGGAATGCTTCAAGTTTCCGGGAAAACACTCGAGCATCATTGAAATGATATAAGATCTGAAAGGGGGCAAATAGCATACCTTCTTGAGCTTGTCGAGGATGCCGGCAACAGAATTGCGGAGAGAAACGGCATCGTCTTGGAGACGGAGAACATCACGGGTAGCGCGAGGGATACGGAGGAGAGCGGAAGCACTTTGCTCCTGGAGCGAAGCGGCGATCTCTTCGGAGACCATTTGGAGCTTCATTTCGAGATCCACCATGTGCTTGTCGAGGGAATCTTGAGGGTGCCGAGTCTTGCACGCTGAGTTTATCCATTTCTTCGGATCGAATTTCTCGTCTGAAAATGGCCTAGATCTAGCATCATTGTATCTTTTCTTCACACTTCTAAGGCTAACGGGTCATAGTACAGAGGACGGGGATTTTCTTCTGTTTCCCGGAGGGAGTATTCGTTGCGGTTGCTAATGGTGCAAACTGACGATATGGGAGTTTGAGTTGAGTTGCATTTCGGAATAATCAGGGCCGTCAGCCTATAGGGTGGCGTTTAAATGGTTCAAATTTCAAATAAAACTTGAGTTATAAAATATGTCTCTTCAACTCGATAACTCAAAAAAACATTTAAATCTCAATTAAATTTGAACCCCTAAATCCAAACTCAAATGTCTACCCTATTGCGACCAAAACCCCAAAAAATACATTACACCTCCATTTTAAAAATTTTAATCTCAAACTCTAAAATTTTCAAATGTATTTAATTTACAAAAACTTGTGTATTATAGTATTTTTCAAATTTGTTCCTAAAATTTAACTATATTTTTTAAACTTTATTATTTTTTAAAATTGGTTAGTTAATTGGTTAAAATAAACTAAACACAATTAACTAAAATTTTTATATATTATATATTTTATATATTACATATATTTATTTTTGGTCACTTAACTTTTAAGAATTGTAAAATGATCATTAAATTTTTTGATATATTATAAAATAGTCATTAAACTTTATCAAATTAGCATAAAATGATTTATCAATAATTTATAACACGCAAGTTAATGACCATTTTGTAATAGTTCGATAAGTTTAATGGTTGTTTTATAACTTTTGAAAGTTTAGTTACCAAAAGGATTATTTTAAAATAGCTTAGTGACCGTTTGTGTAATTTATCCAAAATTTTATAATAAATTTAGGTTGATTCGAAAATCGACCAAATTAACCAAACTTTTTTCGATTCGGTTAAAAATTTTCAAAAAAATTCGGTTTAGTTAACAATTAATATAAAAAAATCGGTTAATAAAATTTTGGTAGTTCATTTTGGTCGGTATCAAACCGACCGATTGAACACCCTTACGTAAGGGTTACCAGCACCTTCCACCTAACACGTCAAATATCGCTCCAAACGAATCGAGTTTGAATGAATATGTTTTTATGTCATGTTTATTTATTTTTAAAATTGTTCATATCCATTTATAGTTTTATAATAATGTTTGTATTCATTTATTTAAAATTGTATATTCATGTTCATTCGTTTAAAGTTTATAAATTATTTAAGATATTAGTAAATATTAAATGAACATATTCATGAATATATTACTAACATATAATTGAACATGTTATGATCAATTAAAATACGTTCATAAGAACAATATATATATACATAAATCTAATTTATAGATATAAATAATCAAACACAAATATTAATAATTATGTTATAAATAAATAAAATAAATAAATTAAAATATTCTTTTACAGTAAAATATTATATTTAAATAAACAAATAAAAAATAAGTTTGTTTGTTTGTGAAAATTAATTGAATAGTCTTAAGGTGATTAAGAAGTAGTATTTACTCATATATATTCTGAACATTTTGACAATACACACATATAGGGATGACAGACAAGTACAATTTTGTGGATTCCGCACCGCACCCGCCCCAACTAGGGTGGGGTGTGTATGAGTTTGATGGGTAGTGGGCAAGTGTGGATGTGGGTAGATGATGGATTTAAGATCTTACTCGCACCGTATCCGCCCGTCTCGTCCACTAGCTACCCATCATATGAATTTTGGACCATTATGAATTTAGGAATAAGTTCACAACCTATTCTATAAACTCTAAGATTTTAAAGGATAATTTAACTAAATCTTAGAGTATAAATATTCTTTACGATTGTCTACCACAATTAGTTAGTTAACTATAGTTAAGTAAAATTTATATGGGCATAAATGTGTTTTAGTTAGTTATATGTAGTTAAATTTATACATGTGTAAATATATTATATATATATCTACTTATCAATCAATAAAATATGTGAAATTGTACTCTTATTTACACAAGTCTATGGTTATTTTTACATAATTTGGTATTAGTGGTTGCTTGACAAGTGAAAACGGGCGGGTACAGGTTGGGTAGTGGGCACCCAGTTAGGTGTGGGTAGGATTTGAGAATGTACCCACATAAGTGTGTGTGAATTTGAAAGATGGTACCCACCGTGGGTGGTGGGTAGGTGGTAAATATAAAAATTTTAAGTGGGTCTGAGTATGGGAGATGGGGTATCCCTACCCCCGCCCAGTTGTCATTCATACACATATTGCAGACAAAACGATTTAAATTTGGGTCTCATAAGATAGCATCATTCGTTTTTTCACTGAAACTACTTGTTAAATTCTAGTACTAATTTATTTTACAATATAAACAAAACACGAATAAATAGCTGTCTTATCTATATACCAGCTTTTCTTCGTCTATTATGTTGTTATTCTACTGGATTTTCATTTATTCCTCCTTCACCGTACTAATTTATACAATAGGAAACATGAAAATCGATTGTTTTTCTCTACTTTTTTATAGAGTATCTTCAGCTTATCTACTCTATCTATTCACTTTCACTTAAATGAAATTTAACTAAATCCTCAATACAATTCACAATCTCCTCATTAGATCTTTACGACATTTGAAAATCAAACTCGTTGTGCATGCAATCAATAATAATGTTGATGGATTTTCACTAAATTTCTGATGTGCTAATAATTTTTTTTTTAAAATAAATTTTTATATTTAAAAAAATCTTGAAATTCTTAAACCCCAAATTTAGTCTGTAAATCCTTAAAAATCATAAACCTTAAATCTTTATAGTTGTCGCCACGAGCCGACCTCTTCGGTCACCGAATCTAACCGGCCATTTCTTTATGTGTCGTCGTCGAAAATCAACGAACGGCGTGTCAGTCGAACGGCGATTTCGTATTTGCCGTTTAATGTTCGGTTGACTCATCGTTCGTCGATTTCGGCGATGACACGTTAGGAGAAAATGGCCAACTGGATCCAACGATTGAAAGGGTGGGCTCGGCGACGACGGTAGTGATGAGGATTTGGAGTTTGAGGTTTTAGGGATTTGAAGGACTATTTTAGAATTTTTTAATTTTATGATTTTTTGAAAGATTTTAAATTATTAAAAATGATAAAAAAAATAAAATATATAAATTAAAACATGCAAAGTGTCAAATTTTAATTGGTTAACACATTTTCCAAATTTTAATTGGTTAACACACCTAAAATTAACGAAATAAAACGTTAAACACCTATTTTATAAGAAAAAATTAAACACCTAAAATTAATAAGAGATATAATTTGAAACGTATTTTGATATTAAACATTTAAAATAATACAAGTAAAGACAATCTTAGAATTAAAAAACAAAGTGACTAAATTTTATACTTCCAAAGAACACAGGGACTGGAGCAACATTGGACCCATGGAGATTGGATATACTCTGCCCGCTAAGAATATTTCCCATATTCACCTCTGGATATGCGAATATGCTTTTCAGACTCCTGCACGGCTCCACCCGCCCTTCTATAATTCAACTAAGCTAAATTCACGGAAATACCCCCATAGTTTTATAGAAATTACCCTTGCCCCACATCGAGCTCGTCGGTCCCTTTCTTGGACGGTCTGACTGAAATCACCTTTCTACCATGCATCCTCAATAGTCAACAATAATCCCCAAAACAAAGTTGGTAGACGAGAATGGTGGATCCAAAGGTGTAGATTTAAAGATGATAATCTTCGGAGAATTAATCGGCAATATAAGGGCGAAAACAGAGAGGGTAAAAGTAGATGGATAAGAGTTTGGTGCACCTTCGAGTCAACCATTATAAAGAACTAAAACCAAAAATGAACGTTCCAATTTCTTGGGAGAGCTGTAATCCTTCTAATTCGATTTCAAATTTAATCATAATTTATTAATTAATAAGTTGATAGTATTCTTGTATATATAAAAGACAATATAAATTAATTTTTTTTGAAAATTTTTAACAAATCTTAATATAATCCTATTTCTATTTACAGGAGAGAGGAAGAAGATGAATGTTCTTACTGGGTCTATAACTTATGATCTAAAATAATATAAAAGAATGAAGATGAACAGCTTGGTCTACCGGTCAAATATACTTACTCTTTTTTTTGAACATTTTGATGTGATTAAATTACAATATACGTTATTTATTTTTAGCCATTTAAAAATACACATTGGATAAATAAATTATTTAAATTTAAATCTCGTAGAAATAACAAAGCTTTCTTTTCATTAGTATAAACTGAAATTTGAATTGACTAAGGAAGGGCGTGTATCATGCGGATTATCTTGGTCAAATCATACACGCAATAACTCATTAATACTCGACTCGTTCTTCCCCTTACTGATCACTGCGATAATTTAATAACAATGCATTCAAATTTTTATTTATATGACAACCATACTCTTCTGCAAATCATGAATCTTTTGCTTTCTCCTTGATTTCTCCATCTCTCTTTTATTTTTTAAGATTATTTTTTTTATAACTCACACATCCCTTAATAGAAGTATATCACTGTCATACAAATCATGTACGAACATGGATGAATTAAGGGATGTTGGGATGTAGCCGTATTACTCAAAAATTTTAGATGTACATATAATTTAAGTGTCGTTTATTGATTATCTAATTTTATATTTTAAAATTTTATAACTTCGCACGACTAATTTTTTAAATAATTTCTTAAGAATTCAAAATTTTAATATAAATTGTACGTTTGTTTCTGCATGCGGATAATTAATTTATTTATTATTTATCCCAGGTAATTCTGGAAATTCGAACACATTACACGTGAACACCAAACATTATTAGGTTCAAGACTTTACTAGTACCTATACCCAATGAGAATTTATGTACACTTAATTATAAGGAAAGAAGAAACAAAGTAACAGGCAGCCAAATGCCAATAGAGTCGAGCGGATTTTAAATGATAAATGAACGAATTTCACTTTCATTTTTAGTTGTGCATAGGGATGGTAAAATAACCCAAACCCGTCGGATCCCGACCTGTCCCGATTAAATAGGGGCGGGTTTTTTCTTAAAAAATTGAGTTCAAGTCGGGTCTGTTTATTTTAAAAAAAATAAAGTCGGGTCGGGTATGAGTTTAGGGCAAAAGTTTCCCGACCCGGCCCGATATATATATATATATTATATTTAATATTTTTATTAATTTTCCCGAGTAAGTCGAGTTTAATTAGTTTTTTATTAAAATCGAGTCGGGGTTGGGGCAGGTGGTTTAAATTTTAGGTCGGGGTCGGAGCATTCAAAAACCCGCACCGTTACCATTCCTAATTGTGCGCATTAAATACTAGGGTAAAATACATAAGTAATCAGTGTTTTTTTTTTGTTGAGTCCGATTTATAAAAAAGTTACAGAGTCTCACTCGAGTTTAGAAAAACATCAAATCAGTCTTTTTTCATTAAAAATTTAATCACATATGTCATGCTAATTAAAAAATAAGAATAATAACAAACCCAGTCTTCTATTTTTATACTTTATTTTAATTTGATCCTAATTCTTAATATTCTATCAATTTAATCACTTTTCTAACCATTTTCTATTTTTTTTCTCCACTCCATTTTTTGTTTGTTAACATCCCCCATGGGTCTGCCACATAACAAAACATGCCAAAAAAGATTTAGCATATAGTACTTGAAAAGTACGACAGATGTATTCCATGTTACCTAAGAAAGAATTGATGTTGACATTATTTCTAAGTAACCCAGAAAATATCAACCATTCTTCAAGTAAAAAATAGACAGATTGTGTCTGTACATCAACCCAAAATCGTAACTTCTTTGGACCTCCATTCATCTTCAATCTTTCACCGTCAATCCCACTCTAAGTTCCTAATGAAAATCTCAATAAAAAAACTTTATACCAACTTTTAAATGTCATGTCACATGCTGTTAAATTTTTAAATAGAAACGAATTAAATTGTTATTTTTAAAGTTAAATAATATTTTTATAACTTTTATAATCGAGACTAAAATAAATCCTATAATAATAAGATTAATAACGGATGAGTATAGAGTAAACATCATGTACCGATATGTACCACTAATCATATGTATTGATATATACTATTGATTATTTTAATAATTTTTGGAATTATAAGTTCTAAAGTGTGATTTTTTAAATGAAATACGTTGAAATACATTTTGTGTCACTTTTTCAGATTTTTTTAATTAAAAGTAATAGTTTCATTAAAATATTAATAATAAAAACTTCCTTGAAAAAATGGCACAAAATGTATGTTTTCAACATGTTTTATTCTAAAAAATAAATAATTATACTTTAGGTCATCATAATTTCAAAAATTCTTAAAATAGTTAATGGTACATATCAGTACATATGATTAGTGGTACATATCGCTAGAGGTGGCAAACGAGTCATTTGGTTTGAGTCATTTTAGGTCCGATATCAGTTGATTTAGATTTGGTTTTGGTTCGTTCGATTGATTTCGATTCTGATCAATTTCGGGTCAACGGGAGATCAGTCAATTTTAATCGAGTTTTTAGGTCGAGTCAGTTTTTACACGCTATATATGGCTTTATAAAGCCAATATATCTGGCTTTTTAGTTAGTTGTGTTGTTGTTCACATCTCATCTTTTTTTTTATTTCTTTTAATATATTTTTTTGTATTTCGAGTTGTCTTCGGTTTGAGTCTATTTCGATTCAACTAAAATTCGGGTCAGTTTTGGTTCTGTTTATTTCGAATTCCTGATCAAATTTCTGGTCATCATATTTGGATCGATATCGAATAAGTTAAATCAGCTCGAGTTTCGGTCCTCAAGTCAAGTTTATCATATCTATATATCAATATATAACGTTTACTCTGTACTCATCCATTATCAATGTATTTTACCCTAATATTATTGCCAGAAACAACATTACGTAAAGAAGGATAGAAGATAGATAGTTAGTCTTAGTGGCGAATGGCGATTGCTGCTTAATGGATCCCTCTTCCTATATTCTAGACTCGTGTCTTAATAGTTACGAAAAATACCAAAAAAACGTGTCTCCAAGTGCAATTAAGTAAATTTACCCTAAATTGGAGTTATACACTAACTAGAAATCCAAATCCTAATTAGGAACTTAAGTAGGGGCACGATCGCCAATTCCAATCTTTAAATTATTGTTTACGTCCACTACAAGAATCCTCCCGCGGCCGCTGGAACTTGAAACCGCGATTGCGTTTCTGCTTCCTTTAACATCAGCAATGACCATACGACATTAAACTTAAACGCGAGATAAAGTCTAGCGTTTCACTGGGGAAGGGAACTATCTATCTTCTGAGAACAGAGGAATGATGGAGTTTACCTTTAGAGAAAAAATAACGAAAGGTGTCGAAGTTAAGAATCTACTGAACTGAGCTCAGCCAAGTTAGAGAGGTAACGATCTCTCTATTTTTCATGTAGAATCTGTATTCACACATTAAACAACAGTATTTAACTCTCGATCGTGTTTTGTTTGCGTTTTAAGTTCTGTTTCTGATCTTTTTTTGCGTTTTTTTAAGTATCCTTCGAATTTTCTTTTATGTAGGATCGTTAACTATGGATCTGTTTAAAATTTGGGTGCGATCTTGATTTCTATGTTAAATTCGAGACTGTTTCGTGTTTGAAAGAAATAAAATTGGGGGCTTTTCCTTTGGAGAAGATGAAGTGTACTAGTTTCTAAAGGACTGGTTTCCATTTTCGCCTTCGAAAATTGTGTTGAACTTTGACTACAATTTAACGGAGTTTTTAGCACAGTATCTCAATCGTATGCAACTTTGACGTTTCTCTGGGTCGTTCTTTTTATTTCCTTTTACGAGGAAAAAGAAGAGATTAATTTGAGGACTGAATTTTTTTAATGGAAAATTAGCTCATTCTTAGTGTTGTCGTATAAAGTGATATCTTTGTTTTGGTTTATGGAATCAAATTCTACTTTATTGTTTGATTATGATGTACTTCATAGTCTAGAGTTTTATTTGGTTATTTGCTGGTTTTATTCTTTAAATTCTTTGTTGATGAAGAATTCGTTTGGAGTTCCATATCGAATTAGATTCCCACATTGCTAATTGATTTCGCAATTTTCCAGCTTGTTGATGCCCAGGGGAATTTGCAGCTCTGTTTTCTCATATTTTTCCGGTATGGGTCTCCTCTAGGTGAATTGCTAGCTTTGAGAAATTATAGCAAGCCTCTTGGGATTCGTTTCTTAGAACACATTAAGAAAGGGAAGCTATCCTATAAAACTCATCAAGCAATTGTCTTGATCGTAACATTTCTCGGTTACACAAGCTACCATGCCACGAGGAAAACAACCAGCATTGTCAAGAGTGCTCTCGATCCCCAGTCGCCCGATATAGGCTTGAAGTTCCCATGGAGGACAACATACCTCAGTTCGTCTGCCGAAAACAAACGAGTTTCTTGGGTTCTAGGAGATGGTTGGGCGCCATTTAACGGATCCGATGGATCGGCCTTGCTTGGCGAACTGGACGTGGCATTCCTTGCTATATATGCTTTTGTAATGTACTTCTCTGGACATTTGGGTGACAGAATGAATTTAAGGATCTTTTTGACGGTGGGAATGGTCGGAACTGGCTTGTTTACTTCACTATTTGGTGTTGGGTACTGGGCTAACATCCATAGCTTTTACTACTACCTTCTAGTGCAAATGATCGTCGGTTTATTTCAATCAACAGGGTGGCCTTCGGTTGTTGCAGTCGTCGGTAACTGGTTTGGGAAGAAAAAGCGACGTTTGATTATGGGAATATGGAATGCTCACACATCTGTTGGCAACATTAGCGGTTCTTTGATTGCTTCGGCACTACTGAGCTACGGATGGGGTTGGTCCTTTGTTGTGCCTGGTCTGCTTATTGCTTTCATTGGCTTGTCGTTTTCCTTTTATTGTCAGTTAGTCCCGAATCTGTCGGAGCTGATAGAGAAGAGGATTTAGTGGATTGTCCTAGGAAGAATGGAGAGGACGTGACAGAGCCTCTGTTAGGCTCGGATACTGAGATCAAGGAAAAAGCTGTCGGGTTCACCGAAGCATGGAAAATCCCCGGGGTTGCTCCTTTTGCTTTCTGCCTGTTATTTGCCAAATTGGTCGCTTACACATTCCTCTATTGGCTCCCATTCTACATTTCCCATACAGGTATGCTAATATCTATTTCTGGTCTTGAAACATGGTGAATTCATTGGTTTTAAATGTTTCTTGGCTGACAAGTTTGTTCATTACTAATTCTCTTGCCTATCCATCAATCTTGCAGTGATTCAGGGAAAATATTTATCGAGTGAGGCAGCCGGAAACTTGTCAACATTCTTTGATGTCGGAGGGGTGCTCGGAGGAATCTTAGCCGGACACATTTCCAACCGCTTAGACGCCAGAGCAATAACAGCAGCAACTTTTATGTACTGCACGATCCCCGCTCTCTATTTCTACCGTACTTACAGACACATTTCGATGGCAATGAACATAGCTCTCATGTTCATTTGCGGCATGTTTGTAAACGGCCCCTATGCTCTTATAACAACGTCTGTCTCAGCTGACCTGGGAACACATTGTTAATTGAAGGGGAACTCAAAGGCATTGGCAACCGTGACGGCAATCATAGACGGAACAGGCTCTGTTGGTGCTGCAATCGGACCATTGCTGACCGGTTACATTTCCGCCAAGAGCTGGAGCGCTGTTTTTACGATGCTCATGGGAGCAGCTCTGGTTGCGGGGCTGTTGTTGACAAGGCTAGTGGTGGATGAGGTGGTTGCAAGGGTTTCTGAATCAAGCCCCCAAGGAGGATCCCAGTCAGCATCCCAAGATGAAGAAATTGATGTATGACTGATTTATTTGTAGAAGCTACATTTGTATATAGTGTGTGATTGTCATAATCTTTCTTGGCTCTGGTTATAAAATGAAGGGGGAAGAGCCTTTGATTTTGGGTTGGGCAAGCCAAGAATTTTGTGTCATTAAAAACGTGATTTTATTTCGCCAAACAAATTATATATTTTTAATTTAATTAATTTGACTTAGTGAATTAGGTGTTCATCACCCACTAAGACCTACCTTTACTGGATTCGACTCATCTAACACTAAATTATGAATGGGCCAGTGTGGTGTGTTATCCACAAATCCATAATCATATTAATTACGATAAAAAATAATTATTATGATTAAAGGTTCTAAATCATCTAACAACCACGAAACTAAAAAATTATAATGGATGTTAAAGTTTTTAGCATTTGATCTCTCCAGACCAGCTGACTAATCTTTGTATTAAAATATGTGACGGTGGGTCTTTCCTGTATTATAGTAAGGTTGATGATGGAATTTTCATCAGAAAGTGGTTCGACCCACTCCTAAAGGGACCTGCCTGCCATAAACACCGAGGCCTAAAAGGAAAATTAAAGTCCTAAACATCGGCTTTAAGAAGAGAATTTTATTAGCTTTTATCAATGGATTCATATTTCATGGCCCCGCTGGGGCAAGGCATAAATGAAATTGAAAAGGACAAAAAAATAATTTTGGTACCATAAACTTTTGTGCAGTTCTAAACTTGACACCACTCTTAAATTAAATTTTTGATATTATACAGACTAAAAATTTAACACCTCTACTCAAGCCCGACATTTTATGATATTCCACCAACAATGCTGTAAACTAAATTCTAAGTAAAAATCAAAAATATATCAATACAAATAAAAAATATCAATTTTATTATTATTCATGAAATTTCTAATTGAAAAAATATAAATAGAGGGAGCATTATAATAATCATTGCGTTTTCTAAACAAAATAGGGAGATAATTGAAATATATATAAAGGGGCATTGTTACAATTATACATAAATATTTAAAATAAAATTAAACTATTATTTCAAATCAGGTCGTATATTTTTCACCTTAAACCCAAACTCGACATGACCCGACCTTATTCTCAAAATATCATAACCTACCCTTTTTTTTAAGAAACTTGACCCTAATCTGAAGTCACTAAATTAGAACCCGGCGACTATTAGATAAATGGTGTGGTCCCTAGTTCTGTCCATTTAATGTTTGTGTCGCTTAGAATTTGATAAGTTTTGATTTAATAATAATTTAAGGAAAAATATTATAATAAGGCTAAACTGATGGAATTTTCAGTTTTAGGGATTAGGGTTTTAGTTTAAAGGGACCTGGTTGTAGGATTTAGCCTTTAAGGAAAATTTAAAATTTAAACATTAGTATTTAGAATTTAGAGAAGATTTAAAGTTAACTTTTTTATTTTTTAGGGTTAGGGTTATAAATTTAGTATTTGAGTTTTTATAGTGTAAATATACATGCTTATGTAAAATTAATTTTACACGGCTTGTGTATCAAAAATTTACCCATAATTTAATATATGTAAAAGATGTAAAGGTTTATTGAACATTCAATCGTGCAGGGACAAGTATACGTGTGTAAGTCCATATCTTTTTGTTTAATAGCAATTTAGATACATATACGTTTAAATATTTGGTATTGATTCGTAAATTTTAAATTTAAATACTTAATAAATTATTATATTTTTAAAATTCAGTAATTTGACCCCTCACAATATTCTACCCTTGTTTCATTCCGATCACACACCCTGACGGTGACTGGTCTGACAAGTGTAGACCCACAAATTTAAATTTAATAATTCATCGACCAAAATAACTACAATAGCTAAAACAAGAGTAAATTGAATAAATAATCAAAAGCTACTTTAAAAGTCATAAGAAATCCAAATTCACAAATTACTAGTACAAAAAACAGACTACAATTATTAGCGATGAGTCCACACTAACATCTACAAAAAGAAATTTCTCCATAAAAATAACCAAACAATCATATAATAATTGATCTCTCGTGTTACTACACAATTTTTTATAGTAGTCATTGCTGAAAAAACAACATTAGCTTTGAAAGCAAATAAGCTCTTAAATGAGTTTTATGTTTCTTTGTCTCAACAAGGTTGACGGAAAGCTCATTTAAGTTCTTCACATAGTCTCACATCATTTCAAAAATCAATAATAAAATTCAAAAAACATCAATTCAGTTTATGAAAATTTTCTAAGATCAAATTCTATAAATAATCACACTTTTCTTTTGTCAAAAAGAAGAAACACTGGCTTCAGTAAAAGTTATACAATTTACTAAGAACTTAGGTTGTTGACTATGAGTTTAGATTTGGTTAAGAATACAAGCACATCTTTGTATTATTGATTCCTATCACAGAGATTAAGAGATTAATTCCTTACTGAAGATTTCGCCAAAAGCATCTGTGGTTGGAGAAAACATCAAAATCAGGTAAAAAAACAGTGTAGATACCATCATACCAGCTGCATAATTTCTAGTCTATTCAACCTACAGAACTGATTACATTTTGAACGAAAGCATAGGGAAGATAACAGCACATGAATTATTGAATCAAATGCTTGTGATTATGGTAATTAAACATTACTAAATAACCAAAACATCTGACCAAGAAAACATCAATATACTCAATTCCCAGAAAATCATGTCAAAATGGTAACCGAATAGCTGAGGAGAAAGACAAAGAACAAAAAGAAAGGAAAAAACTTACAAGAACAAAAAGAAATGAACACAAATACAATTGCGAAATTCTTAACAAATACAAACAAAATATGAAAAATAAATAAATAAATATGAGCAAAAGTCATGACACTAAATGCATGGAATATAAGCAAATCCATCTATCTGCATATCCTACAAAAATAGCAGGAAGAAAGCTCCCTGGGACAATGCTCCCACTATTTCTTCTTTTGTTCGGAAGGGACAATGAACAAGGACGGAGCCATTCTTTGGGTGGGAGCCTGGGAGGGACCAATTTTTTTTTGCATAACATATGATATGACCACTACAACCTGGAAGCTATACTTGAAAGGATCTCTTTGAATTCAATTAAAGGATGCCTAAAATAAAGGATTGAATGAAATTCAAAGCCATTGAGAAAGTCAAAATCCTCAGCACCAGTTTGCGAATAGAAAAGTATGATCTAACTAATTCAAATACCACTTAAAAGTAAAACTGCAGAAATTTCATATGAAAACTCATATTCAACTATGCAAAGCAAGCCGTTACTTTGAAGTCAAGTTCAAGGTAAATTGTCATTTTCTCGAGATATCAGAAAAGAACAAACGCCAAGCGAATAATCCCTGTTATATTTATTCCTCAACAATGAACAAATCCAAATTCAATGCAGTCACAGAAACATACAGAGGAAATAAGATTTCAATGGCAAGATGTAATCAAAAATCAACTTTACTAAAAAATTTATCTTGGTTTCTGTTTTACGAATCTCGATGATATCATACTTGATCCTAAAAGAGGAATTCTCTTTTCTTTCCCATAACTAATGAAGATAAAAAAAACAATATTGAACCTGTTGATTTCATTGGTTCTTGGTATTTGGGATCTAATCTTCATCCTTTTTCTTGAAAAGCACGATATAACTCCTCGAAATGCCACTATGAAGAAGGCGGAACTGCAGCAAGCTTCTTGATGTTGAAAACGTTGTAGTTTTGGGCAACATAAATACAAAACGGTGCCTGCGATGAAGGAAAAAGAACTTTTATTATGCCCATGCTTTACCGTAATATCAGAAAAGAACAAACGCCGAAATCGGTGATTTGGGGATCGGGATTTTTTCCTTTAGGGTTCAAATCCAAATTCAATGGCCTCTGCAAGATAGAAATTTTGACGGAAAATAAGTTTGCACAATTGTAATTTTACAAAAAAACCAATATATAAAGGGTAAAATTTATCTTGGTTTCTGTTTTACAAATCTCAATAATATACTTGGTCCTAAAATTTTTTTAAGGGATTAATTTTTTTCATAAACTAATGAAATTATAAAATTTTCGTTTTATTTTTGATATCATTTTCTTGTTTTTTAAGGAAAAATCGTATAGTTTGTTCACTTAATATTAATGGTCCTCGACATACATGACATATGAAGAAAATTATGTTGGCAAGCTTCTTGATGTTGGGAACGTTGTAGTTTTGACAACATATAGTTTACCATTAAAACCACCTGCGATGATGGAAAACGAAATATATTTTTAATATTCCCATAATTAAGTAATAAAACAACTTTTGGTATAAAATAGGCATTGATTTGGGGAAACTATATTTTATCCTTAAAAAAACTTAACCATCAAATAAGTGCTTAAACTATATTTTTTTTCGAGATATGTATTTAAAGTATTTTTGGATGAAATATATGTTTAATATTTTATTTCTTAACCATTTTAAAATTTTCTATTGACAAATGTTAAACATTAATCACAAACTATCTCAAAAATATAAAATGATCACCTAATTTTTAAAAGTTATATTTAATAAATTTTAACAATTTTTATTTTTTAAAAAAACATAAAATCTTTAATTCTATAAAAAAAATTTAAAATATTAATTTAATTAAAAATATTTAAAAGTTTAATCTTTTAATCCATAAAACTTTATTTTCACCTTTTTAAACTCAACTATTGTTCCAATCTTATCATCATCATTAAATCTCTAATCCTTTAACAATGATCCTATTCTATTTCGACCATCTATCTTTTAATTTTATCAATTAAAGTATTTAATTATTTAAATAATACTAATTAAGTCACCAAGTTATAAAAGTTAACAAAAATATTGTTGTAACAATTAAATAAATTTATATAATAACAAAATTGATTTTAAATACTTGAGTTTTTTTATAAAAATTAAAATTTTGTTTTCCAAAAGTAAATGTTTTTATTTTTAAATAAAAATTAAATATGGACAAATGTTATACAACAAATCCCATATATTTTTTTTTCAAATAATTTTTGATTAAAAAACTTTAAAAGCGATAATTTTATAAGTTTTTTATAGTTTTTAAAGAATATTTTTAAATATCTATATAAAAAAATATAATTTAAATATTTATTTTGTAATTAAACCTAAAAAATCTAGTATTTTAGGTTTTGTGTTTTGCTTCCCCGCAAAAACAAACTGACCCCGCTTGCCAGTCAGCCCTGTCTATTCTTTTTCTCTCTTTCAACTATAAAGCTTATTTTGTCAATTTTAATCAATTTCTCTATATTAAATAAAAAAAAAAACGGGGGAAAAAGGTTAAAGAAGAGCATGCAATTGCCGGTGAATATTTGCAGGTACCACCACCGAGTCATCACAGCTTTCTCTTCATCTCCTCAGATGAGATCGAATCAGGTTTCCGATTCTTTTCTCTTTTCTCTTTTGTCTATTATTTACTCAAACAATTATTCCAATATCATTAGATTTAGCATGGCGAATCATTTAAATCAATGCGGTTATGTCCCTTCTCTTTATATCTCCAAATTCCCTAAATACTATTGCCCTCTTATGTCCATTTCCTGATTTTACGTCCATGTTTTGATTTTTCGTCTTAGGGTTTAACTTCATATACAATTAATCGTTCAATATTATTATGCTTTTGTTATTGTGGATTCGGTTGCTGTTTTATGATCCATCTCGGTCTGTTTTATTTCAAAGAAACCGATTATTGAGATCTGAAAAGGACGTGATTATTTAGAAGCTGAAAAATTAACGTCAATAAATTCATTAACTGCTAATACTTGCTCTCTGCTGCTTTTCTGGTTATTTTCTGATGGTCCTTTTTCTGGGCTTATTTTTCAGGTTCTCGTGGTTGCAAAATAACTGCAATTTGTTCAATTGATTAAACATTGAATGTGCCAATTTTGAATCCCGAGCTACTTATATTATCCGAAAATTGTCTTTATTGCCTGCTATTAGTGATGATCATTTAGTTCTAATGAAAATTTGGAAGTTTGTTCTTGGTGGAAAATTTGTTTTTGTTACCGATGGCTGTGAGTTACTTGGCAATCTCAGCAGTGTCCACAGCTTTAAGCTTCATTGTCTTCAAGTTTGGGCAGAATTTTCACTCGATAAACTTCAGAATGATGGGTTAATTAGTGAGAATTTTATTCATACAGAAAATGTTGACCGTGCACTTGAGCTTCTTTTAGGCTCTTATACCTCACTGGCTCTGCTGGCAAATTTTGTGCTTAATGTATTTATTCTACTCATCCTCTCTAAAGGTCAGTTTAATCTTTTTCCACAAGCCTTAATTTATTTGAAAATTTGATTTTTCAATGATATTAATGCCATGCAATGGTTATTTGTGTTAAGAAATGAATTTAACAGTGATTTTCTATTTATGACCCTTCAATACATTATTCTAACTTGAATCAGTACTTTCAGCAATGTACATGACAAGTTAATTCAATAAAAAAATGTTTGAGCAATGTACACCTTGCTTTGTGAAAATTGGTTTGCACTTTGAAGAATATGTTTTGAAAGGATAAACAGTTAAAAATAAGATTGGAACTTTAATTCCCAGTCCTCTCTTTAAATAAAAGCTGTGGAAATGTCAATCAAATTTGTGTGGTTCTTAGAACTTGGATGATCTCCACATCCGAAACTGTGAAGATGAAATCTTAGCTAATGTTCTTGCTAGTTAGTATGTTTCTGTTATTTATCTTCTTGGTATTCTGTTTTTTCTTTGATTAAAAAAGGTAAGGTTAAATGGAATAATCACTGATTGTTAAAGTGATTTTGTTCCATTTTATTTTTATAGAACCTTGTCCAATGACTGTGGTTTCTTTTTTCTTTGTGCAGACTGTATTTTTTGGCGAGTTATACCCCTTAGAAACTCGGAAGTTAGTAGAACGCCTTATCAACTATGTTATCTACAAGGTAAATGATTTAAACAGTTTGTTTGCTTGTACAAATCTCCTATTTCCTCCTGGAATATATACAGTATCCCCAAGTTTTCTTCTGAGTACCAGTTCTGCATCTGTAGAACAATGGGTACTGCTGTATTGTTAGAACTGAATTGAGTAACTGAGCTAAATAAATTGCTTACCAAAAAAAGAAAAAAGAAGCTAAATATCTTGCATCAGTTGGCATAAGTTGCCTCCTGTTTGATAACTGATAGTTTTATGGTAAATATCATGTTTGAAATTGCTTATTCATGTCAGATCATTTAAATTTTAAGTTATTTAGACATGTTTATAGGGTTATTTTCTTTTGAGATTCATGTTTCAATTTTTTTCTTCTTCACTAATGCTGATAGATATTGACTATTTTTGAAACAGGGGACCTTTCTACCATTAGTAATTCCACCAACAGTATTCCAAGCAGGTCTTTGGTCAATTTGGTTGATTGTTATATGTTGTCTAAAGGTATATAATGTGATTTGTGATGGAGGTCGTGTTTTTAGCTCACATTGGAAGAAATTGAATTGCTTTTTATGCATTATAACATTTTGTTGAGCAAATAATACAGATGTTTCAAGCTTTGGCCAGGGATAGATTTGAGCGTTTGAATGCATCCCCTTCCGCTACACCATGGGCATACTTTCGCGTCTTTTCTGTGTTTCTTTTTGCCCTCTCCTTCAATTTATTTTGGTATTGCTCAATTTCTTACTTTTTTGAATTAGGAAAATCATTCATAAACACCCTTCTTTTGGGTTTGCAAGTAGTGTACTACAAAAACATTTTTTCTCTGAGTAGCTACCTAGCCTCTAGGAGTGAATATATGATCTATTGATTTCTTTACTTTTTGGACATTCTTTCAAATATAGTGACCGAGAGAAGTAAACTACCTGTTTTTTTTTTTTACAATCCTGCTCAAACATTTCCTCATTTCAAGCAGGCAACTGAACTTTTCACAACTTATCTAAATTATTAAGTTTCTTTGTGGATTCATTTCAGGATTTGCCTGAGCTTGATGTTATACAAATCAGTGAATTCATCCATGTTTTTGCTGTTGTTTTTTGAGCCTCTCAGTATTGCTTTTGAGACCATGCAGGTATCCTTACTGAATGCTTTTTCTTTTTTTTTTTTTTGGGGGGGCAATTTTTATGATAAATATGTTCATTCTGAATGTTTTGGAATACATTCATTCTGTGGAAGTTATTGGATCATGGTTTGATGAGGTGCTCTTTGTTATATCTACTATTCTCTGTAGGCTATACTGGTTCATAGGTTTCAGCTGCTTGAAATACTACTCCATTCAATGGGGAACAATGCTGATTGCCAAAGAGCAAAACTTCTTGATTTATCAGCTGCAGGTATTTACTTTTTCTTTTTATACTTGGATGTGATTATTTAGTGTGTTGATAGGTTGGCTGTTCTCATTGGTTCTCTAATTGCGAAGTTCATTGCTTGTAAAGTCTTGTTTTAAGCTGCAAATTTAAGGTTTTCATTATTCATCATCATTCACATTAAACTAATCTAACCTGTATATTAGTAAGGCCATATGAATAAATCGAAAATGCATTTTTCATCCTTACATGTCTGAGAGTGACCAATATCTAATTCTTTCAGTTTAGAAAGTTTATATCTTTGGTTCTCTGTAATTGCTAAACCTTTCTAGGCTTGAATGTTATTCTACTCTTTCATGAGTTTCTTTCCTCATTTATTCATAAGCTTGTTGCATTCCTTTGCTATGTAAACCTTTTCCTTCTTTAGAACTGTTGTTTTCTTATTTGGTCATCTGGCTGAAAATGTAAGGTTCTTTCTTGTTATCATTTTCTATTTGTTCTCTACTCTATCTGCCTACACTTATTTTCTGTTAACAATTGCACATGACTGCAGGTTCATTTTGGGAATGGAAGGGCATTCTTATTTGCAATCTAGGTTTCTTCCTTGACATGACAATACTGTTAATGGCACTCGGACACTATGTTCTTATTTGGTGGCTGCATGGCATGGCATTCCATCTCGTGGATGCAGTTCTTTTCTTGAATATACGTGTAAATATTCTGTTGTTCTTTATGTTATTTTACAGCTCAATATATCCAGAAGTGGAAATACCATTTGCATATTTCTTCTATTCTCAAATTCAATATTTTTTTATCAGGCTTTACTAAGTGCAATTGTGAAGCGTATAAAGGGATTTATTAAATTGAGAATGGCATTTGGGGCTCTTCATGGAGCACTGCCTGATGCAACATCTGAAGAGATACGGGCATATGATGACGAATGTGCCATATGTCGGGTATGGTCTGATCTTTATTGTGCCTTTTCAGGGTTTCTACTGATTTTTTAAGGTCTAACTAACTTCACAAATCTCAGGAACCTATGGCCAAGGCTAAAAAGCTTCACTGTAATCATCTTTTTCATCTTGCATGCTTGAGATCCTGGTATGGTTATATGATATTATGAAGTTTGGTTTGTGTTATTGTGGTGTGTGGATGAATCTAATGCTGGATATTAACATACCATGGCAGGTTGGACCAAGGCTTAAATGAAGTTTACTCATGTCCCACATGTAGAAAGCCATTTCTCCTGGGAAGAAGAGAAAATGAGGCAAATTCTCGCACTGTGGAAGCTTTAAGTGATGAGCAGTTGGCCCGTCAGATAAATTCCGGTCTAAATGGACCAAATATGCCTGGTCACACCCCACCTGCAGGAGTATTCCCAAATCAAATGCAGAATGCAGAAGGTGTCCCTTGGAGGTATGGTTCATTCAAATTATACTTCATAGCTTGGCTTGGAATAAAAGCCTGTTATATCTATCTTGTGACATAATTAGTTCATCCATTGTTATTGAGGATGTAAAGCTGATATCGTAGCTTGTTGGGAGATAACCCTCTGTTGTACATTTTTTTGTTTGGACTGTCAATTAAGTTCATATTGAGATGGGAAACATTTACACTTCCTGATTATCAACTGAATTCCCTTGTTTTGTTGGTAATAGTCATTCCTTGTTAGTTATGTTTGGTGGAATGATATGAAGAGCTGCTGAAAGAGAAAAGGTTCCTCCAGTTTGTGGAAAGGAGTAAATGGCACCATGTGCATTATTTTTTCTGTTGATGTAAACGAGGGAAAGGGATTATAAGTTTCTGATGCCTTAAAACTTGATTCTGATTTTTATTGCAAACCAAGTAGTTAATCAACTATTTACAAACAAGGTGCAAAGTTTTGCACCATTCATTCTACTTCAGTTTGCTCAAGAGGATATATATTATCTGCCCTTTGCAGGAGTGCGGGACTGGATTCAGAGTGGTTGCATTCTTGGCCAAACCAAAATGTTGATGGAGCTGGTCCTTCCACCGATACCAGATCAGTTGGACTTGAGAGAGTTCATATGATGATGAGGCATCTTGCATCTGTTGGAGAAACTTATGCTCAAACTGCTCTAGAAGATACTGCTTGGAGCCTTTGGCCTATGGATCCATCTCAGGCTGCTGCATCTGCTTCATCTGTTCCTCCAAATGCCGGTGGAAGATACCCCACAAACACCAGAAGTTTATATATTAGGACTACTGCTGCACGCACAGCTAATGGCGGTGTAGCAAATATACTTGCCATGGCTGAGACTGTACGGGAGGTTTTGCCACATGTCCCAGATGAGCTCATTTTTCAGGTATTGTTAGGATCTACTGCAGTAGATTGAGGTTTTAAGTATACAGCTCAAAATTGTCTGTTTAGCTGATTACTCATAGGGTATTGAATCAATCCCAGTTATGTTTATTAGATTTCCCCCTTTATCTATTTCATTGAACGGAATTTGCAGGACTTGCAGAGAACAAATTCTGTAACGGTTACTGTGAATAATCTTCTCCAAATTTGACAATGGACATGAACAGTGGGCAAAGGTGTTGAATTAAAAGAGATGATCGTTTCCTCTTATAACGTTTCATCTTCCTACAAATTTATTCAAGCCGGATGGTTATCTGTATGTATGTATATATATATATATATACACATAAAAGGCAAGTTTTGCTGAGAAGCTGACATTATTATGGAAAAAGAGAAGGGTAATATGTTATAGGCTTAGGATCCACTACCACTATGTAAAACTCAATTAATTTTATACTAATTTATGTTCATTTGATGGATGATATTAAAAGTTGAACATACCTATCCAATGGTCATGAATTAGTGTAAAACTAATTGAGTTTTATATATGAATCCTATTCCGTGTATATATATATATATATATAATGGGGTAATGTTTTTGGTGTGAAAAAAATAAAGCTGCTTGTTAAATATTGGGGGTCACTGCACTTGGGGATTGTTCCCGCCATTCCTATCCAGAGGAGAGACGGGTGAATTGAGTGTGTAGATGGTAGCAGTGGTGCCTCTGCCCCCACTGAATTTCTTCTCTCTCTCTCTCTCTTTCTCTTTCTCTCTCTCTTGTAGTATTATTATGCAACTATTCACATTTTAAGAAAAAAATATTTTTATTTATTTATTGTCTTCACCGATATTCAATTAGATTTCATTTCAACTGGCGGCGTATTCAAGTGTAAATGAAATTTGACCATAATTATTTTAAAAATTAGAAACTTCATGGAAATTTAATGGCATGGGTAATGGGTTCTGTATGTATGATTTTTCATCACAAACATTACAGTAGTCTAGTGCTTCTTACATAACTTGATTGTTTATTTTGAGATTTTATAAGTAGTGTATGGGTGATTTCATTTAATTATGTGTTGGGAACAAATGTCAAAAAATTACAAGCAAGTTATTCAATTAAAATATTATTTTATATAAATTAAAATAATAATATAATATGATATAATAACAATTTTAGTTCATAAAATTTAAAAAAAATTATTAAGTTTGTCTTAATTCGAAATCATTCAAAGAAAAAAAGGAAACACTTTGATACACAAGTTTGTGTAAATTTTAGTTTACACAAACTTTTCAAGTTTAGAGTTTAGGGATTTATGTTGTGTTTTAGGGTTTATGAGTTTAGGGTTAGGGATTTAAGTTTTAGATTCTATAGTTTAAATGGAAGGTTATATAAATTTTTTTACACAACTTGTGTAGTAAAATATAATCTATTAAATTTAATCCTTTATATTTAAAAAATTATAATTCCAGACATTATTTTTCTCTAAATTGCTTGCTCTTCTAAAAATATTGTACTACTTTTATGTTACTTTTTTCGTCTAATAATAGTTTTACAATAATTTGTTGTGTGTTACTTAACTATTATTTTGATCTAATGAGCTTTCTTGCTTTGACAATATCATAGAAAAATATTAAATGATTAATTTTTAATTGATTTATGTCAAAATTAATAGAATGTACAAATTTTGGGACTAAAAATATTATTATACCATATCACATTAGATATTCATTTTAATTTTAACGACAAAATAATCTATTTGTAACAATATTTTAATTGAATAATTAATTTATATTTTTTTAAAAAATAAATTGTTTATTATTAAATATATAATTTTGTGAGCTTGTAGTTTAATCATAGTGTCAATAGATAAAAACAAAGCGTAAATTATGTAATTTAGATGTTAATAATCCCAACGAATAATTTAATGACAAAGAGAATGATGTTTTGTATAAGTTAAAAAATGAGAAAAATAAAATTATATACTTTTGATGTAATTACATTGATCTATTAAAGAAATGTTAATTGCAAAAGCCAGGTACCTTTAGGGGCGGCAATGGGGCGGGTCAGGGAGGTTTTGCGTTCTTCATTTCGTCTCTAATATTTGTAGGTACGGTTTTGGGAAATCTTCATTAAACATTTTAGGGTTTTTTTCGTCCCATACCCATCTTTTACGGATCCCCACAGTTTTCGGTTAATCCTCGTACCTGAAAAGATAAACAAAACTTAATACATTAAAACAAATACTCAACATACTAAAATATTAATCATTGAAACATGGTAGCCTGTACTACCTTTAAAAGAAATATGTAACTAAAAATCTACAGTTCTAAATCATGATTTGTTTGTTCCGAGTCATTGTCATTGTTGTTTTTAAAAACAGTCTGCAGTCTTTTCTTCTGACCTTTGCTCACTCAAAAATTAATAACTTCTAATATATAACTCAAAATCAAGAACCGTTTGTTTTAAACGAATCTAGAATTCTGTATGGTTATAGAAATATAAGGCTCACTTTTTTATTTATCTTGTAGAATTTTTGGTGATTTTTCAAAGTCACTGCTAAACTGTTTTCTTAGATATCTGTTGTCAAATTTTTATGGCCTTTCAACATTCATATATTCATATTTTTTAAAATACATATCGAAATATATCACTGTTTATTTTAAACAAAATTAGACTGAATTACGTTTACAACGATATATAGACCGCTTTCTAATTATTTTATGAACTTTACGGAGAATTTCCAAACTTACTCCAGCTAGTCATACTTAGGTTATGAGATATTAGATTTTTTGTTGGAAAATGGGTAAATTACCCTCATGGTCATCCAACTTTGTAAAATATTAGGATCTCTGCGATATTTTTCGGGGATCCCCACGATGATGTATACTAGTACGGTTCGGATATCCTCACGGTTCGGATATAGCAATCCATATCCCATCCCCATTTGAGCTTCGATGATAAAACTTCTCTCGTTCTGTCCCCGTGAGTGAAAATTTCGGTTATTCTCCATGCCCTTCAGATCGAATCCCTACGATTTTCGGTTATTCTCCACCCGATTGCCAACCCTAAGTACCCTTTACCATAATCTGAAACAGTGGTTATAAGTTGTTTGATTCTTCACTTATGTTAATGTAGTGTATTAATGCTTTTTTAATTCTCATCGTGTACGACAAAATTTAATTATTATTATTACTACTATAATAATAATAATTAGAGTTTATGATTTTAGTGTTTTTAAAAAGTGGATAAAAAGTTTTAAAACTTTTAATTTTTAGAGTTTATGATTTTAGTGTTTGTAGTTAAGTTTTAAGGTTTAAAAATATATTTTATGATTTAAAATTTAGAAATTATAGTTTATAAGTTAGGAGCCCGAGACCATATCAACTTGTAAAAAATTATGATTTAAAGTTTAAAAATTAAAATTTACAGGTTTAAGAATAATAAATACTATATTTTTTACAAGCTGATATAGTCTCAGGGTCCTTACTCTTCTTTTCTATTAAAAAAAATTAAGACCCTCGTACCATGGATGATTCTACAATAAACGTCATGTACCGTTATGTATCACTAATCATATGTACTATTATGTACCATTAATTATTTTAATTATTTTTGAAATCAAGGGACCAAAAGCGTTATTATTCATTTTTAGAATAAAATCTAAAAAAACAAATTTTATATTATTTTTTCATATAGATTCTTTTTGGGTAAGTACACAAATGGTAACTAAACTTTGGTAAATTATTTAATTTGATAACTAAACTTCCAATTACTTCAATGTTACCATTAAACTTTTAGTTTTGCTCAAATTTGACCACTGGCCCTTTGTATAATAACACATATAGTCCTCCATGTTTGCACATTCAAATAATTTAGTCATAATTTAAAAAATAATAATAAATTTAACCTTTATTATTTACATATTATTTCAATTTGACTTTATTTTTAATTAAAAATAATTTAACCCTAAAATCGAAATCTTAAACCCACACCATAAAACTATCAATTCAGCATGTGGATCTGAAATGACTCCAAAAAGAAGAAAAAAGATTTTTCTTTTCTTTTCACAACAATAAAGGAAACTTGGAAATTCGAAATTATTGAGATTTTTTTTAAGTGGACTCTGGATGTTCTTATAATTCATCTGGCATCCCGGGAAGATTTCTTTTATTTTTCGGTGGTCCTCCTGCTGCAAGTTGAGTGTCTTGAATCAAATTACCTGAAGAGTAAGCAGTGGCTTCTCCAGAAGCTATAGGAACTGTCATCGGCGACGAATTTTCAAGCTCCACCATGCTTTTTATCAACTTAAAATCCCAATGAAATACAATCCAAAAGTTTCTTTTTTTTTTTCTGCTACAAAACAGACAAGAACCCAGTTTTTGATACATTAATGTTCGCCACAAATGATGGGTTGAGTTTCAAAGACCGAATTTTTTCACTTTTTGAAAGGAAAAATGATTAAAAAAACACTTGAAGAAAAAAAGGACAGTTTTTAGTCTAAGTATATGGCTTTCATTTGAGTAAAAACAAAATCTAAACCAAATAAAAGGCCCCTTGATTCAACTAAGTCGTCGTCGAGTCAGGACTTGAAGAGCACATGAACAAATTAAAATAATGTATATATAATAAAGATTAAATTTATTATTTTTCAAATTAAGATTAAATTGTTTTAATGTGCAAAATAAAGGACTAAAAGTTTAATGGTAACATTGAAGCAATTAGAAGTTTGGTTACCAAATTGATTAATCGATCAAAGTTTAGTGACCATATGTTAATTTTACCCAATTGTTTTTTTAAATTTTATTCTAAAAAAGATAATAACACTTTCAATCCCATTATTTCAAAAGTAATAAAACTAGTTAATAATATATAGCGGTACACATAATTAATGGTACATAACGGTACATGACGTTTATTGTAGAATTATCCTTCGTACCATTTCAGCATTTAAAAAATACTTTCCATTAATATTACATCAAATAATTACTCATTTAATAAATCACACCTTTTTTACATAATTACCCCTTGGCTTTACTTAACCAATGCACCAATAGTTTTTTTTTCTTTGGGTCGTTTGGTGATAGTACAAGTAACCGTCACCAAAGTTGAACTCATCGTCCAAGTAACCGACGCATCCCAATGAACCCCAGAATATAACTAAACCAAAAAACCCTCACTTGACCCTGATCTTCTCCTTGTTCTTCATGCCAAGAAAAGCCAAAAACCAAACATGACGAAGAGATGCACAATTTTGCAGAAGAAACTGAAGGACCTCGAATACCAACTAAACCGAGCGCTTTCTCTTCAACCGAACAACCCCTGCCACCAAACTCTCTCCCAAGACATCCAACAACGCTTCCTCTTCTTCAACAATCTTCTGTCCGCCGAACTCTCTTCCCGCCCAACAGACCCTTTCCACCTCCAACACATTGCCAACAGGGTGTTGGAACCTTTCAAGGAGTGGGATAGTTTTCAATCTTCGGGTCTCGAGCATGTCGAGAAGGGCTCGGCCTGTTCTTGCACCGAGTCCTGCCTCAACGATGACCGCGAGGCAGCAGCGGATGAGGGGTCTTCTGAGTTGATCAGTTTGTCTGATTTGGAACAAGCGGCCGAGGCCTCTACGGAGTTGAGGTTGGTGGGTGGTCTGGATTTCCAAGGTTTTAAGGAACAAGATGATGTGGAACTGGAACATGTTGAGAAGCATAAGATGAGTGAGGTGGAGAGGGAAAAAAAAGATTGGGTTGAGGCGGCAAAGAGAAGCGTGATTAGAGAAGAAGAAGAGATGAATGGTGTTCGGTTCGGTTCGGTTCGTGTTTGGCGCCATTGGCAAGTGGGGCACTCATTGGTATGATTTTGATGGCTGTTTTCATGGTGAGATTCTTTGGCTGCTTCCCTTGTTTTGAGGTTGCTGATTATACTCACTCCCTTAGCCCTACTTAGATGCTGATTTCTATTGAGTTTGGAAGAGGGGGGGGGGGGGGAATTTTGAGATGCTGCAGTTTGTTTGTTGTAATTTGTGAAATCATGGAGACTTGCTGCTCTTCAATTTCCTTTTATTGGTTGAAAATTTAATAATTTTAGATTGGATTGGTTATTAAATGCAGGTATTCTCCAATCCTATACAAATAATAATTATCAAAATTATGTGTTACATAAATTTTGAATTTTTATAATTATATGAAGTTTTTCTATTAAATGAGTTTTCTCAAGTCAGAATTTAAACCTATAGATTAAATATGAGCATTCTTAGTCTCTAAGTCAATTAGTGAATCTTCGGTCATATGAAACTTTAATATGTTCAATGATTAGAATTGTTAAAATTGTTATGGACATAGCATCATTTTACATTTATGTATTGCATAAACAAATAATTATATTTAGGGTTATATTTCGATACACAAGCTGTGTAAAAAAAATATACAACCCTTTATATTTAAACTATAACATCTAAAACATAAATTCCTAACCCTTAACACCCTAATTCCTAAACTCTAAATTCTAATCATAAATCTTAAATTTTAAAAGCCTAGTCTCTAAGCTCCAACCTAAACTCAAACCCTAAAATTAAAAGGATTGTGTAAATTAAAGTTTACAAGCTTGTGTATCAAAATATTTTCTTCGTATTTATTCAATACAAAAATAGATGAAAGTATTTATTTTTAAAATTTGTACAATTATTGTAATACCCCACTAATTAGTTAGTTACCAAAATGAAAAGAATTAAAAGTTGGTGGTTTTAGTTCAGTGACTAAAATATAAACTTTGAAAGTTTGGTGCCTAAAGTGAAAGAAGAGAAAAGTTCAGGGACAAGCATGGTAATTTTGCCAATAATTATTTTTATGTCATAAATATACAGATCACTTAAGAGTGTGAATCGAATATAAAAAATTTGGTTTGATCCGATGTTTCTATTATTGAAAAATTACAGTTAAAGTTTAAATAGAATTCGGATGATCATTTGATCTCGGAATATTATAAAAATTTGAAGGGAGTCTTTAGAAGACCCGAGTAACATGATATTGTGGTTCTAAATCGTTTCTGATCGATTTAGATTCGATTGAAATGCGATATTTGAAATAGCGCATAAATGGCATTTTTGAAGATACAAGAATTCATTAATGGCAAAATGGTCATTTTACCCATCCTTTTTAAATATCTTTGACTAAATATTAAAGAGAAGCATATGTGTCAACACCTAATTGGTCATAACCCAAGGGTAGAATGATCATTTTACTATGAAGGTTTTTTTTTATTAAAATAAGGATTATTTAATGCCATTTGGCATAGAATTAATGAAAGAAAAAGTTGTAGAATTCTCTCAACTTCCCCAAGTCTGCCGTGAGTCTCCTTCAAGCTAGGTAAGAAAATTTTCAATTCAATTTTTGGCTTGATTTAGTTGGTTTTTGAGTTGAGTCATGAAACAAAGATTTGATCTCCTTTGAATTCTCTTTTATTTGGTATAATTTTCATATGGTTTCCATGCTTTTATGTTGAGATTGGTGATTATGGTGGTTGAAGAACATGTTGAGTTTTCATGTTTTAAGGTTCAATCATGTTAGAAATGATGTTGTAGTGTTATTTCTATGCTTGAAATGATGAAATTCAAGGAAGAAAAGAATAGGGACCATTCGGCAAGTTTAAAAGTTAGAGGACCAAATCTGATTTTTATGTTGTTGGTGTGTATTTATGTTATTAATGATGTTAGAGACATGAAATTGAAGTTAGAATGTTAAATTGATGTTGAATCGAATTAGTGACTATTTTGACAAATTGTAAAAGTTAAGTGACCAAATCGAAAATGAAGTTTTGTATGGGGGCTAAATCTGATTTTTATTTTTAATGATGGAGTTAAGGTAGTAATGTTGAATTGAGGACTAATTTGCAAAGTTAAGAAGCTTGAATCCTTATCTTTGCATTTTAGTGACTATTTAGTCAAAGAATAAAAAATAAGGGAGAATCATTTTGAATAATTATTTGGTGAAGAAGGTGATGAGTTGGTGGTTTAAAGCAAGCAATTGGACTAAATTGAAAAGTAGAGAAGTAAGGAGAAGTTAATATAAAAATTTGAAGTTTAATTATGGAAGCTGTGTAGAAAACTGGTTTATGGCAGCAACTTTGAAAATTCACCATAAATTCTACAAAAATGTTTAGATGGTGAATTTTATACCGATGTAAAGATTTGTTCGTCTAGTTTCGTGTCCAACAAACAGAAAGTGATTTCGAGTTCCGAGTCAAAAGATATGAATTTTTAAGTGACGAAAGGTCAGAAAATAGAACACCAGTATGTTCCGAATTCCAGCACTGTAATTGACTTTGAAAATTCGCCATAAATCATATAAGTTGAATTTGGATTATTAATTTATA
Organism: Hibiscus mutabilis; assembly: GCA_019671005.1. Classification (NCBI taxonomy): domain Eukaryota; kingdom Viridiplantae; phylum Streptophyta; class Magnoliopsida; order Malvales; family Malvaceae; genus Hibiscus; species Hibiscus mutabilis. Next base: position 38,109,499 of record CM033744.1, read on the forward strand.
TGGGTGAAAATCTTATCGAATCTAGTTTCTTTTAGAACAAACGGAGTCGAATTCAGAGTTGTAGATTATTTTATAGAAATATTTCTTTAAAGGTAGTGCAAACTGCTAGAAAATGAGAATTGATACACTTTGTGTCTAAGGTTAATTAGTAAGCTTGAAAGGGGCTAAAGGAAGTTCCAATTAGTCACTAAGGACCATAATGAGTTTTGAACAATACAAGGAAGAAAGGAAGACGTTTGGAAATTTTGTATTCGAATGAATATATTACACAATATGTCTAAGATATTGTTAGATTGGGATCTAACAAATATTTTATTTATGTGATTTATGAAGTTAAGTTCGAATCAAGGGAGGTTCGAGGTACTATGAAGGAAAGGATCAATGAGACTTAGTGAGGCAACAAATAAATGGCCCAGGTGAGTGCAATTGCATACATGTCATACTACATTGATATTTTATACATGATTGGGATGGCTTGCGATGAGCCTACCCTAAATTATTGTTGCTATGATATTTATGTCATTAGACATATGATTGACATATCGCAATATGTTAAGAATTTAAATATAAAATGCATTGACCATATGATTTCTTACATTGATGAAATTGAAATATTATTCCTGGTATAAACTGCCAACTGTTGATATATATATATATATATATATATATATATATATATATATATTGATATATGTTGCCATTGATGACTTAAATGATGAAATAAAGCCAATGTATGATATAGAGGTTCGATATTATAGTTGGTTAGCCATAGAGTCATAAACAGCTGTATAAAAATTCTAAGCACTTCAGGTAAAGTGCAAATTTTATAAATACTCAATGAGGGTATACTTATGCAAGGTTTGGGTATACGGAAACACTTAGGGTGTTAAGCACTACGGTGCAATTTTATTAATACTCAATGAGGGTATACTCATGCAAGGTTTGGGTATACGGAAGCACTTAGGGTGCTAAGCACTACGGTGCAAATAATACACTATACTCAAGTAAGTATAGGGGGGATGACTCATGTACATAGAATCTCTTAATTCGATACCTTGGGATAAATAAATTGAAAATAATCAAAAATGAAAAGAAACATGAAGATAAGCTTGCAGATAGAAATGGAAAAAGGTATTGGTAAGCATTGAAAGTTTACGGGTGGAAATGGTAACGGTATTGGTAAGATCTAATCTTATCACTTTGATATTCATACATGTTGTTACATATCTATTTATGTTAATGAATATGAAATGGTAAGGTGATCATATGCATTGTTATTTATGTATATTGATATTATGTTAATTGCACTTGATTAAAGATTATTGCATCACTAAGTATATACTTAGCGTGCGATGATGTTCACGCGTAGGTTTTAAAGGAGTACCAAGGAGAGAGTAGCTGAGCATCATATGCTAAATTTGAAGGTATATCACTCTAATCACAATTATGACATCTATCCTTTTTAATTGGATATACTAGATGGCATGTATAAATTAATTATGGCTTGTAATAATTTGTGACTAAAGAATGATTGGCTTAATAACTCATATGATGTGGATAATGATCATGGTGAGCCTTGATACAGTTCTAATAGTATGGAGGACTAAATCATTAGTGAATAATATGCTTATGGTGGAGAAAGACATAATTCTGTTCAAGAATCATACAAATGTAGTGGGTTTGAAAAATCAGCATAAATTCCACAAGTTGAATTTGAGAGTGAATCTTATATGTGTAAACTGGAAATTGAGTATAGTTTCTTTTAAGACAAACGGTGACTGATTTCGATTTGTATATTAAAAGTTATGAATTTTTAATCGAGGAAGGGTAAAAAAAACAGGGCAACAGAATTCCAGAAAAATTTCATTGTGACGTGAATCTAGGAATTTCTTTGAATTTTTGTATAATGAATTTGATTCATTAATTTATATGATTAAAAAGCTGAATGAATATAGTTTAATTAGAAATTTACGGAATGAAATTTCAATGTCTATAAAATTTTATATAAATTTTGAGTATGGACAGCGCAGACCCTTTCTCTCATCCCATCTTTTCCCTCTCGCCCAAGGCTGAACCCCCTTCCCCTCCTCGCTTTGTTGCTGCTCCATTGATTCCTTCTGCTTTGTTCGTAACAAGCTCTTATTTTGACAACTATGGTGATACATGTCTGAAGAGGCCTAATTGTAAGTTCAGAAATTTAGTCGACTTATTTTAACTTTTTGATTGAGATCTGGGCTTGTTGTAATTTGTGAAATCATGGAGACTTGCTGCTCTTCAATTTCCTTTTATTGGTTGAAAATTTAATAATTTTAGATTGGATTGGTTATTAAATGCAGGTATTCTCCAATCCTATACAAATAATAATTATCAAAATTATGTGTTACATAAATTTTGAATTTTTATAATTATATGAAGTTTTTTTATTAAATGAGTTTTCTCAAGTCAGAATTTAAACCTATAGATTAAATATGAGCATTCTTAGTCTCTAAGTCAATTAGTGAATCTTCGGTCATATGAAATTTTAATATGTTCAATGATTAGAATTGTTAAAATTGTTATGGACATAGCATCATTTTACATTTATGTATTGCATAAACAAATAATTATATTTAGGGTTATATTTCGATACACAAGCTGTGTAAAAAAAATACACAACCCTTTACATTTAAACTATAACATCTAAAACATAAATTCCTAACCCTTAACACCCTAATTTCTAAACTCTAAATTCTAATCATAAATCTTAAATTTTAAAAGCCTAGTCTCTAAGCTCCAACCTAAACTCAAACCCTAAAATTAAAAGGATTGTGTAAATTAAAGTTTACAAGCTTGTGTATCAAAATATTTTCTTCGTATTTATTCAATACAAAAATAGATGAAAGTATTTATTTTTAAAATTTGTACAATTATTTTAATACCCCACTAATTAGTTAGTTACCAAAATGAAAAGAATTAAAAGTTGGTGGTTTTAGTTCAGTGACTAAAATATAAACTTTGAAAGTTTGGTGGCTAAAGTGAAAGAAGAGAAAAGTTCAGGGACAAGCATGGTAATTTTGCCAATAATTATTTTTATGTCATAAATATACAGATCACTTAAGAGTGTGAATCGAATATAAAAATTTTGGTTTGATCTGATGCTTCTATTATTGGGAAATTACAGTTAAAGTTTAAATAGAATTCGGATGATCATTTGATCTCGGAATATTATAAAAATTTGAAGGGAGTCTTTAGAAGACCCGAGTAACATGATATTGTGGTTCTAAATCGTTTCTGATCGATTTAGATTCGATTGAAATGCGATATTTGAAATAGCGCATAAATGGCATTTTTGAAGATACAAGAATTCATTAATGGCAAAATGGTCATTTTAGCCATCCTTTTTAAATATCTTTGACTAAATATTAAAGAGAAGCATATGTGTCAACACCTAATTGGTCATAACCCAAGGGTAGAATGATCATTTTACTATGAAGGTTTTTTTTATTAAAATAAGGATTATTTAATGCCATTTGGCATAGAATTAATGAAAGAAAAAGTTGTAGAATTCTCTCAACTTCCCCAAGTCTGTCGTGAGTCTCCTTCAAGCTAGGTAAGAAAATTTTCAATTCAATTTTTGGCTTGATTTAGTTGGTTTTTGAGTTGAGTCATGAAACAAAGATTTGATCTCCTTTGAATTCTCTTTTATTTGGTATAATTTTCATATGGTTTCCATGCTTTTATGTTGAGATTGGTGATTATGGTGGTTGAAGAACATGTTGAGTTTTCATGTTTTAAGGTTCAATCATGTTAGAAATGATGTTGTAGTGTTATTTCTATGCTTGAAATGATGAAATTCAAGGAAGAAAAGAATAGGGACCATTCGGCAAGTTTAAAAGTTAGAGGACCAAATCTGATTTTTATGTTTTTGGTGTGTATTTATGTTATTAATGATGTTAGAGACATGAAATTGAAGTTAGAATGTTAAATTGATGTTGAATCGAATTAGTGACTATTTTGACAAATTGTAAAATTTAAGTGGCCAAATCGAAAATGAAGTTTTGTATGGGGGCTAAATCTGATTTTTATTTTTAATGATGGAGTTAAGGAAGTAATGTTGAATTGAGGACTAATTTGCAAAGTTAAGAAGCTTGAATCCTTATCTTTGCATTTTAGTGACTATTTAGTCAAAGAATAAAAAATAAGGGAGAATTATTTTGAATAATTATTTGGTGAAGAAGGTGATGAGTTGGTGGTTTAAAGCAAGCAATTGGACTAAATTGAAAAGTAGAGAAGTAAGGAAAAGTTAATATAAAAATTTGAAGTTTAATTATGGAAGCTGTGTAGAAAACTGGTTTATGGCAGCAACTTTGAAAATTCACCATAAATTCTACAAAAATGGTTAGATGGTGAATTTTATACCGATGTAAATATTTGTTCGTCTAGTTTCGTGTCCAACAAACAGAAACTAATTTCGAGTTCCGAGTCAAAAGATATGAATTTTTAAGTGACGAAAGGTTAGAAAATAGAACACCAGTATGTTCCTAATTCCAGCACTGTAATTGACTTTGAAAATTCGCCATAAATCATATAAGTTGAATTTGGATTATTAATTTATATGGGTGAAAATCTTATCGAATCTAGTTTCTTTTAGAACAAACGGAGTCAAATTCAGAGTTGTAGATTATTTTATAGAAATATTTCTTTGAAGGTAGTGCAAACTGCTAGAAAATGAGAATTGATACACTTTGTGTCTAAGGTTAATTAGTAAGCTTGAAAGGGGCTAAAGGAAGTTCAAATTGGTCACTAAGGACCATAATGAGTTTTGAACAATACAAGGAAGAAAGGAAGACGTTTGGAAATTTTGTATTCGAATGAATATATTACACAATATGTCTAAGATATTGTTAGATTGGGATCTAACAAATATTTTATTTATGTGATTTATGAAGTTAAGTTCGAATCAAGGGAGGTTCGAGGTACTATGAAGGAAAGGTCAATGAGACTTAGTGAGGCAACAAATAAATGACCCAGGTGAGTGCAATTGCATACATGTCATACTACATTGATATTTTATACATGATTGGGATGGCTTGCGATGAGCCTACCCTAAATTATTGTTGCTATGATATTTATGTCATTAGACATATGATTGACATATCGCAATATGTCAAGAATTTAAATATAAAATGCATTGACCATATGATTTCTTACATTGATGAAATTGAAATATTATTCCTGGTATAAACTGCCAACTGTTGATATATATATATATATTGATATATGTTGCCATTGATGACTTAAATGATGAAATAAAGCCAATGTATGATATAGAGGTTCGATATTATAGTTGGCTAGCCATAGAGTCATAAACAGTTGTATAAAAATTCTAAGCACTTCAGGTAAAGTGCAAATTTTATAAATACTCATTGAGGGTATACTCATGCAAGGTTTGGGTATACGGAAACACTTAGGGTGTTAAGCACTACGGTGCAATTTTATTAATACTCAATGAGGGTATACTCATGCAAGGTTTGGGTATACGGAAGCACTTAGGGTGCTAAGCACTACGGTGCAAATAATACACTATACTCAAGTAAGTATAGGGGGATGAATCATGTACATAGAATCTCTTAATTCGATACCTTGGGATAAATAAATTGAAAATAATCAAAAATGAAAAGAAACATGAAGATAAGCTTGCAGATAGAAATGGAAAAAGGTATTGGTAAGCATTGAAAGTTTAGGGTGGAAATGGTAACGGTATTGGTAAGATCTAATCTTATCACTTTGATATTCATACATGTTGTTACATATCTATTTATGTTAATGAATATGAAATGGTAAGGTGATCATATGCATTGTTATTTATGTATATTGATATTATGTTAATTGCACTTGATTAAAGATTATTGCCTCACTAAGTATATACTTAGCGTGCGATGATGTTCACGCGTAGGTTTTAAAGGAGTACCAAGGAGAGAGTAGCTGAGCATCATATTCTAAATTTGAAGGTATATCACTCTAATCACAATTATGACATCTATCCTTTTTAATTGGATATACTAGATGGCATGTATAAATTAATTATGGCTTGTAATAATTTGTGACTAAAGAATGATTGGCTTAATAACTCATATGATGTGGATAATGATCATGGTGAGCCTTGATACAGTTCTAATAGTATGGAGGACTAAATCATTAGTGAATAATATGCTTATGGTGGAGAAAGACATAATTCTGTTCAAGAATCATACAAATGTAGTGGGTTTGAAAAATCAGCATAAATTCCACAAGTTGAATTTGAGAGTGAATCTTATATGTGTAAACTGGAAATTGAGTATAGTTTCTTTTAAGACAAACGGTGACTGATTTCGATTTGTATATTAAAAGTTATGAATTTTTAATCGAGGAAGGGTCAAAAAAACAGGGCAGCAGAATTCCAGAAAAATTTCATTGTGACGTGAATCTAGGAATTTCTTTGAATTTTTGTATAATGAATTTGAGTCATTAATTTATATGATTAAAAAGCTGAATGAATATAGTTTAATTAGAAATTTACGGAATGAAATTTCAATGTCTATAAAATTTTATATAAATTTTGAGTAAGGACAGCGCGGACAACCGATTTAACTTGGTTAGAAAAAAATTGTTTTAAATTTTTTTAGTAACATCTCTAACTTGTATTTGGTAACAAATATAGGAAAAAGGGTGTTACAATTATATTCAAATAAAAATTCCATGTATACACTTGAGTTTTAACTTCGTAAAAAGAGATTGGCGACAAATCAAGGATTAGAGTTCAACTCCTTGTAAGTTTTCTCTCTTGTTTTGGAACTCTCTAAGCAAGATTATTTTTCAACTCTTTGTAAGTTATGAATTTTTAATCGAGGAAGGGTAAAAAAAAACAGGGCAACAGAATTCCAGAAAAATTTCATTATGACGTGAATCTAGGAATTTCTTTGAATTTTTGTATAATGAATTTGAGTCATTAATTTATATGATTAAAAAGCTGAATGAATATAGTTTAATTAGAAATTTACGGAATGAAATTTCAATGTCTATAAAATTTTATATAAATTTTGAGTAAGGACAACGCATACCCTTTCTCTCATCCCATCTTTTCCCTCTCGCCCAAGGCTGAACCCCCTTCCCCTCCTCGCTTTGTTGCTGCTCTATTGATTCCTTCTGCTTTGTTCGTAACAAGCTCTTATTTTGACAACTATGGTGATACATGTCTGAAGAGGCCTAATTGTAAGTTCAGAAATTTAGTCGACTTATTTTAACTTTTTGATTGAGATCATATTCTTTCGACTTGTGAATCAGTCTCTTAGCTTTTCAACGCACTTTGAAACGCATCAATCCACGTTTTGTATTTTCCTTTTGTTTTAGGATTTTACTAGCCTATAAATACGCTCATCTCTTTTGTAATCAAGACACTTATGTTTTGATCAATAATATTAAAAACTCTCTTTTAGTGATTTGTTGCAAGATTTGTTCATCTTATGTTTTTTTCTTTAGAAGTTGTTTCAACAAGATTTTTGAAGATCTTTGGAGATCATCTTCAGACTCTTGCTTGCCTAGATAATTGTATCTCCATTCAACAACTATCACGCCATCTCCATTCAACCAAACCAATTTCATCATCCACCTTTACCAAAGGATTTTCATGATGCGCTACTCTATCACATGGTTCAATCTCGAACGCTGACTCATCCACTTTTGAAGCTTTGTTTCAGCCTATTTTTTCTTTTCGTTTGGTTCGCCGACTCTCTAGTGGTATGGTGTTTATCTTTTTGGGAGTGTTTTTTTTTGGATTTTCATTTTTCATTTGTAATGGTTGGTTTTATATGAATGAATTTATCTTGATAAAAAATTAAAGGTTTAAATATGCTGAGCAAGCACATTTGACCGGTTGGCCAAGCTGTTCATCTTTGTTCTCTCATATTCCCTTAGGTCATGTGTTCTAGACTAACTAGGAACACTCCCCTTCCATTCCTAGAGTCCCCTTTCCTCTCCACTCTAGGTAGGATTAGTATTAGATTTAGGATTTGTCAAAAAAAATTGAAACTGCTGCTAATCATGTACTTTGATATAACTACTAAAATTCGACTCATTTATCAACTAATCAATTTTAAATATTATAAAAGCTTATTATGAGAGTGTTCTCCCAATCTAGTTTATTTTATTTCTAACATTAGAATTTAAACATTCATCCTTACTTAAGGACCTAATGCCTTTACTAGTCCAATACTTTGATATTTAGTCATTATACTTTTAAAATAAAAGAATTTAATCTTATTCCTTTTCAATTTAATTATTGTAGCCCAATCATTTATAATGTTAATCATATATCACATCATATGATGGTAGCATGGGCGGATATATGTTAGAATGATCTTACTTGATTTGTTTGGGTATAAAGTTTTCAATAAGTTCATATATAATTTTTCCATAAGAAATATTAAAATTGAATCTACTTGATTTATTGGGGCACGGAGTCAACAATACTTATTTTAATGGTATGAGAATCTCACATACTTCATACTCTACTCTAACCCCGCTAACTAAAAATTCTAGCTCCGCTACCGGAGTGTAGCCTAATCAATATGTTAAACTGATTTCTTTTTTATTAAAATACAAATAATCTTAATAATTAAACTAAGTCAAAGTAATATTTTAACCTAAATCAGACATGTATGGTAAGTAATAACGTTAGTTTCTAAAAAGTAGGAAGGCTCGTATTTAGGCTGATTCAAGCTGAAAGCAAGCCCAAACCAATAAAAACATCATGGAAACCTGCCACTGCGCCGAATTGATCACTGAACGAGCACGGCCCACATGTCCATTGTAATGGTCTTCGAGGTGATCATAAATCTCATATATTAGTATTGGAGTTAGGGATGTCAAAAAAAAAAAAAAACTCGGATTTGGTGGGTTCTTACCTGACCCAATCTAATAGGGTTGTTTTTTTTATTTTCGGTTTTCGAATATGGTCGTGTCGAGTTTTGAAAAGTTCGAGTCTAATTCAGGTTTTGGTGGAAAATTTTCAACCCGATCTGGTTTATTTATAACTATAGTCTATATATTATGGAAAAAAACTTTGATTTTAGTTTTAGGGGTTAGGATTTTAGTTTAGGGTTTAGGTTTAGGGGTTTAGGTTGTAGGGTTTAGAATTTAAGGTTAGTGTTTAGAATTTAGTATATAGAGTTTAAGGTTTAGGGTTTAGTTTTTTAGGGTTAGGGTTAGAAATTTATGATTTGGGTTTTTATAGTGTAAATACACAGGGTTGTGTAAAATTAATTTTACACAGCCTGTGTATCAAAGTTTTACCCATATATTATTATATTTTTATGTATCATATGTAATATTTTATTAATTTTTTTCAGGCTCGATCGAGTTTAAATGAGTTTTTTGTTAAAATTTTAAGATCGGTCGATGATAAAAATATATTAAACTCATGTCGTGTTAGAATTTTAAAATTTCTGAGGCGGGACAAGAAAGTAAAAAAAATCACACCAACTCGTCCCGTTGTAGTTCCTAATTGGAATTGGTCTTATTGCCTATAAATATTCACACCACCTTCGAATGTATATTTGGTGAGCAAAACTTTAATATTTGAATTTTTTTCTCTCATATAATTATAAGTGTTTGATCTATTGATCGACTAATTCAAATTATATGCCGCAAAAATTTATAATAAAATAATCTTATCAATCTAATTTATTTTATATACAGCGTCAAAATTTAAAGCATAAACTTTATTTAACAGATTTAACCGTTTGTTTCTCTATACTAATTGATTGTTACATTGGAGATGGCAGTTTTGAGAAGGATTTCGGGTTCAAATGTTGGAAGTTGGAAAGGGAGAAGTCAACGGTAAATGGAGTGGTGGATCCGGAGGACTTGTTCAAATCAAATGACTGACAGGTGCAGTTGCTGTTTTGAGGCAGTCTTGATGAATGTCCCAAAACAGAAGCCTTTAAAAGTAAGTAAACAAATCTTGTACTATGATTCTGTCGCCGAGTTTGAAACACAAAATTTGTCCAATTTCCAGGATCGGAAAGTTCCCTGGAAGCTCCTCTTCTCCTCGCGGATTGCTACTTTTCAAACCCAAAGACTTTATATTGATTCCTTAGGCATAAAACTTATAGGCTTAACCGCGAAATAAGAACTCAAATTATATTTTTCTTTTAGATAGGTGCCTAACTTTTCATTCTGTGACCCATTTAAGGTTTGGCCGTGATAGACGTTAATTTTTTTCCGTTATCCAATCAAAATCGAACACATGACAATATTAAACATTTTTAATTTTATTTTTTAAATAAATCACAATTTTTTAATATCTTAAATTTCCAATTAATTCCAAAATAGTCCAAAAATCCGGCCATTTCCACGCGTTAGCCGCGTTTCTGGCGATGAAATGAAACGTCCTCCCATCGCTGAACGACCCACACATTGCTTATCGTCTATTATGCCACCCTTTGTTGCGAATTATTCGAATGAACCATTCAAAGATTTTGGCGTTTCGCACGGCGTCAGTCGATTTTCAGCGACAAGGTAATGGGGTAAATGGTCGTGATGGTCCGGCCACGGATGTAATGGGCGGTGTGTGGCAATCGGCGACGAAATTAGGCCAAATTAGGATTTGGGTTTTAGGTGTTATGAATTTCAAAATTTAGGGCTATTTTGTGAATTTTGAGTTTATTAATTTTTAAATATAATTTTAAAATTTTAAGAAGATGACATGTGTCAGTTAACAATGAAAATTAACGAACAGTAATGGCGGGGCACCTATTTGAGTAACGTTAAAAACGTTAGGCAGCTATTTGACCCAAAACAAAATTCAAGGCTTCTGATCATGCGTTGCGTGTCTTCTGTCTCTATGCAGGTTCTTTAGAATGGCTCTGCTTCTGATACGTTCTTTTCTTCGCGTGGTATTAGGCCGGGGACCCCTGTCTCCTTATTTATTCGTGCTTTGCATGGAAAGATTGGTGCAGTAGGTACACCACGCAGTCCACAACGATATTTGGAAGCCTATAAGGCTTGTTCGTAATGGTCCTGCAATTTCTCACTTGTTTTTGCGGATGAAATATTTTTATTTGCTGAGGCTTCGACCAGTCAGGTATCTATTATTGAAGACACATTGCATAATTTTGTTTTGCATCTCGTCAGAATGTTAGCTTGGCAAAGACTAATGTTTTTTCTCCAAGAACGTTGTGGCTTCGGAAATGTTGAGTATCAGTACTAGTTTTGGCTTTCGTGAGGTCAATCATTTGGGGAGGTATCTGGGGGTTCCGTTGTTACATTCAAGGGTGACCAAAGCTGTGTATCAGTATGTGATTCAGCGTGTCCGGGATAAGTTGAATAGATGGTAGGCCAGAAGTCTCTCATTTGCAGGCCATGTGGTGTTAGCTAAATCTGTGTTGCCCTCAATACCGTATTATTCGATGCAGTCTATTCTCTTGTCGAAAGGTGTATGTCTCGAAGTGGAAAAACTTATTCGAAACTTTCTTTAGGGTCATATGGAGGGTCGTCGTGGGGTACATCTCGTCCATTGGGAGAGAGTTTGTTCTCAAACTTCGAATGGCGGCTTGAGTTTCAAGGTTTTAGACCAACAAATTGGCGCTTTCTTGATGAAACTCACCTTTAACCTTGTCGCTAATCCGGATCATTTGTGGGTGCAAGTGTTGTGGACAAAGTATAAATGGCACGATTTTATTCCAGAAGATCTACATCGGGCTAATTGTTCCCATCTTTGGAGAGGTATTAGTTTAGATTGGAGTAGTGTGCGTGATAGTTTTGTTTGGACCGTGGGAGATGGCCGATCGGTGGACTTTTGGAGGGATGCATGGTTGGGAGATATCGACCCTTTAATACACCATGTAGTGGATCCAAATCGTGTGCAGAATCTCCCTAGGGTGTTAGTGAGCAGCATGGTCGGTCATATGGGGCATTGGCAATGGCGAGACTGTGCCGAGGTTCTCTTTGACCCGATTCTTCATCGGTTAGCTGCGTGCATGACCACTCGATAGTTGAATTTGGTCGATGGGGTTGGCTGGAAGTGGACTGCATCGCAAGCCTTTACGGTTAAGTCCGCATATGAGTTGCACACTGGATCGGATGAGTCTCAAGATGATAATTTATAGAAGATTATTGCTTATTTTCAGGGTATTCCGCAGAGTCATTTGTTTCTTTGGCTTGTTGTGAGCGGTCGTGTACACCCACGAATGTGGAATGGGTTTGACATCATATGGCGGATAGCATGGCTTATGGTGTGTGCGGAAGTGCGATGGAATCTATTGAGCACATTGTGCGTTATTGCCCAACAGCTATTGTAATGTGGGTTGGCTTAGTAAGCGTGGACAAAATATCTGAGTTTTTCTCTATAGATTTTTATGATTGGCTTCGTATTAATTTGGCACATCCTTCGTATTTTGGACCGAATGTGCCGCATTGGGATTTGTTTTTTGGATCAGTTTTGTGGGTTCTTTGGAAGTATCAGAATTTATGTGTTTTCGATCCGACTAAATGTAATGATTTTAGTGTGTAGGAAGAGTGTCACCGCACGCATAAGCAGTGCTTACTAAGACTCTCGGTCACGGGGCAGCAGGCCCAATCTGGGAGATCAGGTGGCGGGCATGGTCAGCGTTGGCTACCTTTGGCCGAGTGGGTTAAGCTCAACAAGGACGACTTTCAGACGGCTCTTACGGGGCTTGCATCATGTAGTGGGGTGATACGTAATAACGATGGAGAATGGTTGGTTGACTTTAGTAAGTATGTGGGGATTTGCTCGATTCTTGAAGGTGAACTATGGGGGTTGTTGAAGGTCTACGGTTGGCTTGGGCGAAAGGTTATCACCGAGTTCTGCTTGAGGTAGATAGTTTGGATGGTGTTCGTATATTTAAGAAACGGAGCGCATACAGTGGTTTGGCTTCGTTGGTTCATGCGATTTGTGAGTTGTTTGATAGGCCTTAGGAAATCCAATTTTGTCATATACGGCGGACAACAAATAGGGTCGCGGATGGTTTAGCCAAGATGGCTCGGGTTCTTGATGTTTCTTCCTTTGGCGAGGTAGGTTTTTCACCCAGTATTTTCCCGGCTCCACCGGCTGAGTTACTTACTTTGGTGCATGATGATTTGTTGCCTGATATGGGCGTGGTTTGATTTTTAATTGTGTTTCTCAACTACAAAAAAATTACAAATTAGTTATTACCTTTTTCGAATCTGTTCAAGTTTAGAAGGTCAAAAGGGGTAGGGATAGTTATTTTGAGATCATTGGTCACCAAAGCCGATGGTCGGCATGGTGGCCAGCTCAACGATCCGATAGCTTTAAATTAACTTGTTTTCTGGGCTTGTTTAGAGAGAGAAAGAGAGCAAAAAGAATATGTACGCGAGATAGAAAGGAAAGTATGAAAGAAAGAAAGCTTTTTATATCCCATTTAAATTGACGTCGTTTTGATATCTGATATGAGATACATGTGAACTTAATCTTTATAGTTAGCATTTACGTCAAACTCCCGTTAAATTTTTAATCAAATCGAATCATTTTGTATCGTACGATTATTAACTGAATAATTATTTTATAATTTTTAATAGTAGAAAGATCTAACTAAAATACATCTAAATATTTAACCCTTAATAATTTAATACTACATAAGTTTCAAAGTAGGGGAATTTTGGTCTACTAATTTGAAATATCAGTAGCCGAGGAAGCAACCTGGAAAGTAAGGGATGGTAATTTTGAATGGCCTAAAACCAAATCAACCTCACGCGGCACTGCACGTTGTTTAATTAATTTCTTTCTTTTCAAATGCTTTAATATTCTTGGTTTACTCGGTTTACACGTATCTAGTCTTACCAATTAAAGTGACAAACAACAGTGTAATTGGTTTTGTTTAATCATTTCGCATTTATTTCAGTTTAACTACCGATATTTTATTTATTGATTAATTTTAATCAAATTTTATAAAAATTTTAATTAAAAAATATTATAAATTCAATTTTTTCATTCACACACTATAATTCGAACCTCTGACTCTACTTAAAATATTTAACGTTTTATTTTAGTGAATCAACTTATTTTTTTACTTGTTTGCGTAAGTTGGAAGATTCAGTTCAGATTCTAATTCTAGTAAACAAAAGCAAGTATGCTTGTCAAAGTCAAAATAAGACGTTTCAAACATGGCTAATTAAATAATCATTTTTAATTAATTGAGTTTGTTAGTTAATCATCATCAACTCGTTTATATTAATTTAATACTCACTTTAGCCCTTTATACTTAAATGAAATTCTTACTTTGACTATTTTACTATTTTTTTATCAGTTTGATCCCTCAAATTTTTAATTTATTATCACTTCATCCCCGGATGACTTTCTACAAATTAATAACATTATCGAATTATTTCTTTTAAAAAAATGTTCAAAGTTTCTTTTAAAAAAGAACTATTTTCGAATCAAGTCATATTATTTTTAAAAATCATAAAAGAATGACGTTTTAACCGTGGGAAAAGCAGTTACAAGGACAAGAAAAAAGAAAAGAAAAGAAAAAACATAAGTGTATTAGCATGTCTGTATGTACCAAACCAACTAATTTGGTTCAACGACCAGCAATGTACGTATGCCGATTGGTTAACTTGAAAGGCCAACTATGGTTTATGTTATGTTATAATTATTTATGCAGACATTATACAATGTAAATATATGACGACGATGGTGCCAAATCACGTGACCCTAAATGAAATGACTTAAATAACAATAAATTGGAAAGGTCTCAAAAAATTATGAAAAGGAGATTTTTTAAAAAATTGAAAAAAAAAACGATGATACATCAAAAATTACAATAAAGTTTACAAAAGTAAACAAAACATTTAAATTCAGACATAATAAGTAAATAAAACTATTTTTTAGTAAAAATAATAATTAGAAATGACGTGAGCGTAACTCAAAACCGTAAAAGAAGGATTGAAACATCAGTTGGTTGGTTGTTAATAAAAAGAAAACAAAAAAAAAAATTTACAATGAAGGTATTAGCAATAAGTCATTACCACAACTCAATCAAATAAGGAAACTAGATTTGGTTCAAATCGTCGGTCCAGCAATGTGCCTATAATGAAAGGAGCGCCATCATGATCGATTGGTTAACCTGAAAAAAAATCAAAAAGAAAAAGTATGGTTTATCTTAAATGGTATAATAAAATCGTGCAGACATTAAATAATTTATTAAAAATAAAAAACAAAACAAATGAAACGATAGATCCGTCACATGTAGGAATATTAAAATTGGTACAAAAAAATGACTTTTAAAAAAAGAGGAACAATAAATTAGAAAGTTGAGAGAAAAAAATTAGTGAGCGGATGATTCTAATGTAAGATTTAATTTATAACTCTCGAGTTTAACACATTTAGTTTTTAAAGTGTTTGAAACATAATTTATAAAAGGGTCTTTCCCATGCTTAATTTTTATAATCAATTTTTCATTACCTACTTAAATGAAATTATATGACCATAAAATGTGGTGGAGTGATTGTTCACATTATTTTTTGGGTATAATTCATGTCTATTTTATGATTCATGCTTTAGGTTTGTAGCTTTTCCTCTTAATAATGTCGTTTTTAAGATTCGAACATGAATTTTTTCTTAGGATTACAATGTGTTTTATTATTGCGCACAACACTTGCTTGCTACATCACTTTTAATTGTAGGATCAGGATTCGATTCCAATATATTGTTGAATGAAATAAAAATATTTCATAACCAACTATCTATTTCTTATTGATAACACCCATGATGAAAGAGGCTAACTACTATTTTTCGACGGTGGATATCATGATTTAGTCCGAAAGTATTAATAACACCCAAAATTAAAGAAAATTAAATTATATATCTTTATTTTAAAAAAAATTAATTAAAATTTCGAATTTATTAAAAATTATCGTAAAATATGGAGTAAAACTTTTGAGTCCACCACTAGGGGGGTATTAAGGGGCATGTCATAGGGCATCGTGGGGCTCAAACTGACCCCCAAACGACTGCGTTGCAAGTGGAAGATTCCATTTCCCGAACAGGCAAATCAAAGTAAAACACATTAATAAAGCCTTGCCTACCTTAGTACCTTAGCTTTTGGACCACCTTCAATTCAATTGAAAATGAAAACCAATAGATTCTTCCACTTTATATGTTTTAATTACGTTTAGTAGTTGTTTTTTTTTAGTTAGTTAGTTACCTGATTTTGGTTTTATTTTATTTTCCCATGTCGGCATCTTTGACTGGTTGGGTAAAACCTAAATTCCCACCCCAAACTACTACCTTTGTTTTTCTTGGTCCCAAGGCAGAAATCTTAATACAGTCAATTCACAATCTCATCTTTCTTTTTTTTGTTACTTTTTCGGTTTTTTTAAGATTTTATTTTGATTAATTCACACCACTTTGTATCACACGCTTAATTTTGGTATGTGGGTGGGTCTCACAATAAAAGTTTTCTGCATACACAAGATTTTAAACTTAAAACTTAAAATGATATTAAACTACTTATCACTTGGACCAACTTTATTCATTATTTTCCCTTCCTTTCTCAATTGGTATTTCATAAATAAAAAATGTTTCCATTGTTTTCTAATATTTTTCTTGCTCGGTTGGCATTTACCGCTAAGGTTTTGTACTTTATGGACAATGAGAAAAAAAACAAAATTTCTTCTGGTTATTAATCTTTTAATTTGTAATGTTAAAGAAGGAAGACAATAAGATGAGTTGTCCAAAGACGAATCTAAAATCTTATGTTAATCAGAATTAAAATGATATTTTTTTATTGTAATAATACATAATTAATCGACTAAATAGATTATTTATTAGTGAATTTAGAGGCGATTTTTATTATAGAATACTGAATTCAACGATAATTGTATTTAAGTCACAAACCTAATTGAACGTACATATATAACTTAAGTTTTAGTTCCACATTTATTCTTGCAACCACCGGCGCAGGTGTTAAGCCTCCTTCAAGATGATGCGAGTGGCCTTTTTCCTTACCTTGATTGATTACTGTGTAATCCAAGTCATCAGCCTCCCCTTTATAAAAACAAGGCTTAAATAAAAAATCAACCCCCAAATTATACATTTTATTTGATTTTAGCCCTTAAACTATTTTTTGATTAAAATAAGCCCTTACACTATCATTTGTGTTCACTTTAAGTCTTGGTAGTTATGTAAGTCAAAAAAAAATATTTCGACTAATAAGATGTCGACACATCACAAAAAAAATTTGACCAATAGATAGTTTAGGGACTAAAAGAAAAAAATCTCAGTTTATGTACTTATTTTGACCAAAAAATAATTTAGGAACTTAAAGTGACTAAAAATGATAGTTTAAAGACTTATTTTGACTAAAAAATAATTTAAGAACTAAAAACAAATAAAAGACATAATTTAAGGGTTGATTTTTCATTTAAGCCTAAAAACAAATATAAACATGCTGACAATTCTCTTTTTAATCTGTGGATAAAATAGATTTTACTTTCTCAAATATAGTAAACAATTACTTAAAAGGACATTTACGTATGTTGAAATAGTTTTTATATTAGAATTATTTAATAGAATCAATTCAAATGTCATAATTTATTTTTTTATTGATAGAGGAAAAGCATATTACCGCGATCCTCGTTAAAAACCTTCCTAAACCTAGGTGGAGGAAAAGAGTGCTCACGACAATAGCAACATCAGTTTAAATGCCTCATAACAACGCAAACAAACAAACAGAAACAAGCAATAACCAAAAACTACGCCACGTCCGCCACAAGGAGCGACACCACCTCCAAAGGAGGTTGAGTATAAATAAACTCGCCCAACATCAGCCCACGAGCCAAACCAACCATCATATCCACAACTTTGTTGGCTTTGCGAAAGCCATGAATCACCCTCAAGTCCCAACTCCTACCCAATAACTCCCGAATCTGAGCCACCAAAGCATCATTCGCCAAAACCACGAAAACACCCCTCAAGATATGAACAATAGTCACATCATCGAGCTCAATATCCACGAATCGATAATCAAGACGCCAACAATATACCAAGGCATCGTGTGCTGCCAAAAGCTCCGCCATAATCACCGAGCATTGTCCCAGGCTCCTTGACATGCCAAAGAGCCAACTACTCATGTCATCACGAATCACCACGCCCATAGCCGCCATGCCAAGGCTCCCACCAATAGCCTCATCAGCGTTAACTTTTACCCTTCCACACACCGGTGCAACCCACTTAACCATCGATCGATCAACACGAATAACCCCCTTACCTCTGTCCACCATCCTTAATACTTTCCTACGTACGCCGATAAGCCCCAACCACATCACCTGGTCTCGGTTGACTACCAATAAATATCATCTAGCACCAAACCTTCCATAAATACCAAATCACCGTCGCAAAAATGCTTGGCCACCCTTCCCCCATAGCATGGAACGGTTCTTGTTCGACTATGTGAGTGCTTGGCAAAATGATGGAAAATGTATTGGAAATGTATGAAAACAATGCCAAGACTAAGTCTTTTGCGTGCAAGTATACACGGTCTGCAAGTAATACAGCAGTAAGCTGGTTATCGATCCTACAAGGATTGACCAAGAGTTTGTTTGCCTTGCTTGTTTACTCGTCAAAGAGAAACTGCTGTTGATTTGAAGTGGGTTTTGAAAACAGTTTAAAAGAAAATAAATAAAAGGAAAACAACGTTGGCACAATGAGAGTTTAAATAAGTGATGAGCGTTGGCAAGGGATGCATGTTTTTCACGCTTTTATGCCAGCCTTTAATAATTTTATGCCTTGATATTATTTTTCGAGCAGATTCAAAGTTGGCATTGCCTCTATCGATGGCAACGCCCGATATTAACCATATAAAAACCCTTATATCACTATAATGAAGTTTTTCATAAATCAATTTGATTAAGTCCCAATCTATACTCCTAAGGGGTAGACTCACTCCCGAAGTAAGTTCATCTATTTGAACATCTTTCTTCGAAGCATCTCGCCTTAGTATCTAGCAACTAATCGTTGCCCCCTAAGTCTGTTAAGATATTAAGGTGCAATAAGCATACTGTCTTAGCGGTCGCTTGACACAGAATTTAAAAAACTGTAAAAATGCCTGATAGGGAAAACAATGCCAAGACATTTTTTATTATTAAAAAATAAACATGAAAACAGCGTTCAAACGCAAACATCCCCCTCTAACTGTAAAAGTTTAGTTCATGGTAGGGGTATCCATCCAAAAACCATAATCGTATCTCAACATCATCATCATTAAAAATAAAAACAATTTAAAACAAAGAGAATGGGCTAGAAGGGGTCCGTCGATGCAGCCCTTCAAGGTCCAAGCTCTCGGTCAAGCTGGTTGATCCACGTCTCCTTGGTGCAGCCTTCCTCTCAATTCGATCGTCAATTCTGATCCCCCTTTCTTGTAATCGATATCCATTCCTTCTTTAAATAGACAAACACGAGACACCTAAGATAAGCCTTGAAATTTGAATTTTGAAAGCGTTAGAGATAGGGGAATCTGATCATCTTATCCTATATTTGAATCCTAGGGCTGACGTCATCAAGGTCTAACAGCTACTCAACCGGGCATCAAAATTCTCTTCTCTGCCAATCGGTGCTTTGGCAATTTTTGGTCTATCGCTGCTAACAGCAACTCGACATTCTCTCTGGCATTCATTCCTTTCTACGCTGCTTTGCTTTGCCAAACCTGTCATTCTCTGCTGAGCCTGCAATAATGCCAACAAAGCAACCCTTCACATTGCATAACACAATTCCTAACTCCTTATGCAAATGCATGAGTTTTAAGGCTAAATGCAACTAAACACGCTTAAAAGCAAGCAAAGACAATGTGAAATAAACATAAGATTTAGTACTTTTTGATGATTTAACACCCCCCAAACCTAGCTCATTGCTTGTCCTCAAGTAATGCAAATAGGCTAAAAATAAAATGGTGAAAATAGTACCTCGACAAAATTTTGATTAGAATTCCAACACGTGCTGGCAAGCAGAGTGAAGCTTTAGTTATGTCCTTAGATATCTCAGTGCAATAATGCCAAGCATGTAGTAAATTCAAGTGCAACAATATAACTCTAGTCTAGGGCATGACAAGTGCACAAAGTGTAGGCAGTATACATCAAGTATCCGTTTACTCCCTTAGTCAAAGGGGTTCTTCTCTTTTTTTAACTGGCATTAAATTAGGGTTCGCGTCATGGCACTGTTTGGCGTAAGTCATAAAATGGAGCATACCCCTAATCCCCATGTTAGTTCAGACTACATCACTACGCTAACCCATTATACTCATCCCCTTAGAGTTTTTGACCTGAGAACTAACGAGGGAGTTCCACCAAGCCCATGCTACCTATTATCTCTAAGGCGGATGTGTGTTCTATCTTTTCTTGCCTTGGCAAAACATTGTTGCCTTATTAATTTCTTTTACCCTGGCATAATCTTTTTTTCTGAGCTTAGTTTCAAACATTCTAAGTTTGCTTAGGAACTAGATGCATACTACGTGTTATGTGAAAGTCAACTCCCTAAGCAGAGATCACTTGTCAAGCAGACCTGGCATTACTATTCTGCCGGCATAGGCAACTAAAGATTAAAAAAAATTCCTTCATCGAACAAACTACCCTATAACACATTAAACTTGCCTAACAAAGTGTTAACATTCTTCAAAATTTGACCGAGGCAAAATTTTCTTTTTCTGTTTTTTAGTGGTTCAGTATGCATGGCATTAATCTAGGCATAACAACAGAAATGTAAACATGAATGCATGGCATGGCATAAATATGAGGCAACGCACACCCCCAAACCAAAGATGTGCATTTTCCTTAATGCATGAAAACAACACATATATACAAATAACAGAAAAATAAAATGCATGAACATGTGAAATGCAAAGGAGTTTAGGAAGAAGAAGAGTCCCCTGTGGAGACTTCATCTCGTGTGACGCGGGTTTTTCTCTTGATAAATGTCCCACGATCATGGGCCATTCTTTTTCTTCCTTTCATGCTTGGCTTTGAGGCAACAGTGGAAGCTTCAACTTCTTTGATAACTTGCACTGGCTCCAACGCGACAGGAGTGGCGGTGGCATCGAATGGTGCAAGTGTTATGGCAAGTTTCTTCTGGACTTCTTCTTCTGATTCTGGCGGTGTTTCTGACTTGGCAAATTCAACTTGAACTGGTGAAACTGGGATGATGGCTTCTAAGTGTGTCGGGTTATAAACTAAGTGAGGGCTATCTGGCATGGCATCATTGCTGGCAAAGAGCTCGTCAGGGAATTTAGGGAAGGTTGGCACAACTCCTGGAGACATACTCGCAAAGGTCTCATTGATAGCAATATCCCTGGTATGAAAGTAATGCCAGACCTTGACATTTTGCTCCTCAGCCCTCTCCAATTTCTAGAGAATGATCTCCTGGCGGTGGTGGATCTGGGAGAGTAGTGCCACTGAACTAGCTGGCATGAGAGCATCAGGCTTTGCCTTCGACACCTTAGGCTTGGACGTTGATTCCTTAGCCTTTCTCTTACCCTAGTCTTTCGACTTGGTGGCAGTGAGTTACCTCCACAGGGCGGCCGTGATTGTTTTTCCCTTGATTATTTAGGCTTTATCCGTAGCAAGCTTGGGCACACAATGTTGCATGCAAATGTTAGAAATTAACAAATGGAAAAACAAACTATCATTACCTCTTTCTGCGCATTTATAAGTTTCGTTGATGATAATCCGGCCTGTCATAAGGTTTTTTAAATTAAAAATAAAAATATTTGAAAATATTTGGTCGGCATCAGAGGAGATGATACCCGAAGACCGGGATGACACTCCTAATAGAATACCGAAAAAAATTTAAAACAAAAAATGGATGGAGTCGCCACCGGCCATTTTGGTAGACTGGAAACCGTAAAAAATAAACCAGAGATTCTAAAACATTCAGGTTCGGGAGTCGGTTACGCGTGGGAAAGGGTTAGCACCCTACAACGCCCAAAATTGGTACCGCGTTGACTTTGTGTTATCATTGCAAGAAAATACAAATACAAATTTTAATTTAAAATTTAATCCCTAAAAATATATGTATGAGTATGTGATTCGAACAACTTAACCCGCAACCCATGATACCAAAAGAGATGACGCCCGAAGACTCGGGACGACACTCCTACTAGAATATCGGGACCTCGGGTACTAAACTAGATTAATGTAAATAATGAAACACGGTTTTTTAATACGTATGAACAAAGCATGATTAAATTAAAGGTAAATAATTAAATAAATGCGAAAATATAAATTGCGTAAATTAAAGTGCGAGAAAATTAAATATGAAAATTAAATTATCCGGGAAAGTACCGGATCAAACAAAAATAAATAAATAATGAAATATAAGTAAACAACAATATTAAAATAAATATATACATATGATATCATATATCATACCATAATATCTATCTTATAATAATATATCATAATATTATATATTACATAATATAATATGATATATTACATAACATATAAGCATAGAATAGAATATAATATAATATAATATAATATAATATAATATAATATAATATAATATAATATAATATAATATAATATAATATAATATAATATAATATAATATAATATAATATAATATAATATAATATAATATAATATAATATAATATAATATAATATAATATAATATAATATAATATAATATAATACATATGTATATACATGAATATATACATATTATATAATATGCATTAATATAATATATAATAAGATACCATATATTACTTAATATATACATATTATATACTACAATATACAATACATATATATAATATGATAAATACATATTTAATATAACAAATATATATTTAATATAGAAGGGACCAGAATGTAAAACATACATGATATGGGGACCAAAATTGAGGAAAAAATTTAAATACGCTGAAATTAAAAGGAAAAATAAAGGGGAAGGACCGAATCAGGAATTAAACCCTGAACAAAAATAAGGCGGGAGAAGAAAGGAAGGACCTAAAGCGTAATTAACCCATTAAAAAAATAACACAGATCCTCCCCGGTTACCGGGTCACTGCGCAAGTTGAAGCCTTCTACGGCGTCGTTTTGCAAGAGCCGGTTTAAATAACCAAAGGTTATTATTTTTTTAAAAACAATTTAAATAAACAAAATAAAACCCTAAACTATTTATCTCCTCTCCTTTCGACGACGACCACTCACCCCCTAAATCTCCTGATGACGGTTCAAACTCGAGGTTGATCATCGGCGGCCAAACCTCGGCGTCCGAAGACACCCTTGCTCATCGTCTCTCACGAAAACGACAGGTATTTAGAACTTTTTTTTATATTTTAAACAAACAGACACAAAACTATGTTTTGATTCTAAAAAACGAAAAGCCTTTTGTTTTTTTGTTTTTACTCAAGATTTCAAATGTATTTTCATTCAAAAAAAGCTTTTACAATTTTTTTCAATCCCCTTTTATAACAGATTTTCGAAATCGAAATCCCTCTTTTTTTCCTCCTCCTCTAAATCTGATTTTTCATGGGTTATATAACCCAAAATTACAAAATAAAAAATAAAGGGATCCGATAGAGGGGATAAACCCAGATTTTTTGGGGTGGATGTAGGGCATGGGCAAAGTTGGTGACAGGGTATGGTGGTGGCAGAGGTTAGTTTAGGGCTGTTGGGTATGGAGTTTTATTAATTTTAGGATTGGGGTTTTAGATTTTTAAGGATTTCGATTAAATTGGTTTAGGGTTTCAATTGGTTGACGACAAATAGAGCAACGGCGACGGTCGAAAGGCAAGTAGCGGTGGCAGCAGAGAATGATGGCGGCAGCTAAAGGGTTAAGTTAGATTAAGGTTAGGGTTTTGTTTTTAGGTTTGGATTATTGGGTTTGAGTTTGGGTCGGGTTATGGGTTTGGATCATGCAAATGGGTAATAGGTTTGGTTGACCCAGGCAAAAATGGGTTATTACACGGCCTACAATAATCTTTCGGCCGAAATAATAGAGTGCAATAACGCCAGCCTCTCTTCCGAGACAGTCTCAATGTGGGTAGTTGGCATCATATTTTCCTTGATAAAATGGTTCTACCCCCTCGGCTATGATTTTAAGGCCAGACGTTTTACCATCCGGTGTCCCTTGGACGACACAGTCCATGTAGTGCCAGGTTCGCACAAATCTGTCAACATCTTCTTTCTCTTGGCAGTGTTCATGAAGTCGACAAACTCCTGGTGTTCATCCTCTGCACCAGCCAACTTGAATATGGTGTTAATGTACCTTTCATCGAAACGCACACACATACCTCGAATCATCAAAAAGGGTGAATCTTTGGTGACAAGATGGGCATAGAATTCTCAGACAATGTTGGGGTAAACATATCCCTTCTGTTGGCATAAAAGCTCCCACTTGTGCTTGGTTACCACTGACATAAACTCCGGGGTATATCCCAAGTTTGGTTAGTCTTTGACTTTAAAGGTTTTCTCGTAATATAATGATCTTGAAGCAAAATTGTAGTCATACTTCTTATGGATCTCTTCGTTGAAGAAGATATTGAAGGGAGTCGATGAAGAAGCCATTGAAAAACTCGAGCGTTTTGGACAAGAGAAAAAGAAAGTGAATCTTGGTGTTCTTGATAAAGAAAAAGGGAAAAGTGAAAAGTTTTTAGGTTTTGAACGGCTAGGGTAGATGAAAGATAAAGTGGCCGATTTAAGAGGGGTAAGGGTTTAAGTGATAAGGTTGATGTGATAAGGGTTTAAGTGATAGGTAGGTTTAAAAGTGGAGTGATAAGGCAATATGATTAAGTTAAAATTCAAAATTCAACTTATCATTTTGGGCGGCTAGGGTAAAAATTCAAAGGAAAATTTTCACTTTTCATGGGCCGGGTTTTAATCAAGCCTTGGGTAAATTTATTTCTTCCAAATTTTCAATCGCCGCATACCAACCCCTGCCCTGGAATTGTATCTGGCACACAGAATTCTCCCAATTTACAATCGCCGCTTACCAAGTCCCTGTCTCAGCAATATGCCTGGCACATTAAGTCTGCACACTCTCAAAGAAAACCTCTCAACACAGAAAAATCAAAATTAAAAGAAAAAAATTAAAACTAATAAGAAAAAGAAAGAAATAAAAGTTACTGAAAAGAAAAACATCTAACCTACTATTTACAAAAATTAAACACTGATGATGATCACTGAATCTTTGCCAAGAGGATAACCTCCTTGGAATTCCTCGAAGTGCCTTCTAAATAGTACTTTAATTGTTAACCGTTTACCTTGAAAATTTCTCCCGACTTCAAATTTTTAATGTCCACAACACCATAGACATATGGCTTTACAACTTCAAAAGTGCCTGACCACCTTGACTTAAGCTTGCTTGGAAACAATTTAAGCCTTGAGTTAAATAACAGAACACGTTGGCCTACCTCAAATTGTCTTTGCATTATCCTACTGTCATGCCAGCGTTTAGTCCCCTCCTTGTAGAATATGGCATTTTCATAAGCTTGTGTTTTGAACTCTTCCAACTCATTTAGGTCTAGTAGTCTTTTTTCTTCAGCAGCTCTTCATGCCATATCAAGTGTTTTTATTTCCCAATATGCACGGTGCTCCATTTCTACCGATAGGTGGCATAATTTTCCAAAGACGAGTCTGAATGGTGAAGTACCCATGAGAGTTTTAAAAGTTGTCCTATAAACCCACAAGAAATCATCTAGGCTCAATGAGCAATCATTCCTAGATGGTTTTACAGTCTTTTCAAGGATACTCTTGATCTACTTGTTTGAAATCTCGACTTGCCCATTTGTTTGGAGATGGTATGTCGTGGCAATCCTTTGCTGAATTCCATATCTGCACAAAGCTTTAGAGATTAGATTGCATTTAAAATGGGTACCCTTATCATGAATAATCACTCTAGGGGCACCAAATCGAGTAAAAATATGTTTGTGCAAAAACTTTGCAACAGCCTTAGCATCATTCGTTGGCAATGCAACAGCCTCAACCCATTTTGAAACATAGTCAACAACCACGAGGATGTATAAGTTACCAAATGATGGAGGAAATAGACCCATGAAGTCTATCCCTCATACATCAAATAAGTCCACATGCATGATGTTTTGGAGCGACAGTTGGTGTCTTCCAGAGATGTTTCCTGTCTGCTGGCAACGATCACGTGCCTTGGCATAGTTATGGGCATCTTTGTATAGTATGGGCCAAATGAATCCTGACTGTAGCACCTTGGCAGCAGTCTTTATACCAACAAAGTGACCTCCATACGGTGCGGTATGGCATAGTTGTAAAATGTTGTGCCGCTTATCCTCTGGCACACTTCGTCTTATTACTTGGTCGGCACACTGTTTGAACAATGTTGGCTCATCATAGTAGTATTGCCTAACTTCTCGCATGAATCTTTTATTGGCATTGTATGCTAGATTTGGTGGCAGAATATTACTTACCAGGTAGTGGACTATGTCAGCGTACCATGGCACAACATTGGCTGCAAGCAAATACTCATCTAAAAATTCATCTCTTATGGCAGTGTTCTTACCATCTTCAAGGTGATGCTCTAGACGTGATAAGTGGTCAGCTACTAAGTTTTCACTACCCTTATTGTCTCAGATCTCAAGGTCAAATTCT
Organism: Hibiscus mutabilis; assembly: GCA_019671005.1. Classification (NCBI taxonomy): domain Eukaryota; kingdom Viridiplantae; phylum Streptophyta; class Magnoliopsida; order Malvales; family Malvaceae; genus Hibiscus; species Hibiscus mutabilis. Next base: position 38,136,114 of record CM033744.1, read on the forward strand.
TGTAGTAGAAGCGTCCATCAGATTAGTCTGGGCTTGACATCTTTCTTTGCCAAAAGGTACTTTAGTGCTGAATGATCTGTATACACCACAACCTTGTTACTAACTAAATAAGATATAAATTTATCAAAAGCGTATACAACTGCAAGAAAATTTTTATCGGTTGTGGAATAATTTAGCTGAGCTCCGTTTATTATCCGACTGACATAGTATATGATATGAAAAACTTTGCCACGCCGTTGTCCCAATACTTCTCTGACGGTATAATCGCTGGCATCACACATGAGCTCGAATGGCTCATTCCAATCTGGTGCCATGACTATAAGGGAATTAATCAACTTCTCATTAAGTTTTCAAAACGCTCTTAAGCAAGAATCATCAAATGTAAAAGTGGCATTTTGTTCCAAAAGCAAGCATAAATGTTTAGAAATTTTAGAAAAATCTTTATGAAACGACGGTAAAAACATGCATGCCCCAAAAAACTTCTAATACCTTTTACACTTGTTTGTGGTGGCAATTGCTTGATTACCTCAATTTTTGCTTGTCGACCTCCAATCCCTTCTTGGTTACCTTGTGCCCGAGAACAATGCCCTCCTTCACCATGAAGTGGTATTTTTCCCAGTTCAACACTAGGTTTGTCTCAATGCATCTCTTCAAGACTTGCTCCAAACTTTGAAGGCATTCCTCAAATGTTTTGCCAAACACTGAAAAATCATCCATGAATAATTCTAAATTTTGTTCAATCATGTCAAAAAATGGACATCATGCAACGTTGAAATGTTGTCGGGGCATTACACAACCCGAATGGCATTCTCCTAAAGGCAAATGTCCCATATGGACACGTGAATGTGGTCTTCTCTTGATCTTCTGGAGCTATGACAATTTGATTATATCCTGAATAACCACCTAGAAAATAGTAAAATGCCTTACCTGTCAGTCTGTCTAACATCTGATCAATAAAGGGTAACAAAAATGGTCTTTCTTGGTGGCATTGTTCAGCTTTCTATAATCCATGCACACTCTCCATCTGGTAATAGTCCTGGAAGGAATCAACTCATTGTTACTATTTTGAACCACAATTATGCCACATTTCTTTAGCACACATTGCACCAGGCTAACCCGTGAGCTGTCAGAAATAGGATAGATTATCCCGGCATCTAGCCACTTGATAATCTCCTTCTTAACAACCTCTTTCATGCTCGGGTTTAATCTTCTCTGACCCTCAATGGTCTTCCCATGATATTCCTCCAAGATGATTTTGTGCATGCAAATGGTTGGGCTTATTCTTCAGATATCAGCCAAGGTCTATCCCAACGTTTGCTTGTAATTGCTTAGAATTTCCAGCAATCATTCCTCCTGATCATTAGTGGGATCAACAACAATGATCACTGGCAAGGTTGAATGTTTACCTAAGTAAGCATACTTAAGATGGTCTGGCAGTGATTTGAGCTTCAGTTCGGGTGGCTCCTCAATAGATAATTTTGGTGCCACAGTCCTCTACCAGTCAACTCTAATGGTTCTGGTTGTCCAAAATAGCTTGCTTTTACTAAGGCTGCTTCTTCAGTGTCCTCACTTGTATCACTTTCACTGTCACTTTCGTTGGCATCATCATCAGTATCTTGGCACAACTATGCCACGCCCACCTTAAAAATGGACTCTATCTTATCATTTGCTTGGCATTCGTCTAATTCATCTGCACATTTCAAAGCTTGAAACACATTAAATGTAACCTGGTGATCATTCATACGCATAGTTAATTTACCTTTATGAACATCAATCAAGGCTCTACCTGTGTCAAGGAACGGTCTACCCAATATAATTGGGACATTTAAATCTGCCTTATAATCTAAGATAATAAAGTCAACTGGAATATAAATTTATCTACCTTTACCAACATATCCTCAATTTTACCCTTAGTATGTGCAAAGGATCGGTTCGCCAACTGAAGTGTCACCATGGTAGGCCTTGCTCCCAAGCTTCTTGAAAACAGACATTGGCATCAAATTGATGCTGGCTCCCAAGTCACACAGTGCCTTACCCATGAATCTGTTGCCAATGGTACAAAGAATAGTAAAGCTTCCCTGATCTTCCCGCTTTGGTGGCAACCGATTGAGTATCATTGCACTGTATCCCTCAGTGAGAGCTACATTTTCGAAATCACCCAGCTTCATCTTTTTAGACAATATGTCCTTCATGAATTTAACATAGTTGAGAGCTTTCACCAATGGTAAATTGATTTGCACTTGTTTAAGTACTTCCAAGAAGCGCTTAAATTGTTTATCCTTTTTGTGCTTTTGTAGTCTTTATGGAAACGGTGGAGGTGGATAAACATATGTTGGCTCTACCAGCTTTGCCAAGGTTCTGCTAACATCCGACTGAGGTCTGGCATCAGACTGTGGTCTGGCATTGCTTATGTCTGCTTCTTTCATCTCTGGTTCTTTTGGTTCATCTACTGGTAGGATCTTCTTCTACTGGCAACTATTTGGCTGCTTGACAGATGTCTCAGCCTCGTATTGTTTACCACTCCATAGAGTCACAATTTTGCAATTTTCATTAAGGTTTTGCCTGGCATCCTCTGTATCGCTTGGCAAAGCTCCCCAAGGTCTATTATTGAGTGCATTGGCAATCTGTCCAATTTGTACCTCCAAGTTTCGCATCGATGCTGCCAAACTCTGGACAGTTGCATCATTCTTCTTCATGTATTCTATTAAAGTCTCCTGGTTGTTCCTTTGCCCTGCATAAAAATTATTTTATGCCCTTTGTGGCATTGCATTCTGGTTGACCCTTGGCATGGCATTGTTCTGATGTTGGGCATTGTATTGATGTTGGGCATTGTTGTTATGTTGTTAGGCATTATATTGGTTGTTTTCTTGATTCCCCCAAGCTAAATTTAGGTGTTGCCTCCATCCTGCATTGTAAGTATTAGAATTTGGATTATAATTATGATTAAAATTGCCAATAAAATTTACCGACTCAGGGTTGGTAGTGTAATCTTCCGTGTGATGATCCTCTCCACATATTGTACAGAATGAGGATAATGCCTTAACTTCTTGGGCCTCATAACTCTTTTTCAAAGTTCTCACCATTCTAGTAAGATTGGAAATCTCAGCGTGGATGGATGTGAGCTCATCTATCTGTAATTTCCCACCAGTTTTAGTGTCGGTCCCAAGTATGGCAGTAGGATATTTAAAATCATTGATTAAAATCCTCTAAAGGATGTCAATTGTCTTTGTATAGTTTTTTTCAAGTAGTGAGCCTTTTGCCGACACATTAACAACTGTTCTATTTTGTTCATTAAGTCCATTGTAGAAGGTCTCCATTTTGGTTCATTTCAGAAATCTATACATGGGACATCTCCTCAACAGATCTTTATATATCTCCCAGGCATCATATAGGGTCTCATCATTAGCCTACCTAAATGCGATGATCTCACCCCCAGCTTGGCGGTGAGTTTAGGTGGTTGGAATTGTAACAAAATTTTCTGGCATAGATCTCCCCATGAGGTGACAGAACCAGGTGGCAAAGAACTTAGCCACACTTTTGCTCTATCTCTCAGAGAACATGTAACAACTTTAGCTTCACTATATCCTCCAATACTCCAGGCTGCTGAAATAGCTGGCATACTTCCATGAACTGCTTCAAGTGTTGCATTGGATCTCTAGTAGGTGCTCCATCAAATTGTCGTACATTCAAAAGTATTTGTATCATTACCGGTTTGAGTTCAAAATTGGGTGTATTTACCTCGGGACAAATTAGTCCTGGCATCAAATTGTCAATGTTTGTTGCCGAGTGTTCTCTAATAGGTCTATCTTCCTTCACATTAATAGCTGGGGCAACAGGAGCTGATGGTATTCCATTGTTATTGGGTGGATTTTCCTCATTGTTTAACACGCCATTTCTTTCATTGCCTTGTTGAGCCATTTCTCAAATCTTTTTCTTTAACCTTTGCAGGGTTCTTTCGATTCTAGATCGTATAGCCAATCTTCCACCACAGAGCAATTTTTTGTCATACACCGGTCAAAACAAAGAAATAAAACAAAGAACAAAAATAAAAAGAAGATAAGTAAAAATTTAAACACAACAAACTTCGTTGCAATCCCTTGTAACGACACCAAAAACTTGTTTGACTGTGTTAGTGCTTGGCAAAATGGTGGAAAATGTATTGGAAATGTATGAAAACAGTGCCAAGACTAAGTCTTTTGTGTGCAAGTATACATGGTCTGCAAGTAATACAGCAATAAGCTGGTTATCGATCCCACAAAGATTGGCCAAGAGTTTGTTTTCCTCGCTTGTTTACTCGTCAAAAGGAAAGTGTTGTTTATTTGAAGTGGGTTTTGAAAATAGTTTAAAAGAAAAGAAATAAAAGGAAAATGTTGGCACAAGGAGAGTTTAAATGATTGATGAACGTTGGCAATGGTTGCCTATTTTCACGCTTTTCATGCCAGGCTTTAATAATTTTCTGCCATGATATTATTTGCCGAGCAAATTCAAAGTTGGCATTGCCTCTGTCGATGGCAATGCCTGAAATTAACCATGTAAAAACCCTTATATCTCTATAATGAAGTTTTTCATAAATCAATTTGATTAAGTCCCAATCTATACTCTTAAGGGGTAGACTCACTCCCAAAGTAAGTTCATCTACTTGAACATCTTCCGTCGAAGTATTTTGCCTTAGTATCTAGAAACTAATCGTTGCCCCCTAAGTTTGTTAAGATATTAATGTGCAATAAGCATACTGTGCCAGCGGTCGCTTGGCACAGAATTTAGAAAATTGTAAAAATGCCAGATAGAGAAAACAATACCAATGCATTTTGATTATTAAAAACTAAACATGAAAACAGCGTTCAAACGCAAACATCCCCCGCCAACGGTAAAAGTTTAGTTCATGGTGGGGGTATCCATCCAAAAACCATAATCGTATCTCAACATCATCATTAAAAATAAAAACAATTTAAAACAAAGAGAATGTGCTAGAAAGGGGTCTGTCGATGCAGCCCTTCAAGGTCTAAGCTCTCTGTAAAGCTGGTCGAACCACGTTTCCTTGGTGCAGTATTCCTCTCAATCTGATCGTCCCTTCCAATCCCCATTTCTTATGATTGATCTATTTTCCTTCTTTAAATAAGCAAGAAAGGGACGCCTATGATAAGCCTTGAAATTTGAATTTTGAATGCACTAGGGATAAGGGATGTGGTCATCTTATCCTATATTTGAATCCTAGGGCTGATGTCATCAAGCTCCAACAGCTACTCGGGCGGGCATCAAACTTTTCTTCTATGCCAATTGGTACTTTGGCAATTTTTGCTCCATTACTGCCAACAGCAACTCAACATTCTCTTTACCATTCCTTCTTTTCTATGCTATTTTGCTCTGCCAAACACGTTCTTCTCTGCTAGCCTGCAATAATGCCAACAAAGCAACCCTTCACACTAGCATAACGCAATTCCTAACTCCTTATGCAAATGCATGAATTTTAAGGCTAAATGCAACTAAACACACTTAAAGGCAAGCAAAGACAATGTGAAATAAGAATAAGATTTAGTACTTTTGATGAGTTAACAGTTCACTCTTACGTAGGTTGCATTCAAGCCAAGGTAAAAATTGCATTGAGAAGAACGCATGAACCTCACCACTCGGCACAAGTTGCAGCCAAACCTGTCTAGCCGATTCACAACACCGCAGGGCATGATCCAAGCTCTCATCATCATGATATCAATCCGAACAAAGGCTCGATAGAGCGATATGGCACCGACATCGCTCGGGATTGGTTAGAACTCGGTTGTGAAATATAAGCCACATGAAAACATGATACATTTGGGGAACATTAACTCGCCAGATCAACCTCTATTTACCATCAGCTTGAGTCGAGGACCCTGATCGAAGCGCCCGATACGCTAAAGTGGTCGTGAAATGATGGTAATCCTCTCATTTCCATGTTGGAAAATTATGACCAAGAGCCGTGTAGGGCGGCACAACACAGACAATCCGATTGAGAACCTCTGTAGGCAAGAACGCTTCCAATATGTTCCAATCCCATTGCCCATATACATTAACCATTGCTACAATATAGGTCAATACCGGCGGGCTTGGCAACAAACACCTCGAGGCCAACGACTAAAGCTCGTCTAACCAAACATCCCACAAAAAGTCTGTACCCCATCCATCGCGAATTTGCCACACAACGCCATGACGAATGTCCTCCTACACATGACTTAAACCTTGCCAAAGTCTCAAACTATTTGGACGATTAATCCCACTCAGAAGATCCCCATCTTATCTATATTTGGCCTTAAGCACACGCACCCAAAGTTTATCCTCATTAGTAACCAATTAGAATCTGAATTTCATCAGTAATGTTTGATTATGACGATACAAATTCCTAAAACCTCTCTCCTCAACAGGTAATTGTAAAGTATCCCATTTCAAAAGTTCAATTTTGTTCGCACCATTATCCAAACCCCATACAAACCTACGAATGAGTTTTTCCATCGCATCACAAATCCTCTTAGGCAACCATGTTGATTGCATAACATAAGTGGGTATCGCAAAAAGTACCGCCTTAGCTAAGGTAATTCGACCAGCAAGAGAAAGGGTTTTTGCATCCTAACCTGATAACCGATTTTTAATCCTCTCAAGTAAGAATCGATATGTATCCTTAGTGACTCTCTTGTGTAACAAGGGAACCCCCAAGTACTTACCCAGATCCTCGACCATCTCACAACCGAAACCAGCTGCTATCAACTAACGCCTCTCCACCAAGCAGTTCTTAGAGAATTTTTTTTTAGTTTTAAGAGAACTTACCCGATGGCCATAACAACTACAGAATGAGCTTAACACATCACGTATCAACTCAAGCTGCGCCAAAAAAGCTTCCGCAAATAATACTAGATCATCTGCGAAAAAAGATGAGATAAGCCAGGCCTATTACGCGATAACTGAATATTCCTCCAAGCACCACTCGTGACCTTTATATTAATCGTATGAGACAAACGTTCCATGTAAATCACAAATATATAAGGTTAAAAGGGATCGCCCTGACGAATGCTCCTAGACAAAAAACAATTAATCAGTAACCTCACCATTCTACAAAATTTTGGTCAAATCAATACTAACGCACTGCATGATCCAACTAACAAAATGGCTCGACAAGCCCAAATCCTGAAGGGTCTCCTCTATAAAACTTCACTCAAGGCGATCACACACTTTTCCATATCGACTTTGATGGCCATCCAAGCTTTATTCTCCTCCTTCTTGCGCATCGTATGAATAACTTCCTGGGCCATAATGACATTGTCAATAATATGCTGCCCTGGAACAAAACTAGACTAAGACTGATCAATCCTAAGTACGATTTCGACCTATTCGCAATGATCTTGGTGATAGCTTTGTAAAGGACTGAGCAAAGACTTACCGGCCGAAATTGCTTAATAGACTCTGGGTTGGCAACTTTCAAGATAAGCACAAGTAAAGTCCTATTGGCATTACCATCCAACACCCCTGTTTCAAAGAACTGACAAACAAACTCGCATACAGATTCACCAACAGTGGTCTAATTTTTTTGGAAAAAAACCCGCATTGAAGCTATCAATTCCAGGGGCTTTAAGTGCATCCATTCTAAACACAACCTCACGAACCTCATTCACAGTGATCGATCGCACAAAATTCCTCTGTTCACTATAGGAAATCCGTCGAAACCCCCTCGAAACTCCTCACGCACATCTTACCTAGGTTTCGATGTGGATAATTGTTGGAAAAAAAAACCCACTGCATGCTCCTTAAGCTCACTAGTATCCTCACACCAACGACTATCTTCCATCTTGAGTTTTTAATGATGTTTTAGCGGCGACAGTTAAGCGGGGAAGCATGGTAGTACTTGGTATTCCAATCACCTTACGATATCTACTGGCTTCGCGATTTTGATGCCAGAGGCTCTCTTCTTTCTCAAGAACCATAACCAACTCTTTTTTTAACTCATCATCAAGAGCAAACAAATACGGAGATCCCTGCCAATCAAGAGCTATCTCAACACCTAGGAGTCTTGCCTTCTTACGCCCTATATGTCCAAAAACCTCCCTATTCCATTGGCGACTCTTCTTTTGAAACTCAAAAAGATAACACCGGTACCTCATCCTTCCAACTCTCGTGCAACAGCTTCTCAAAATTATGGTGTTTATTACAAGCTACCACAAAACAAAATGACCTATCCCCTACATTCTGCCTCATATGATCAAAGGAAAACAGTATTAGCCGATGGTCAAAACCCAAACGCTGAAGATAAGATACCTCAGACGAGGCAAAAAACTCATACCACTGTTGATTGCATAAACAACGATCAAGACACTGACTTAGAGTTCCACTCTTCCAAGTAAATCTTGGCCCAAAAACCCCATATCAAGAAGACCAGATTGAAACAAAAAATCATTGAACTTTGCACATACCGCAGAACGACGGCTAGATCCTCTCTGTCGTTCCTCAACCGAACAGATAACATTAAAATTGCCCCCCCAAACCCAGGGATGGTCAGAACCTTGATCAAGCGCATGAAGCTGAGCCCAAATAGTAGGCCGATGACTTTGATCAGGGCTCGCATAGACAAAGTAATAAAGAAACATCGACCAAACTTCACCTCCACACAAAAGCCATGCACAAACTGATTAGACACTGCCAAAATATCAATCTGAATAGAATCTTTCCACATAATCTAAATACCTTCTGAAAACCCATTAGCTTCAACCCAAAATGAGTAGTCAAAAACTAGAACAAAAAATAAATGAGTCTGCAGTATGACCACTCACCCGAGGCTCCATGATAGCTGCAACATTCGACATATGCGATCTGACTAACAATCTAAAAATTCGATTAAAATCAAGGCCAAAAGTGCCTTGAGTATTCCAAAATATAGCTTTAATCATTAAAAATATGGTAAAAGGAAACCACCAGGCAAACCTGGATTAATTTGACTCCTTTCCGGTCTCTCCCTCAAATGTAGAATTTTTAATCCACTGCACACTATCACCAGTCTCTATAGTAATTGATGAACCTGACGGAGAAGATTTCTCTGCCTCGGATAACTCCTTAGAAAGGTTAGTCGCCCAATCAAACACAAATGTTTGTTTAAACGAGCCCACGTCCTTCTTCTTGAGCTTATTGGTTTCTTGAGGATCGTTTTAGCTGCTGCCAAATTTTGATTTACACCCTTAACACTAGTGCTACGTATAGGCCCATAAGAGGCTCTTTCATTGTTCTCCTTTAGTACTCGTTTAGAACCCTTTTTTACGATTTGAATAGCAGTATGCTTATCAGACTTTAAAGAAGAAGATGCGACCACAACCTTGTCTTTAGCGGCAACCTTAGGAACCTCTCCTTGACTGATCAGCTTAACCGGAGAACTAGGCTTAGTTGTCACACTTGCGGCCACGGAAGACACCTCCGCCACCAGACTCAGCATAGCAGAATCGTGTGGGATAACCTCAACATTAACTGCCTGGAGTGTCTTACTGTGCTCCTTACTAGAACCCGCTTCTAACACCACTTTGTGCATGACCTGGGCATGCTTTCCAGACGAGATAGCCTGTGCGACACTCTTTCTCGATGCTTGCTACTGTACAACCGAGACCCGCTGCTCTTCACTCTCTACCATACTCAACGCTTGAAATCGAGAACCCCCTTTCATGGCCATTGGGGGCATCCTAGTTACCTGTAGTTCTAGTTCCTATCGACCGACGCTTATGACCCACAACTTACATCCAAGGGCCATACGTTTCTTCCACGAATGTCGCCTTAGTAACATTAACCGTCGATTGTTCAAGCTTCTTCTGACCACACATCTCCTTCTTATGTCCATACTTCCTGTAGCCATATCAAATTAAAGGCAAACCCTCATATTCAATACGTTGGTGACGACCATCTATCACGATACCAGGGACTAGAAGCTGATCAAGTTAACCAAAACAGCAAGTCGCGCAAAGCGACCCCTCGTACCCTCAGTAGTGTTAAAATCGATACGGGCAACTTTTCCCAACAAGCTGGCAATAGCCTTGAAGCTCGCAGAATAGTATCGGTACAGAAGACCTGGTAAGCGAATCCAAGCCAATATCTGATTCGGATAATCCTCCAACATAGAAAACTCTCGCGTCCATGGTTGCACAGTTAAATAAGACCCATACACCATCAAAGACCCTGATAGATGTAATCACTAATTTTGTTCGGACTTTTTGTTTCATTTCTATTTCAATAATGAATTTTTTATTACCTACTATATTATATATGTAGGTTGTTATTAGGTATTATTATTAGTAATATTTAATATAATATTTATTATCTTTATTTATGTTAATATTATATTATTATTTCTTTCATTATTATTATACTATTATTATATTATTATATTATCACATTATTATTATTATATTATATTATTATTATCATTATAATATTATTATTATTTATTATTATATTATCTTATTATTATTATCATTGTATTTAATATTAAACAAAAACAAAAAAATTAATTAAATATACAATTATAAAAAAGCCCAAGTTTATTTTATAAAAAGTCCAAATTACAAAACCCAAAAAAATTATTACAGATGAAGCCCATTAGGGGACCAAGTGTTAAACACTAAATCTGATAACCCTAACTGCCCCTTTTGTTTACACAGCCGGCTCCCAGCCGTTAGATTCAAGATCAAAGCAGAGAAGGTTCCAGAATCCACAACACGTCCATGTGCGGCTCTCCAGATCATTTCTCATGCTCGTGGGATTCACGCTCGGCTTTCCATCTGCCCCCACGTGCGCGTAGCTTTCACGCACCTGGTGATCGTCCAAATTCACGCCACGTCGACGTACGACAACCCCACTGGTTCTATCCTCCAGCAATGTCGCGCATGCAAAGGAAAAAAACAACCAAATGTTAAGAACAAGCCAAAAAATGAAAGGCAAATTCATAACAGACATGCAACCACACTTTAAGACATTTCAGACCTGACAACAACAGAGCCGAGCATGAATCTGGCCAAAACTCACAGAGTTATTTCATTTTGTTTTTCATTTTATTTTTCTTGTAATTTCAGTTATATAAACTGAACCCCAAACCCATGTAAACCCCAACTGAGAATTTCTCCGAGCAATACAAACACAAAGTTATTTCAAGGTATATCCTTTTTTGCATGCATATTTTATAAAAAATAAAACAAAACAGAAAAGGAAAGGAAAAAGGGTTCGGGTTTGTGTTTTTTTACCATCGAAGCACGACCACCGTCGCTCGTCCTCTCCTCGCCTGGTAAAAAACCCCTTAGCCGCCGTGCCGTTGTGGTGAACTAGAGAAGGAAGAAGGTGGGCCTAAGTTTTCGGGTAAAAGGAAAAAAAATAAGCTTTCGTTTTGTTTTTTTTAAGAGAGATTTCTATTCAGTTTTAAGAAATCGTACCTTTCTGGTTTTAAAATATGAAAGGGGTTCGAAAGAGGATTTTTTAGGCTTTCAGTACTGTTATACGGCGGTCGGCGGCAGAGTGCGGTGGTGCACCTGTCGATTTCTGGAAATTATAACGGAGGCTAGGTTTCAAGGATGAACCCCACGGCGAGGTTCATCCGAAATCCTAGAGGATTTTCCTAAAATGGGGAAGCTTTTTTTAAAAAAAATCTAAGGGCTTAGATTTTTTGCCCGGAAGTGTGCTTTATACCGCTCGTCATTTTAAAAAGGGGATTATTGCAACATAAACCCTTTCGCGTTTTTTATTTACGCGCGGAAGGGTTTTCACCTTTCGAAATTACAACCCCATTCCTCGCAAGTTCTCAACGTATTTCAATTTCATCCCTTTTCAGAAGCAAATTGATTTTTGTAAATGGTTTAATTATCTTCGGGCCGTTCCGTGTTTTGAAAACTACACCGAAGTCATTCCGTATTTTTAAATTCCTTCAAAGGTCCTTCAAGGTTTCCAAATTTTTATAATTTCATCATTTTTTATTTAATCTGATTTTCGATGGGTTAATAACCCTTTCAACCCTTGTTTTCTTTAAAAATCTTTCAATTTGATCCATTTTCCAGTGCTAAAATTCCCTTTTAGTCCCCCTTGTTTTACTTTGTTTAGATTTAATCATTTGCATTTGCACATTTATTTTCAGCTTGTTAATTTGTGTTTTTCATTTTTAATCCTTTTATTGTTAATATGCTTGCTTTATATTCGATTGTGTTTGTTCATTGTATTTGTTTTTATCTTTGTTTCCCCTTTTTTAGCATTTTATTAGGTTAGGCTTCTTTAGGTTAGTTTAGGGCTTAATTTAAATTAATTAATTTAAATTATGCGCTCAGCTTATTGGGGCATAAGTTTTAAATTAATTAAATTAAATTTAGATTAGATTTTGGGAGCCTCTAGTTAGATTTAATATTCGAATTAATTTAAATTTATCCTTGGCTCATTGGGATAAATGTTAAATTCAGTAAATTAGTTTGATGTCTCTTAGTTACCTTTTAGGCTAAAATTTGCATTTGACTTAGATGAAAACTCGATTAAAATCATAATTATTAATTTGTTTAATTTTGAATAGTGTCCTTAGCTCAATGAGACACTAGTTTAAAATTAGTCAAGTCAATCATTTTGGTTCAAGATAAATCAAAAAAAATATTAGGGTTTCTAGATTTTAGGATTTAATTAATTTAGGATTAATATTAGACTAACCTAGTTTTTAATTAGATCACTAATTGAATTTCAATAATTTGAGCCTTTTGAGTTAGAACTCTAGTGAGCCTAGGGTTTTTCTTCATGCTTTTCCTTGTCATGCATTAATTGTCATTCATGTGACTTTAACATTTTAATCGGGTTTATTGTTAATTAATTAACCTTAATCATAAAAAAGAGGTATTTATTAATTCTGATATTTGTATCATAATAGTACTGGCTCAATGGATGTCGACCAAATATTCAAGTTAATTTTCACCGTTTGAAGGTAAAATTTAATTTGAAATAAAATGGGACAAGTCATGACATCATGTTTAAATGCTTGCATCATGCATAAAGGTGATGTACTTGATTCGAACCATAAATTAACACGGAAGTCGGCCTTATTCGATGTCGGTTTAATCTACGGTCCGATGCATAGTCGCCCTTATTAATTAAATGCTTAATTAATTCAAGCCCACCAATTTGATAAAAGCTCGTTTAATTGAAGCACATATCCAATTAAGACTATTTAATTAAATTTTATTTAATTTTCAATGAATTCCATCAATTAAAAGCAACCTATATTCTGGTAACGATTTTCGGGCTCGATGCGAGTGTTAATCCTTCCCTATGCGTAACCAACTCCCGAACCCATTTTCAAATGAATCTTTGGTTTACGGTGCCCGGCCTACCTTAGTGGCCTGTGGCGACTCCAACTTTTCATTTTATCTTTAGAAACTCCAAAATTTTCCAAAAACTCATTTTTTCAAAAGAATCTTCAAAACATTTAAGACTTAAACAATTTAAACATTTTAATTTTTAGCGATTTCAAAAAGAGGTCGCTACAATAGAACTTTATCATAGTCCTCGTCCAAGGCAAATCTAGCAAGGAAGTAGTCATTATCTAGGTCAATGAGGCTAACCTCACCCCTAGGGCTCCACATAGCACTAATCTGGTTCCTTAATGCCCTATATCCAATCGATTTACCATGGAGCCGAACGATTAAGCTCTTGGAGAGTACCGCATCAATCTCATCATAAACTCTGTTAGAGAAATTTATTGCCGAAAGCTTGCCACTCCTATCAATGATCAGATCCTGTTCGAGAAGATTCAAATTTAAGTCACTAGTTAAATTGTCTTTCTGTACGGTGCCAGGCGTGCCCACAACCATATCGCGGAACGAAGGTTGCGATTGTGAAGAATCTGTGTCAACAACCTCTCATTGCACCATGGTTTCACTAGGCGCAACAATCGTCAATCCTTGCGCTGCATCCGTTTCTATAGCACCCATAGCTAGTTCAACTTGAGAGTCGATATCCTCGTCCATATCCATACGTTCACCCTACAAAGCATCATCACTCCCATCGTTAACCTTCTCCATGAGCTCAGGCGGTATTAGAATAGGGTCAAGTGGCCTTCCAGAAAGGATCGCCGGCATCCCAGGGCTAGGGTTTGCCGATGTTGAACTAGGGTTTGCCGATGACAAACTAGGGTTTTCGCAAGACATCTTTTACCTTTCAAGCTCTTTTAACGGTAAGTAATTTTAATTATTGAGATAATTTATTTTTGATAGAAATGTTAAAATTATAATTTGATCAATTAAAAGCTATATAACATATATACAAAACTGATATTAAGCTTAGTGATTTAGTTTGATAAAATTAAAATTATGTAATTTATATAGAAATGGATATTAAGTTATATATATAGGTAATTATTTCACACATGGCGAAAACAAAAAGTTTCTACAAATGCTTTAGTTTTAGTGTTTAGGGATAGATTTTAGGGTTTAGACTTTATAGATCAGGGACAGAGTTAAGATTTGGGTTTTGGGGGGAAAATATAAATGTTTAAAAGTGTGAGGGCAAATTCATAAATAAACTAATTTTTAAAAAATTAAAATAGGAGGACAAAGGTTAAAAAAAATTAAGGTGGGGGTAATTTCCCCTTTCCACCCCATATAACTCCGTCATTGTTAAAGATTATGAGTTTTATGTTTAGTAGTTTATAATTAATGAGTTGCATTTAGAATTTAGGGTTTGAGGTTAGAATTTAAAGTCTATAAGTTAAAACATAAATCTCTAACCATATTATCATAAATTCTAAACCATAATCACTAAACCCCAAATTCTAAACATATGCCCATAAACCCTTAACCTATAACCATAAGTTAAAACATAAATCTCTAACCATATTATCATAAATTCTAAACCATAATCACTAAACCCCAAATTCTAAACATATACCCATAAACCCTTAACCTATAACCCCAAGTCTTAAAACTAAGGTACTTGTAGAATTTTTTTTTTCCACATCATGTGTATAAATCACATATATATTTATTTTAATTTTTAACCAATAATATCAAAGTGTTTTGCATGGATATTACCTTCGTGATCCCCCCCATCAATTTGCAGCGTGGGACCACGTGTTTGGTCCAAATTAAAGCAAGGACCCACCCGACGACCAAACCCCAGCAGTGACTGAAAGTGACGGCACGCTGACAACATGTCCAACACAGCAATCCATGCCGGGGCCCGCTCCCAACAGGGCCACGTCAGACACGACTCAGCGACAGGTGTCCACACGCGTATCGGCTCCAAAGTCTTCTCCCATGTGTAACAAACTTTATAACACCAATTAAATAAATAAACACCAATTACTAAGCGAAATTTCATAACACCAATTAAATAAATAAACAAATCGAAATTTCAAAAAAAAAAAAAAACAAATCGTGCTTCTAAAACCTATATAATTACGCGCCTCCCACCCTTCTCCCCACCTACTCGCACAAACAAATTCCTTCTCTGTGATTCCTTCTCCGCTTCAGGTAATTATGATCTTCTACTTCTCTTCTTCTCCCCCGCGTTGCCGAGTCGACTCACATTTTCTTTGCTCGCCGAGAAGATGGAGTGAGTGCGGTGGTTTATTTCATCACGGCGGCGCAAGTTTCTTATTTTCGTTGTATAACATTATCACGGCTTTCTTTCATTCTTGAACAAGTAAATGATGTATTAAACATTTTGTCGATCAGTTCTCTTTCTTTATTATCTTTCAATGTCTGCTCTTTTGCGGTGTTTGCCTTCGAAGGTTCCTGCATTTCTCATGCGCCGTTTCAGGGCGCGTTTTGTTTCTTTTTCTTTTCTTCGTCGTCGTTTGATCTCGAGGTTTCTGAATTAGGCGAGGTTTTATGACTTTTTTTAGTTTCGTTGACCGACTTTTCTCCGTCTCTCGATTACTTGCGCTTTCTTAATATGAAAATCACTGCTTTCTAGAGGATTTTTCTAATGGTAATAACAGTTGCTTGCCGTAAAATTTTAAATTAAGATCCTTCTTTTTCTCTGCATCTCTCTACATTGAGTTGTTTTCTACTCTGTGTTCTTCAAGATTCTAGTGATTAATTTTGTCAAAATCAATCTCTTAATTTTCTGCTAGTGTTTTTTCCCTGTCATTGTCAATTCCAACTTGTCTACTCTTCTAGTTGTATTTGCTTTGGCTGCTGTTATATTATATTATTCTTTTTCTATTGTAAATTACAATCACCCTCCCCACCTATTATATGAACGATTCAAATCCAGCTGTGCATTAATTATCCGGTAGTTGAATCTTCATATTTTCAGCCGTCTATTAATTATCTGTTAGCATCCTTAGCTGTTCTGGTTAAACAATGATTACATGTTACTGATCTTCGAAATGTATACTTCAAGTCTTAAATTCTTGGCTTAAATGAACTTTACGTGCTCAAAGTATATTATTTTTAAACTTTTGGTGCCTAAAGTATATTTTTTTTTAAAATAGGTGCTTAAAATTTCCAAAGTTATGATTTTAGGTGTCTGGGGTTAACTACCGTTAAAAAAATTTTGTAGCCAATTATAATGTGACACGTGGCAAATTTTATATTTTTTATTTTTAAAAAAATAAAAAAATTAAAATTTTCAAAAACACCCCAATTTTCTAAAATTCCAAAAAAGCCCCAAAATCCTAAATCCCGAAATACCTAAATCCCTCAATCCGGCCACTCCGCCGTCGTTGGCCACCATTCCAGCGACGGAATGGAGCGTCCTCCCCTCTCCCAAACACCCATGCACCAATCGACGTCGTTTAGCCGCCGCTCATCGCAAATCGTTCGAATGAAATTTTGAATGTTTCGGCCTTGGTTCGGCGTTTTGCACGACTCCGGTCCAATTTCCGGTGATGGAATGATAGGGTAGACGACCGTGGTGGTCCGGCGAAGGATGTGGTCGGCGACGCCATCGGCGACGAAATCCACTCAAATCGTTATTTGAATTTGGGTGGGTTAGGGATTTCGAATTTAGGGGTATTTTTGTAAATTTTAGAAATTTAGAGTTTTTTAAATAAGTTTAAAAAATAAAATAAAAATATATATATTTTAAAAAAAATTAACGGCAAATTAACTTCGGGCACCTAAAATTATAACTTTGAAAACTTTAGGCACCTATTTTTACAAAAAAAATGGTATACTTTGGGCACCTAAAGCTCATTTAAGCCTAAATTCTTTTAGTGGCAACTTTGATTCTGATATCGATGGCATGTATGAGTATGATGGAACCTGCAAATTTCTGTTTTTGGTTTTCGAATAAACATTTTTAACTCAATCAATCTTTTATGTGCTCGGGGTCCATTGTATTTCCCCCCATACTTCACTGTAGGCTCGTTTTGTGTGGGTTGCCTTTAACGTTGTCCCCTCTCTCCCTTTGTGGGGCAAGACAATACATCGTTTTCATCAAGCAACTACTCCGTATTTACTTGTATTTTGCTCTGCAATACATTGGCAACAATTTGCCTTGAATTATCATAATCAGGTTATACCGTAGATACATACTTCTATCGTAATGTTTTAGAAGTTCATTTAAAATTGCAATGTAGTTGCTTAAAAAAGAAGATAACGACACAAGACAGTGTTAAATGTTAGTGTCCAAAACTTTCGCTCTTGCAAATTAACTTTTGTCTGGTAAGAAGAGACTGAACTTTAAAAGGAATCTGAGGCTGTGAACGGACATAGAAAGTAGAATTTTCTATGCTTTTTGTAGAAAATTCGAATGCTTATAAAGTCTCTTTCCTTGCAAGTTGTGTGTCAGATGTTGCTTGCCTATTCTGACTGATAACATGTTTCCCTTCTTCCCAATTTGTTTAAGTTAATTAATCTGAGCCGTTGGTTTTCATTTCTGTGTCATTTTTGCTCATTTTCATCTTCCAACTGATATGTAGTGCATATATTTGACACCGTTAGTGTCAAAAGATATATGTTTCGTTTTCCTGTGCCTCTTCTGCCCCCAACCTTCTGGTTTTCTAAAGTTAATTGTTAATATTTGTTTGGTAAGGCATGTTTTCTGTCCTTGCCTTCAAATCAATGAATTTTGTCAAATTTGTTTAGTGGTTTTTTTTGGCCATTATTCATTTTCTGTTTTGACTGATAGCTGGTTCTTTTAAAAACTATAGTGATCTGTAGCTTCATTTTGTCCATTTAACACTCTTTATGTATCGGTTTTCAGGGCACTTATGCTTGATGGACTGCTAGCTGAACAGTGACAAGAAAGCTTTAAAGAGGGTTGGCTAATTAGAATATCTGATATCGAACATTAAGATTTGCTTTGTTGCTAGAGTGGAAAGTTTGCTAAGGAATCTGTTAGCTTTTACGTTATAAGTAGTGATAAGAAGCTGGACCAAATGGACCTAAAACCCAATCACACTGCTCCTGTTCTTTCTGATCCTGCAACGATAAGCAAGTCAAGATTAGCAGTACCTTCTGGTCTGTTGCCATGCTCACCCTCGGCATCAGTGTTTTCTCCAAATCTATTAACTGTTCCTAGGAAAAAAGCTGGAATTCTTGATGATGTTCGTGCCAGCAGCTGGCTGGATGCTATGAAATCCTCATCTCCACGTCATAAAATAACCAGGGATTACAACTATGAGCTTGTATCAGCTGATACAGATGTTGCATATCGAACATGGATGGTATTGTTTCACTTTTACCTCTTTTTATCTGAGTTCAGCTTTGAAACAAGTTGATGAGTTATTGATCTGCTCTATGTACTTTGCTCTCTGGTTTCACAGGTAAAGTATCCCTCTGCACTCGCATCTTTTGAGCAAATTACAAATTTTGCCAAAGGCAAGAGAATAGCATTGTTTTTGGACTATGATGGGACACTTTCACCAATCGTGGACAACCCAGATCTTGCCTTCATCTCTATTGATGTAATAATGAATTGTTTGCCCGAAAAACCATTTGTAAAGTATTTAATTTCTCTCTTTTTTTTCTTTCTTCTCTGCTTATCAGTAGACTAACCAAAGCCTTTTATTTAGATGCGAGCTGCAGTAGCAAAAGTAGCTAAATACTTCCCTACGGCAATAATTAGTGGAAGAAGCCGTGACAAGGTGATTCAAGGATCAAGTTCATTTTGACATCTTTCTTGGCAGTGTTTTACATGTTTGATTTCCTCATTATTGGGTTTTAATTTTGACCGTATCTTGTTCCATGCCCTTGTTTGTTCAGGTATTCGAGTTTGTTGGACTAACAGATCTCTATTATGCCGGTAGTCATGGAATGGATATCATGGGTCCTGTTAGGCAATCTTCTGATGATACCCCTAACTGCATTAGATCTACCGATAAGCAGGTTTCGGGCTACGAATTTCCTATCTTTTTACTTCATTGCTTGCGTTTCCCTGTATTCTTTCCTAAGTCGTTTCTTAATCTTGTTTCTCTTTAATACACAGGGCAAGGAAGTAAACTTGTTCCAGCCTGCTAGTGAACTTCTACCTATGATTGACGAGGCACGTAAATGTCTTCAGGGTGCCATATTTCGAGCCTTCGACTTTTTCATCCCTTTTCTAATGTAGAGCTCTCATCCTTTGTGCAGGTTTTTAACTCACTTGTCAAAAACACCAAAGAAATAAAAGGAGTGAAAGTTGAAGACAATAAGTTCTGCGTCTCTGTCCATTACCGTAACGTAGATGAGAAGGTAGATACCTTGCTCGGTATAAGAAGCCTTTTTTTCTTTGGTGATGATTCTCATAGTGTCTACATAGTTTATTAACTTCTGGGAACATTTTTTTCTTTTTACTCAGAACTGGAAAACAGTTGCACAATGTGTCCACGATGTCATCAGAAACTACCCTCGTCTACGGTTGAGTCATGGACGGAAGGTGATCTTTAAAGACAGTCTGTTGCTCTTCTTATTTGCACTGATTTTCTGCTCGTGGCTTTTGCTGCATGGATGTTGTCAATTCAGTTTGTGTTATTATAACATTATTCATTTATGTTTCAAAATTTACATATATAGGTTTTAGAGGTTCGGCCTGTGATTGACTGGGATAAGGGGAAAGCTCTTACATTTCTACTTGAATCACTTGGTAAGCAAGTTTCCTAGCCTTTCTTCTTCGTCGTGTCACGAGGCATGTTTTTCTATCCATACTAAGTTAATAAATGTAAAAAACAAATGCTTCAGGGCTCAGCAACTGCGACGATGTGCTTCCCATCTATGTTGGAGATGACCGGACGGATGAAGATGCATTTAAGGTAAAGATAATTGCGTTACTAGCGATAAACCTTGGAGTTGCTAATGAGTTGAAAGAATAATTAACAGAAACGATTTCGTCGGTTTAAAAACAGGTTCTCAGAGAGGGAAATTGCGGATATGGCATTTTAGTATCATCCGTTCCCAAGGAAAGTAATGCATTTTTCTCCCTTAGGGAACCACAAGAGGTGCAAAAGTCTTTTTCTTGCTTGCATTACAAGCTGTACATACAGTTACTGTATTTAATTTGGATGATTAGCCGTTTTCTGGATTAAGTCGGATTTTATTGAAATTAACGACGCCTCTGCCTGTGAATGATCCAGGTCATGGAGTTTCTTAAATCATTGGTGACATGGAAGAAGACGACGGGTGGTCGCTGAATACAACAAAATAACATGGAGAAGACATTGATACAAACATAGAATAAGGATTATAAGTTTTTACTATATTCTAGTTAACAAAGGGAGTGGAGTTGGAGAGATGAGTTCAGACAAGGCAAGTCTCCAGAACTGCTCAATGTTTCTTGTCTTAACTGTAAATTCCTGCTGCTTCAGTTATCTTTTCTCACTGCTAGCCAAGGATTAGATGATGATGCTTCCCCATGGAGGATACAATAATTTTTCTTTCATTCTTTCTGAGTATAGAAATGCCTTTTTACAAACTCCTGTTGGGTTTTATTTTCATGCAATTTTCTCTCCTTTTTGGCCCTCAATTTGATTGAATGGAAATGCTCACCTCATTTTAGGTAGAAACAAGTTCTCTGAGTTTATGTAACCCAAAAAAGGAATGAAGTTGAGCTGCTGTAGTATCAGTCTTTATTATTCAGAACACATCATTAGCTAAACGTTATTTCTTTATTAATTATCAGAATGCATGTTTGACATTGGGCTTTATGGAAGGTGATCAAGCTAACATGTTATCAAAAACCAGCCCAGCTTTAACTAACGGAGTTGGTCCAAACGGTAAGTAGTTTAACGGTGTTTAATTCTGTCTCGAGTTCGAGGCCTTGTATATGCAGAAAATCTCCGCTGGAAGACTTACCCACTAAAACTAGGTGTGCGATGCGGGTCGATTCGGATTTAGAGCAAAACCTTAGAGGATTTATATTCAATACTCAGCGGTGAAAACCCCGAAGAATTTAATGTTTAGAGGTTATGGGTTTATGTTTAGGGGTTTAAAATTTATAGGGTGCAATTAGAATTTAAGGTTTAGAGGTTGTAATATGGTTAGGGATTTAGATTTTAACCCTAAACTCTAACCCCAAACCCTATATTTCTAAATACAACCCATTAATTCTTAACCACTAAACATAAACCATAAAATCTATCTCTAAACCCTAAAATTAAAACACTTGTGAAAACTTTTTGTTTTCGCCGCCTGTTTATGGAATAATTACCCATTTCCGAATAGATGACTATGTTGTTCTTGACCAAGGCTTCTAGATCTCTAACGAGAAAGTCAAGGGCATCAACTTTAGTTTGGGTGAAGGGCTTGTTCTTGATAAGGAGTGGGGTTGGAACTGTCTTCTTCGTTGTAGTCGTTTCTGTTTCTGGTTCTTGCTTTTGGGAGAGCAATGGAAATGAACTCAATGAAATTTGTGTGGCTGCACCTGTAAAAGGGCAACCATTTTCGGACAAAGAGGATAATTATCGAATAACAACCAAGTCCCAATAAGAATTCCCTATACGTATCCCCAGAATATATTTAGCTAGAAGAAGAGGGAGATAAAATATGCACTTGAATGCTTCTTCAGTAAGTATTGAAGATTTGCATGTTATTCGAGTAAAAACTAAGGGAGATTGAGATAAAACTGAGCTTTCAGGCAGTAATCAGCATTGTGTCTCTTTATCTCTCAATATATAAGAAAAGCAACAAACATCTGTTCAGTTCATTGCTGTAGTACAAAATGGGCACCCTTCTTTTTCTTTACCTCATTTCTTCTTATTAGTTGAAACTTTCGAAAGTGGTCTTTAGAGTTTAGCCAAAAACTTTTGTGATTTTCTTGTTTCTTAATAACCTCATCCAACAGCCTGTTGCAAACAAATAAAATAAGAAATCAATTAGTCGATCCAAAACTCAAATACCTATTATAATATTAGTATAGACGTTACAATTGGTGGAGGATACGGATGTTTTTCTCGCCACTATTCTCCCTCTTCTAGCTCATATCAACCACTGCCACTAGGGGAGAGACAGAGATGTCTCGATGGGTATTTAAAGGGGATGGGGTTTTCTATTGTTACAAGTAAATAATATAGCATGACTCGATAGAAAGGATCATTGCGCTCGCAGAACATACCTCAAAGGCAGTAAAGATAGGACGAACTTGTTCAAATATTTCATCTTCTGTTCCTACTGCCTTGATCTGCAAGTATTAGCTTCACTTACTATAACCAATATGCTATAAGCAACTATCAATCTAGAAAGGGACATTTGTGTATTGTATATATATATATATATATATACCGTATAGAGCTTTCCTCTCTGAGAGTAGTAGTTAATAACTGGAAGACTCAATGCCTCAAAAATTTTTAGGCGTTTTTTTATTGTTTCTAAGTTGTCATCAACTCGGCCCTGCAATAAGAAAACATCCCATTTCAAAAAATGATTTTCACTTGATTCAAATAAAGCCATAAAATACTCTACATGTACCTGATTCCGATTCAGCAAACGTTTCATCATTTCTTCTTCTGGGCAATCAAAGAAAAGTACAACATTTGGCTCTACACCAATCTGCAAATGTCATTAGGAAAGTTATATTATTAATAAAAAGATCATTTCCCAAATATTCCTACATATCACTTTTTAGTGAGTTCCTTCAACCCTACAAGCAAACAATTTTAGGAAACACATAATTAACAGCTTTGGAAAGTAGATAGTCAATTCTTCTCACAGTTCTGACATACAAATCAATTTTTTTTTGGAGGGGGGGGGGAATAGCTTACAATTCGTTCAAACGACACTCGATTTTCCTCAGTACGCGGGAAGCCATCAATGAGAAATTTGTTATTCTCACTTGATTCCATCTCCTTTGTATCAGTTTGACTGTCACCTGTGACGGGACAATTTTTCCTTCTTTAATCGTGTTAAGAATCATGGCACTGAAATCAAAGATATATCATCAGAGGATATGGATTACTATAGTCATTTAACAATATGATCGTATGAACAACGAAATGAAATTATTACCCATCTGCGCTGTTAGAAGCTATTTCCCTTCTTAACAAATCTCCTGCACTCAAATGTCTGAGTCCAAAGGTCTCAACGATCTTTATACACTGAGTACCTTTTCCACTACCAGGGCCACCTGAAAAATGAAAGGCAGGTGGGAAAAAATTTGAATAAATTGCAAGCCCCAAAAAAAATTTACAAATCAAACAATGTTATTTAAACACTTCATAAAAGCAGCCCCAAACATACTGAATCAAAGCCTGGTGTCACAATTGTTTCCATATGAAAGTGGGATACAAAGAACAGTCCAAACAAGTAAAAAGACTATGGTTTTCAACATTAGTGTTCCCTCTAATGTAGCAATAGATATTTTGATCTATCAAAAGGTTTGTAGCAGTGGTATATTAGCCTCAAGTATCATTTGCATTAATCACACAATAAAAAAGATACCTCTCCTTTGGTTAAGCAAAGAATCAAGTATACCTGCTGTGCAGGTTGCAACTTTAATTTTATTTTCTTCAAAAAAGAATCTAAAATGTAAATATATCGAAACAAGGGAAAGAAACTTTAAGGAGAAATAAGGTTTAAAATCGTGCAGAACTTCACAAGCTTCCAAAGCCAAAACGTAAAGCATAGCACCTAAATGCGACTTCACATGATAATGATAGTATATAAAGTAAGCACGGTGCATTGTTTACTCATGCTAGCAATGAACAAGATTTACCTAGGACAAAAGTTATGAATGGAGTTTTCTCTTTGGGGACTACAACACCATTTGCCTGCATACAGATAATGATGAACCAACAAAAAGAACTCATTTTAAGAATATATCACCGAATATTCACCATTGCAAAATTAACAAAACCTACAAAAGTAAAAAGAATTCAAATGTAAATAAATTCGAAACAGAAAAGTGAATAAGTTGAAATCCCGGGGAAATAAGACTGGTATGCTAACTTCAAAACTAATTACTTATGGTTTCTATTCAGAAGAACTCAGGTTTAAACTATTGACACCAATCAGTTCGATACACGACTAACAACAGGAAACAATTTAAATGCTTTGGCATCATCTCCGGCTAACATTTTTATGTGGATCTGTGCAAACTTAAAGTAAGTTGCTAATTAACAGGAATCTACATTTTCCCTTACCCACATAAAAAAAGAAAAGAAAAATAGCAGCACATCCTTAAGTCAACCCATAAAGGAGGGCCTTTTTTAGGGGTGAAGAACCGGTCACTTTTAAAGATTCAACCTCTCCAAGCCTAACACAATTCGAAATGCAACAAGAAATCGAATTACAATACCTGTTTGGCAATCACTGTTGTTAATGATTCCCAAGCGTTCAGTCTGGACGCTGTCTATAAAACAGCAACAAGAAACCAAATGTTTAAAACGATGAATAAGAAGAACAAAACTAAGATAAATCAACATCGTGATATGAATTAGTGTTAATTTTGAATTGAAAAGGGGAAGAGATGGAAGAGAATCGGGACCTGGGCAACGAAGGAGGAGCCAGAGGATGAGATGAAAGAAGAAAGTGAAGCCACGCGCCTCCACATCTCCGTTGGGCTTGTCTAGTCTTCGGCTTTTTATCTCGTGTTTGTTGGGTTTTCAGCTATAAGCCAGGGGAATGAAGATGAGTTGGGTTTTGGGGTTGTTACTGTTACGGAGACATTACGTCGAACAGGTAGCGTGCACCATGTGAGATGTGCCGTGTCTGTATATTGAGCGGTGTTTCCTGCAGAAACGCAGAGCGGCAAGGCAAGGCAAGATGGTCAGATTGTGGGCAGTGACGTGGAGTAGTGCATTGTTAATTGGGTTGTCCTGAATGGAAATGGGGCCAGGCGAAGGGATCAACGTCCGTTTGAAAATAGCTTCATGCCTAACTCCCACGTTTCGTTTTCTTTACAAGGAAGAAGGATTTGAGATTCTCATGATGATGGCGACGACGATGACGATGGAATGTGATTTTTTAAATGGTGATTGTTAAGAATATAATCATGAGGAAAATGATACTAACGAACGAAAGCTCATATCCTTGGCAAAACGACGACCTCTCACCATCCATTACGGGTAGGGGTGTTACCAGGTTTTTCGGGTACTAGAAGTACCGGGTACCTTAAGTCTCGGGTACTAAATTCTTTAACCCGTGTACCGGCCCAGTTTAACCGGGTATCCGCATTTTTACTTTTTTTTTAATTATTTTATTTTATTAATAAAAAACTCATAACTAATAAAAGTTCGAATTATATAATCTCATTATAGAGTTTAAGATCTAAAATATCAAATTCAAACAACTATAGAATATAAATTCCATAATTCTTAAAAATTACAGGCATAATTAGGTTGTTTGATTTAGGAATATAATGAATATAAGGGTGTTTAAGTTAAATAATAATTATATTTAAAAATATAAAATAAAAAATAGGGAACCGGGTCAACGGGTTACCAAGTACCCGATAATAGGTATTCTTGCGGCCCGGGTCCAACTCGAGAAAATGTATATTTTAGCGAGTTGGGTACCCGACCTGGATAAAAAAATTCAGGTAAATAAAAAAATTCGAGTAAATACACGATTATTTATGTTCGGGTAGTCGAGTCGGGTCAGTAGGGTCGAGTATTTTTTTAACACCCCTAATTACGGGTGTTTATTATCTATAGTATTCCGAGCCGAACGAGTAGTATGAGTAGATGGAGAAATTATATTATATGTACAGATGGCAAACGAGTACAGTTTTGCGAATTCTGCACTATACCTGTCCCAGTTGGGGCGGGAATGGGTATAAGTTTCGTGGATAGTGGGCGGGTGTGGATGTAA
Source organism: Hibiscus mutabilis (assembly GCA_019671005.1). NCBI lineage: Eukaryota > Viridiplantae > Streptophyta > Magnoliopsida > Malvales > Malvaceae > Hibiscus > Hibiscus mutabilis. Next base: position 38,162,294 of record CM033744.1, read on the forward strand.
AAAATAATACCTATCGTGGGTAGTTGGTAGGTGATGAATTTGAAACCTTACTCTGTGCATCCGCCCGCCTCGCCTCTCATCTGCCCATCCCGCTCACTAACTACCCACCATATGAATTTTGGACCATTATGAATTTAAGAATAAGTTCACAACCTATTTTGTAAATCCTAAGATTTTAAAGGACGTGCCTTATAATTTAACTAAATCTTAGGGTATAAACATCATTTACAATTGTTTACGACCGTTAATTAGTTAGATGTATTTAAGTAAAATTTATACCGGCGTAAATGTGCTTTAGTTACCACCGTTAGTTAGATGCAGTTAAGTAAAATTTATACCGACATAAATATGCTTTAGTTAAGTTAGCTATTGTTAGTTAGTTAGTTCTAGTTAAATTTATATATGTGTAAATGTATTTATAGATGCACTTGATCAATCAATAAAATATGAGAAATTTTACTCTTTTTTACACAAGTCTATGATTTATTTTTACATAATTCGATATTATTGGTTGCTTGCCAAGTGAATACGGGTGGGTACGGGTTCGGTGTTGAGCATTCAGTTAGGTAGTGCGTGTGGAGGTTGATTTGAGAATATACACACTTGGGCGTGTGTGGATTTGAAAAATGGTACCCTTCGTAGGTGGTGGGTAAGTGGTGGACTGGATATAAAATTTCAAGTGGGTATGAGGAAGGGGGTATCCGCACCCGCCTCGCCCATTTGTCATCCATAATCATATGTTCGACTCATCATGTCATCCATAGTCACAACCAATAAAAACCATTCATTTTATTAATTTTTTTCATGACATATTTTTACTAAGTTAATCTCCACTCATATTTATTGTATACTAAATTAAAAAATGATTTTTACCAAGTGAAGATTCACTTAGTAATGTAAAAGGATGTCATAGAAAAAAATAATAAAATGGACGATTTTTATTGGTTGGACCATGAATGACGTGGTGAGCCGGGCCTATAACATAATTTCTTCAGTAGAAGAGAGAATAATACTTATTTTAAAACACCCGAGTCCAAGCAACTTTGTCTGCAAGATACATATACCCTATCAAAAGGTTCAAAAAATATAAACAGATACTATCGTGTTGGTTTTCAAATAATAAAAAGTAACTCGTGTCTTGATTTGTGAAGATTGGATACTTGTAAGTCGGATCACATGATTTTCGAGATAAATTTATGAATTTTTATAAACTATACAATTTATAATAATTCAAATACAACTAAAAAGTTTAAATTACATAATTTAAACGTACTTAATTAAAATTAAATGAAAGAGATATCTTTTGTTTGAAATAAAACTTAATTCATGCTATCTCACATCTTATTTTTTATTAGTTCAATGTTAATTCATTGAATCGTTGATTTGATATGTATTTTTTTTAATTTAATCAAACTTCGTTTATTAAGAATTTAAATTGTTAGATTAAAATAATTTAAGCAAATAAAATAATTAAACTTTTCGACAAATGGTATCACAAAAATTAAATATCAGTATTTTAGATTTATGCGTTGGTAGCATATTAACTATAAATACATATTTTTATCTGTTTTATGTTATGTAGACAAGTCTATTGATTAGATTTTAATGTTATTTTAAAAAAAATCTTTTACCAAAATTTTACTCGGCCAAACTTATAGTTAAAAACATTAAATAAAGGGTAATTATTTCATCCACATACGGTGGAAACAAAAAGTTTTTACTAATATTTTAGTTTTAGGGTTTAAGGTTAGAATTTATAGTTTAGAGGTTAGAGGTTAAAATTTAAGGGATATGCTTAGAATTTAAGATTTAGATATTAGGGTAATATGTGTAGGGATTTAGGTTTTGATAAATAAACCCTAAATTATAGCTAATAAACCCTAAATTCTAAACACTACCCAAACTAACACGCTTGTAGAATTTTTTTGTTCTTTAAATATAAATGTGTGGAATTTTTGTTATTATTTTAACATCTTAGTTCTTTATTCATTTTCTTTAAGTAACTAAAAATATTTTTTTACTCCGTTTTTTTTAATTACAGGTAAATAAATTTGAAAAAAAAAATTAATCTAAAATTAAAAAATTTCTCAGGTTGAGCCAGATACTCGTTCAAGCCAAATATTGTAATGCATGTCGACATGTGAACTTGGACATTTAGCAGATCGAATACCTGGCCCAAGATTTGTTTTTAGGGAAAAAAATATTCAGTTGTTTTTCCTTTATAAAATTAAATTTAAATTGCTTTAATTTGCTTTTAATTAAATAAATAAAATGAAAAACATTCCTTCAAAAACTTAATGGTAAACTACGCTCATAGTAATTGAATTATTAGTAAAATTATATTTTCGTCACTCAACTTTAAAAATTATGTTTCTGATAGGGGTGTTCAAAATTACCCAACCCGACTGACCCGACCCGACCACCGAAAGAAAAATACCGAATAATTCCCGAAAAAAATTATCCGACCAGGCTAGGTATTCGACCCCAGGAATAATTGGGTCGAGTCTGGGTTGATTTTTCTTGATTACCGGGTACCCGACTCGACCCGATAACTTTTAATATATTTTTTTAGTTTTAAATTATATTTTTATTTTAGGTTCCTTAATATTTGTACCTAAAACTAAATTTAAATCTCTAAACCAGTTCTATGTTTGTATTATATACTTTTAAAATTTTCAACTATATTTTTATTAATTTATTAATACCGAAAGAAAAAACGAGATTAATATTTTTAATGTCTTTTTGGTGATAAACTTTAATATATATATATATATATGTGTGTGTGTATGTATATATATATTCAAATATTCTAAAACTAACTTTAAATCACTAATTTTTGTGTTTAGATTATGTATTATAAACTTTTAAATTTTATGTGTTTAATATGTGACATTTTTTTAAATTTTAAAATAAAAAATAAAAAAATTATGAACCGGGTACCCGATAGAGGGTATCCGATTTAAACTGGCATGGACATGGGCCGACAAATAGGTACCCGAAGGAACCAGGTACCTGATAATGAACACCCCTAGTTTCTGATACTAGACTATTCATTTTAGTGTCTAGTTGTTAACTTTTAACATAATGATGACATGATAGTTAAATAATTGACATAATAATAAATTTAGCCCTCAGTATTTACATATTTTATTGATTTGATCCATAATTATAAAAACGACCCTCAATATTTTCATACTTTTTAGTTTGGTCCCTAAAACATTAAAAAGACCCCCCCCCCCTCATTCTCACGACATTAACACATCCCTCCAATCAAATCTTCGAGCCAATCAAAATTCAAAACTAGAAACAACATTTTGAAACCTCAATTAAATTCTTAAAAACAAATACAAAACATACCGAGGCCACGCAAGAATATGCAATCGTCTTCCATCAAACTTAATTAAATTCTTATCTATGAATAAAGAACAAAGGAATGAACCCAAATCAACAACAGATGATTTTAGTTCCTCTCACATAAATAAATATATTTTTTTTTATAGAAACAATGGTTTTATTAAAAAGAGAAAATATCAAATATTATAATTATAATAGTAAACTAGACACATAAGTCGAACATTTTCCTATAACCATTGACACAAGAAACTAGCCACTCGAGATCATACAAAGACCATAGAAGGAAAAGGTTAAAAAAACGCAACCAAAATAACAAATGGAACATTATTACATGCTACTAATGCATATACTGATGCTTATTGTCGTAATTAAAACATGGTTAATTTGATGAGAAAAGAATAATGGAGGAATGCAAGTGAATCGGACCAGAAGTTCTTGATTCCCCTGTGCATGGTGGATCACCATGTTTCCATCATGTTACAGGTTTGTTTCAACCTTGACAGAAGAAACATCGAAAACGAAACCGAGACGTAAGCTCCTGCATGGTTAGAACATAGAGGATGATTAAGAATAAGAAGATGGAATGTATATTGCAGCAAGTGGAGGAAGTATAAATAGGAACGTCACAGTTTGAGGACAGTGTGAATGTATGTACAGACTACAGAGGGTAACCTTAGATTCCCGCATGCCCTGTACCGGAACACAGAGTGGAGTGGGAGACATTGATATTCCCACAGTATCCACCACAACAACGGAAAATGAAGAAAAGCCAAAAGGCATCACTGCATCAGGCATGGCGTAGTAAAGCTGGGGGCTCCTTTTCTCAACCTTAAGGGGACATTAATAACTATGATTTCTTTACCAACAAGAGTAGTTGGGTGCAATGGTAAGACACATTGTTCTTTCAAGGAGAGAACCCAGATTCGAACTTTAGAGACGAATTTCGAACATGAATCATAAAATGATCCATTTAACTTTCCACAATGTGTTGCCAATTATCTTAATGATCTAATATGTATGTATATCTTGAACATAGATCCAAGATATACTCCCTCTCGTATCATAGTATGTATGTGATTCATGTACAACGAGTATTAAAGGGCTATTCTCTATAAAAGAAGAACAATGTATAGGGGTCTGTTGGACTTGGCAGTCGGCACGCCCGTGATAAAAGGGAGGTGGACGTAACAATCTTTGGCGTGGAACAAAGTGGGGCCATTTGGAACAGTGACAGGACACTACAAGAGATGACGTTAAGACTAAGCACCCTTTTATTTCCTATGCATACAGTACAGGACCAGTGTCTTCATCTTTCTGCTTCATTCATAAACGGCACATTTGGCATGAACCAAAATTAAATACCAAACTAGAATAAATTAGATTGAAACAGTAACTCTTAAAAGGAGTTTATACAATATTCAGTTCGAATTAGTCGATCAATAAATCACATACTAATAATTATAGAACAAGGAATATCTTCAACAATGGATTCAATTCTTTGTCCAAAATTTGCATACACACAAATTTCTTCACGTGTTGCTTAGTTTTCTCAGTCTGTGAGAGAAAGTTTAGGGTTGTAGCATAGCATCAAGTTAGCAATCATTCAGGTTCTGTTATAGCACCATCCTATATTTTAATATAACCCAATAAATTGCATCGTCATTATCATCTATAAACATCCACAACTAACAAAATAAAAACCATACAAGAACACGTTCCTTTGTTGCAAAATTTGAATAAAATAAAATGCAAAGAGATCCAAACCAGTACCATTTAGGCCACTACAATGCATATACATTAAAGATGATGGAGAAAATTTAATAAGAATGTTCTTTCCTATTTATTTTCCGGCAATCCAGAATCTCAAATATCAGAACAATAACGAAATTTGTTACGCTTTCAACACTGTCCTAAAGCTGGAATTGAATCTTAATGAAAGCTTGAATCTCAAATTGACAGCATACTGCAGGTGCTGTGAAATCATCCCTCCTCATTCAGAATAGGGCTCCTAGGAAAGGCAGCTCCTAGGTACCTGATAATATATATCAAGGTTCTTTGCAATTTATTTTCCTGCAAAACTCTCATTTGAATCAGAACAAGAACCAAATCTGTTACCTTTTCAACCCTGGCCAGACCTAAAGCCGGCATTGAAGGTTAAGGAAAGCTGGGGGAAAACTCGAATAACTGAAATCGGCAGCAAATTGAAGGGAGGGAAAACTCGAATAATTGAAATCGGCAGCAAATTGAAGGTGGCAGTGAAATCATCGAGCCTCATCCAGAAGCGGGTCCCTGGGACCAGCAGTTCCAAGGTACCCTGATACAGTTGCACCGACAACTGAAGCATAGCTCTTCAACAAAGAGGTACTGCGTGTCAACCACCCAGTCTCTTCCACTTCATTTACTTCCATCATGCTCTTTCTTTCTTCGTCAGCAAGTTTTTCAACCCACCTCTCTGCCATGAAAACCTTCACAGCATCAACCCCTTGGCCTATTATTTCCTTAGGTGGAACAACAAGAGGATTTTGATCCAGATTCAGTTTTGTCAGTTTGTCGAGCCGGCCAAATGAATCAGGAAGAGCATAGATTTGGTTGTTACTGATATCAAGCTCTTTAAGATTGGTCAATTCGCCAAGTGTCTCAGGAAGTTCTGTCAGATCAGAGAAATTGCACCTCACATTGAGGACCTCAAGATTTGTCAATCTCCCAATTTCATCCGGGAGTCCACGGAGTTCATTGAAGTGGGCATCCAGAAAACGCAAAGACCTCATCTTACAAATAGAAGTTGGCAGGGATCGGAGCTTGTTCAAATAAACAGAAAGCCTTTGTAGATTCTCCAAGTCGTTCCCAAGATTAGTTGGCAAGTACAAGAGGGAGTTGAAGCTCACATCCAATTCTATCAAAGACCTGAATTGATGGAAGTCAAATTTAGCAATGATAATGACCAAAAACAATTTGTTTTATACTGATAAACTACAATTACCTGCAGTGACAAATGGAATCAGGCAAGGCATTCAGTTTATTTCCCGAGACATCCAAGATTTTCAAGTTCTGAAGCAATCCAACCGAGTCTGGCAGAGACTCCAGAAGATTTGAGGAAACGTTAAGCTCCTCGAGTTTTTGTAATCCAGCAATCGAGTCAGGAATAAGCTGTATCATCCTAAAGGTTAGTCAGATTCAAAGAGAAACTAAAAAAAGACTCAAGACCAAGATTTAAAATGCCTATACAAGAACAAGTCAATTGCTTAACTTATCCCTTTTAATTATGGAACGGGAAAACAGAGACAAGTCTTAATCATCATTAAAGTTAATTGTTATCCGACAAAAAACATAGTCTGAATCAAGTTCAAAGTTTCATCTCTGATATCTACTGACCAATTGTCAGAACATAATGACGTAGGATTGTTTCCTAAGAGTATTGAATCCACAAGTCCAGTTGATTATTTACGACGGAGATGAACTGAAGCATACATAATTAGAAAGCAATATGGTTATTAAGGGGTTAAGGGAGTATGAACACATGGACAATAATATAACAGGGAAACTGAAAATAAAAAACTACTTATTGGTTCTTACACCATTGATCGGTAAATAAATCCGTCGACATTGTAAGCACATCGATTCCAAGTAGCAGGAGATGATATGTTATTGTTATTGGGGAAGGGTTTACAACAGGGTTCAAACCTTGGACATGGTGCCAACAGACTTGGAACCTAGTCTGAATCAAGTTCAAAGTTTCATCTCTGATGTCTAGACACTAATTGTCAAAACATAACAGCGAAAGATCGTTTCCTATGAGTACAGAATCCATAAATCCAGTTGATTATTTACAAGGGTCATGAAATATAGCAAATACCACTAGAATGCAATATACTATTTTTAAAGGGTCAAGGGAGTCTATAGTCGACACAACTTCTGCAAAGATGCAATCTATTCACGGTAGGGGTGAGCAAAACTCGACTCTACTCGAAAAAAAAACGATTTTTTGACTCAAATAACTCGAAATTTTTAGTAATCAATGGATCGGTATATCACATTGAAAAAAATATATACGAAGAATTACATATGTATATCCTCTATGGTTATAAAAAATAGTTTAAATTGGAAGAATTAGTACCATAACATTATAAATGTTTACAATTAAATTTGAACAGAAAATCGAACATAGCTACTCAACTTGAATTTGATAAACTCGACTAGAAAATGTTTATATAACAGATGGACTGATAATAGAAAACTACTTGGTAGTTCTTACATCATTGATCATCAATTCAATAAATATCAAAGTCGAAAAGAAGAAATCAAAGCAAGCAAGAGGAAAAAAAGAACAGACCTCAAGCTGATTACCGGAAAGATCAAGGGAAAGCAAGCCACTAATCTTCCCGAAGGCTTCAGGCAAAAACCTGAGCTTCCTTCCACACAAATCAACTCTTTCCAATCCTTTCCCTTGTGATTCCTCCAGTATCCCAGCTGCCTCCGGATTGGTCTCCTCAATTTGCTCCAAGTTTTCCTCCACTTCTCCCGCCTTCTCATAAATCTTAACCAACCTCTCCTCCGCTTGCTTCAGAAGCTTCTCGTACGCCTCGTGCATTTCGTTCAATTGCAATATCGATTTGTACATAGATTTTTCTTTTTCGGCATCTTGTCGAATCTGTTGCTCTTTTTCGGCCAAGTGGGCACGCCACTCGGCTTGATCCACCTCAGCGGGTCGAGGAGAGAGGACCAGTTCTTCCAGGGATTTGGAGAGGGCGGAGTCGATTTCGGCGAGTTTGGAGCGAGCCATGTCGACGCACTCGTGGTCGGGTCGGGGCCCGAGGGTTTGGAGGACGGAGCGGGTTTGGACGACGTCGTTGATAGCATGAGTCATGGAAGCGAGGACTTTGGGATGGGAAAGGTTGGGCATTTCGTCCACGATCGGTGGTGGAATGGCGGAGGAGGCGTCGGTGGGCGGTGCTTGTTCGAGGTCGAAGGGAGGATCGGAGTGAGGTTTGGAGGATGAGATGGAAGGGGTGCGGGACAAGAAGTAGGACAGGAGCGGGTAGCTTTTCAGGTGGGGCTCCATTTTCAGGGGCGGAGGATTTGGAGAAGGGAAAATAATCAGTGCAAAGCTTTTAGAAGTTTTACACAGTGAATGGTCGGAGATTTCCAAGTTTTCACTGTTTTAAGGCTTTCAGATAAAATGGATTCGGTTCTTCTACATCATACAAGTTCTATTACCGTTAAGCAAGTATAATTTCTTTTGAGTAAACTACGACGCATGTCACTCAATTATGGGTAAAATTATATTTTGGTCACTTATTTATTATAAGTTACACTTGGGTCACTCAGTTATGGGTAATGTTACATTTGGGTATCTTCATATTTAAAAAGGTGACTCAAATGCAACCTTACCCATAATTGAGTGACTCAAGTGTAACTTTTAATACTTGGATGACTCAAATGTAACCTTACCCGTAGTTGAGTGACCCAACTATAACTTTTAATAATTGTGTAACTTAAATGTAACTTTACTCATAATTGAGAGACCTTCATAGTAGATTATCTTTTTATAGAATTTGAATGGTGATGATTAATTTATTAATTTCTATAGAAACATGTAGTTTTATTTAGAAAATATAGTAATATTCAAAAGGATAATTTTACAGTAAATGTTATGTACTACAATGTATCATTATTTAAATATACTACAATATATCATTAATTATTTTAATTAGTTTTGAAATTTTAGAGACGGAAAGTGGTATTATTCTCTTTTAGAATAAAATTTTTAAAAAATAATTTTTATATTACTTTTTTAGATTTTATTTTACTTTTAATTCAAAAAATAATTAAACTTTTATTACTATAATAATTCCTACATTCATTTTAATATTCGGAATTATTATAGTAATAAAAGTTTAATTATTTTTTGAATTAAAAATAAAATAAAATTTGAAAAAGTAATATAAAAATTATTTTTTAAAAATTTTATTCTAAAAGGGGAAATAATACTTTCGGTCCCTAGGATTTTAAAACTAATTAAAGCATTTAATGATACATTGCGGTATAAATGAATAGTGGTACATTGCCGTACATGATATTTATTGTAGAATTATCTATATTCAAAATTATGATTATGATTTACAACTATAATAGTAAATTAAATATATAATTGGATATTCTCATATAACAAATAAAATAAAAAATTAGTCATTTGAGATTATAAAAGGACTATATAAGAAAAATGTTAAAAGTCCAACCAAAAGACTCAAACAAAAGATAGATACGAAGAACATCAATAATCAACGATGAAAGATAAAAAAAATATCATCACTAATATAAAAATGTATATAAAAATAAAAGACACATAGACGAAACAGTCTAATGCCACAACTCAATCGCAAATAAGAAACAATGATTGTGAGCGTCTATCCAAATTTAACTCGAGGGTCCAAAACAGGGAAGATCAACAGGATAACCAAATAAGCGTCACCTTGATCGGTCAATGTGACGTCAATCCAACCCTGTGAAAAAAATAAAAAGAATAGCCAAATGACTGACAATGAGGACAAAAATGTATCAAAAGACATAGCAAAACATGCAGAAAAAACATGTCACAAAGTCAAAATTATTCTTATTAAAACTAGAAAGAAAAAAAAAAAGCAAACATGTGATATAATAAATCAAAGGAAAAAATTATCGACGATTAACATTAAAGATGGTGTCGTCGCCGACCAAACAAAGACTAATTTATTAAAATTAACGGATAAAAATCCGTCTAATATTTATTTAAAAAATTTGTCCCATACATGGTTTTTACTTTTTGTCCTCTAGTATATATATATTTTTAAACATTTCTATACAATATCTATTCTAACTGGGTAAATACATTTGGCCAGTTGGTCAAGTTACTCATCTTTGTTCTCTCATATTCTCTTAAGGTTGCGGGATGGAGTAATTTACATTTTAAATTACTGAATTTAATATTTACTTTTATTTACATCAGAAATTTTAAATTTAATCAAATTACATTATTAAACTTTAATTATTAATAAATTAAATCATTTATACTAATATTGTTAAATAATTCAAACAAATAATAAATTTGACACTTTTTACTTAACATATTTTTCACATATCATCATCAAATAATATTTAATTGATAATTTTAATAATTTTCTATAAAAAAATTTCCGATACATTTCATTTAAATAAATTCATAGGAAAAATAACTAAATTTCTTATATATCCTAACAAAAATATTTAAATTACCAATTAAATATTATTTATTAATGATATGTGAAACATATGTTAAATAAAAATGTCAATTTTAATTTTTTTCCATTAAAATTATTTAACGGTGTTAATATAAATAACTTAGTTTATAAATAATAAAAAATAAATGATATAATTGATTAAAATAAAAATTTATAATATAGATGAAAGTGAGTATTAAGTTTAGTGATCTAAAATGTAAATTACCTTGCAGGACGCTAATGCTGAATTTGAGATAGGTTCTTGTCTTTGTCTTGACATGTGAGAAAACTAAGAACAAAACAATATAAAAAGCAAAAAGCTGTATTGCAAGCAATTACACAACCAACTATTCCAACAAGTTCAACACAAAATTTCAAGGAAAATTATTCGGTACACATTCTTTTCTCGTGAATATAAGTAATCTACCCTTCATGCTATTTGTTGATTGATACCGAGGGGTCTTGAAATTCAAAATAGTTACTTTCTGCAATAAGAGCTACCGAACAAGATCCCAAAAAAAATAAAAGTCTTAAAATAAATTAAATTAAAAGTTTATAAGAAAAAATAAAATATTGTACTTCATAAATTCTGATTCATATTATACTCATTTTTTTATATTCAAAAGTAGGTCTACCGCGCATATAACAAGTCAATAAATTTTAATTTTAATTTTAAATTGAATACCCTATTTTAATAAGAGAAAAAGTTTGATACCCAATTCGTGTAAAATAAAATTTACACGTGCTTTTCAAATTTAGGGGTTAAGAGTTTAGTTTAGGGTTTAAAGTTTCGGAGTTTAGGTTGTAAGGTTTAGAATTTGAAGTTTAGGGGTTAGATTTTAAGGTTTAGGGTTTAAAATCTAGGGTGTTAGGGTTAGTTTTAGATTTTATAGAAGGGTTGTATAAAAATATTTTACACGGACTGTGTATCAAAATAAAACCCTTTTAATAAATTGCATAGAGCCAGGGGTAAAACCAGAAAAATATTTAAGGGTGTCATTTTTCTTGAATTATATATAAATGTGTCGATTATTTATAAACTAGCGTTATTTGTAACCCCTAAACCCAGCCCAGAAGAAAAGACCGAATTTAGGAAGTTACGATTGAAAACTTTTCCCTCAAGAAAATAAATTTTAAATATTATACTTTAATTTAAAAATAATATAAATATAACTATAGTTTAATAAATATCTCATAATAATAAAATACAAATATCATAATTAATATTCAAATATTTAAATAAAATTTCTGAAATAAAGCCACAATAAATGAATGCCAAAAATAATCCCAAAACATAATTGATCTCAAGGTTTAAAATTACATCAATATATTCAAATAATAAATAATTATCTGAATAACTAAAAATAGTTTCGTACAAAATAATAAAATAACCGGATATAAGGTGAAATCCTCAAGTACCACGTCGCCTAAAGTCCAAAGATATATGTAAGAAGAAACTATGAGGAGTAAGTTAAAGAGCTTAGTGTGTCTCTAGAGTGCAAGAAAATTATAGTCGTAAAACAAAGTAATATTTTCTCAAGTTTCTTTAAAAATATAAAACAATGGTACAATATCACAAGCGTAATGCAATGCACCCAACTACAACCGCCAAGAGAAGAGGAAAGTTCCCCAAAACTCCTCACTACAACCGCCAATCCGAAGTGGAATTCAGCCCGAAGGGTGAAACCACTGAACTTCCTCGTACAAATCCCAACCCAAGCTCATACATATATGATGTTGAGAACTCAAATTCATAAACATAGTTCCATAAATCCGATATTCCATAAACATACTTCAAAAATCCATAAATCCTGATTTTCGTAAATTATGATGTTCCGTAAATCAAATATTTCATAAATCATAATTAAAATCACATTCTAAAATCGTATGCATATGATGTCAACCATACAAGCCATAATGCAAATCATAATCACACAAGGTGTAAAACCATATAAAAATTATTTATTTATAGCACGGGAAGAAAACACACATTGCCTCAGCAAACTCAACCTACTGAATAATGTGTTTCCCACGATCAGAAGCACTGGGTTTAGATGTATTGTTACCTATGAGAATAATCCTACGATAACACTATTACTATTATCACTATGATCAAAGAACTATTCATAAATACTAATCTAACAAAATTTAATGAATACTTATCTGATTTGAATAGTTGATCTTCAAATCAACCGAAGATATAGTTGAATTGAGCGGTGTCAGAGACTCAACGGGGTTTGATCGAATTAAATAAATAAAAAGAAGAAAAGAAAAAAGGAGATGCGATTCGAACACAAATAGAGAGAGGAAGAGGGGAAAGTGCGTCTGCAGGCTTGAAAAAAAAAAAAATGCCGCAAGGTGAAACCAAACTTATATATATATAATTTTGGATAAATTACAAGGTAAGTCCTTATTCTTTTTGAAGATTCAGAAAGTAGGTTCCTAATATCAATTCTTTATTTAAAAAGTCACTAAATTTGTTTAAAATTCAATTAATTCCTAAATTTTTTAATTATGGTTTCATATTTAAATTCCCAATTTCTAGGGATTTTTATTTAGGGATTTCAAAATTAGGTTTTTCTAATTGGGGGCATTTTTTGGGTGTTACAACTCTCCCACCCTTAAAAGGAATTTCGTCCTCGAAATTTTCAAACTTAGCGATAGATCCAAAAAATTAACTGACGCAACTTAAAATTCTTCGTTCTGAATTCCTCATTCTTCAACATAAAATGTAGCATAAAAATCTATCTACAAAAGGCAATAATCATAGAATTAGAGTTGGTACTTGGAGTTTCTATTCAAAATATATCTTTAATTCTTTAAAATATCAATTTATCAGAAAATCCCATTTGGCCTGAAAATATTTAATATGCATGCAAAAATCATTTTTGGTTTAAAATTTTATGTAAGCCTCAGAGTCTGAGGGTTGAAATTAGATCTGATACCACTAAATATAACACCAAAACCCGGCCCAGAAGAAAAGATCGAATTTAGTAAGTTACGATTGAAAACTTTCCCTCAAGAAAATAAATTTTAAATATTATAATTTAATTTAAAAAGAATATAAAAATAACTATAGTTTAATAAATATCTCATAATAATAAAATACAAATATCATAATAAATATTCGTATATTTTAATAAAATCCCTGAAATAAAGCCACAATAAATGAATGCCAAAAATAATCCCAAAACACAATTGATCTCAAGGTTTAAAATTACATCAATCTATCAAAATAATAAATAATGATGTGAATAACTAAAAATAGTTTCGTACTCAATAATAAAATAACCGGATATAAGGTGAGATCCTCCAAGTACTACGTCGCCTAAAGTCCAAAGATATCTGTAAGAGGAAACTATGGGGGAGTAAGCTAAAGAGCTTAGTGTGTCTCTATAGTGCAAGAAAATCATAGTCGTAAAACAAAGTAATATTTTCTCAAGTTTCTTTAAAAACATAAAACAATGGTACAATATCACAAGCGTAATGCAATGCACCCAACTACAACCGCCAAGAGAAGAGGAAAGTTCCCCAGAACTCCTCACTACAACTGCCAATCCGAAGTGGAATTCAGCCCGAAGGGTGAAACCACTGAACTTCCCCGTACAAATCCCAACCCATGCTCATACATATGTGATGTTGAAAACTCAAATTCATAAACATAGTTTCATAAATCCGATATTCCATAAACATACTTCAAAAATCCATAAATCCTGATTTTCGTAAATTCTTATGTTCCGTAAATCAAATATTTCATAAATCATAATTAAAAACACATTCTAAAATCGTATGCATATAATGTCAACCATACAAGCTATAATGCAAATCATAATCAAACAAGGTGTAAAACCATATAAAAATTATTTATTTATAGCACGGGAAGAAAACACACCTTGCCTCAGCAAACTCAACCTATTGAATAATGTGTTTCCCACGATCAGAAGCACTGAGTTTAGCTGTATTGTACCTATGAGAATAATCCTACGATAACACTTACTATTATCACTATGATCAAAGAAGTATTCCTAAATACTAATCTAACAAAATTTAATGAATACTTATCTAATTTGAATAGTTGATCTTCAAATCAACCGAAGACATAGTTGAATTGAGCGGTTTCAGAGACTCAGCGGGGTTTGATCGAATTAAATAAATAAAAAGAAGAAAAGAAAAAGAGAGATGTGATTCGAACACAAATCGAGAGAGGAAGAGGGGAAAGTGCGGCTGCATGCTTGAAAAAAAAAGATTGTCGTAGGGTTAAACCAAACTTATATATATAATTTTGGATAAATTACAAGGTAAGTCCTTGTTCTTTTTTAAGATTCAGAAAATAGGTTCCTAATATGAATTCTTTATTAAAAAAGTCACTAAATTTGTTTAAAATTCAATTAATTCCTAAAATTTTTAATTAGGGTTTCATATTTAAATTCCCAATTTCTAGGGTTTTTTATTTAGGGATTTCAAAATTAGGTTTTTTTAATTGGGGGCATTTTTTGGGTGTTACAACTCTCCCACCCTTAAAAGGAATTTCGTCCTCGAAATTTTCAAACTTAGCGATAGATTCAAAAAATTAACTGACAGAACTTAAAATTCTTCGTTCTGAATTCCTCATTCTTCAACATAAAATGTAGCATAGAAATCTATCTACAAAAGGCAATAATCATATAATTAGAGTTGGTACTTGGAGTTTCTATTCAAAATATATCTTTAATTCTTTAAAATATCAATTTATCAGAAAATCCCATTTTTCCCGAAAATATTGAAAATGCATGCAAAAATCATTTTTGGTTTAAAATTTTATGTAAGCCTCACAGTCTGAGGGTTGAACTTAGATCTGAAACCACTAAATGTAACACCTAAACCCGACCCAGAAGAAAAGACCGAATTTAGGAAGTTACGATTGAAAACTTTCCCTCAAGAAAATAAATTTTAAAGATTATAATTTAATTTAAAAAGAATATAAAAATAACTATAGTTTAATAAATATCTCATAATAATAAAATATAAATATCATAATTAATATTCAAATATTTAAATAAAATCCCTGAAATAAAGCCACAATAAATGAATGCCAAAAATAATCCCAAAACACAATTGATCTCAAGGTTTAAAATTACATCAATCTATCAAAATAATAAATAATGGTATGAATAACTAAAAATAGTTCCGTACTCAATAATAAAATAACCGGATATAAGGTGAGATCCTCCAAGTACCACGTCGCCTAAAGTCCAAAGATATCTGTAAGAGGAAACTATGGGGGAGTAAGCTAAAGAGCTTAGTGTGTCTCTAGAGTGCAAGAAAATCATAGTCGTAAAACAAAGTAATATTTTCTCAAGTTTCTTTAAAAACATACAACAATGGTACAATATCACAAGCGTAATGCAATGCACCCAACTACAACCGCCAAGAGAAGAAGAAAGTTCCCCAGAACTCCTCACTACAACCGCCAATCCGAAGTGGTATTCAGCCCGAAGGGTGAAACCACTGAACTTCCCCGTACAAATCCCAACCCATGCTCATACATATGTGATGTTGAAAACTCAAATTCATAAACATAGTTCTATAAATCCGATATTCCATAAACATACTTCAAAAATCCATAAATCCTGATTTTCGTAAATTCTGATGTTCCGTAAATCAAATATTTCATAAACCATAATTAAAAACACATTCTAAAATCGTATGCATATGATGTCAACCATACAAGCCATAATGCAAATCATAATCAAACAAGGTGTAAAACCATATAAAAATTATTTATTTATAGCACGAGAAGAAAACACACATTGCCTCAGCAAACTCAACCTATTGAATAATGTGTTTCCCACGATTAGAAGCACTGGTTTAGCTGTATTGGTACCTATGGGAATAATCCTACGATAACACTATTACTATTATCACTATGATCAAAGAATTATTCATAAATACTAATCTAACAAAATTTAATGAATACTTATCTGATTTGAATAGTTGATCTTCAAATCAATCGAAGACATAGTTGAATTGAGCGGTGTCAGAGACTCAGCGAGGTTTGATCGAATTAAATAAATAAAAAGAAGAAAAGAAAAAGGGAGATGCGATTCGAACACAAATCGAGAGAGGAAGAGGGTAAAGTGCGGCTGCAGGCTTGAAAAAAAAAAGAATGCCGCAGGGTGAAACCAAAGTTATATATATATATATATATAATTTTGGATAAATTACAAGGTAAGTCCTTGTTCTTTTTTAATATTCAGAAAGTAGGTTCCTAATATCAATTCTTTATTAAAAGAGTCACTAAATTTGTTTAAAATTCAATTAATTCCTAAATTTTTTAATTAGGGTTTCATATTTAAATTCCCAATTTTTAGGGTTTTTTATTTAGGGATTTCAAAATTAGGTTTTTTTAATTGGGGGCATTTTTGGGGTGTTACAACTCTCTGACCCTTAAAAGGAATTTCGTCCTCGAAATTTTCAAACTTAGCGATAGATCCAAAAAATTAACTGACACAACTTAAAATTCTTCGTTCTGAATTCCTCATTCTTCAACATAAAATGTAGCATAGAAATCTATCTACAAAAGGCAATAATCCTAGAATTAGAGTTGGTACTTGGAGTTTCTATTCAAAATATATCTTTAATTCTTTGAAATAACAATTTATCAGAAAATCTCATTTTGCCCGAAAATATTGAATATGCATGCAAAAATCATTTTTTGTTTAAAATTTTATGTAAGCCTCACAGTCTGAGGGTTGAACTTAGATCTGCTACCACTAAATGTAACACCTAAACCCGGCCCAGAAGAAAAGATCGAATTTAGGAAGTTACAATTGAAAACTTTCTCTCAGGAAATTAAATTTTAAAGATTATAATTTAATTTAAAAAGAATATAAATATAACTATAGTTTAATAAATATCTCATAATAATAAAATACAAATATCAAAATTAATATTCGAATATTTAAATAAAATCCCTAAAATAAAGCCACAATAAATGAATGCCAAAAATAATCCCAAAACACAATTAATCTCAAGGTTTAAAATTACATTAATCTATCAAAATAATAAATAATGATATGAATAACTAAAAATAGTTTCGTACTCAATAATAAAATAACTGGATATACGGTGAGATCCTCCAAGTACCACGTTGCCTAAAGTCCAAAGATATTTGTAAGAGAAAACTATGGGGGAGTAAGCTAAAGAGCTTAGTGTGTCTCTAGAGTGCAAGAAAATCATAGTCGTAAAACAAAGTAATATTTTCTCAAGTTTCTTTAAAAACATAAAACAATGGTACAATATCACAAGCGTAATGCAATGCACCCAACTACAACCGCCAAGAGAAGAGGAAAGTTCCCAATAACTCCTCACTACAACCGCCAATCCGAAGTGGTATTCAGCCCGAAGGGTGAAACCGCTGAACTACCCCGTACAAATCCCAACCCATGCTCATACATATATGATGTTGAAAACTCAAATTCATAAACATAGTTCCATAAATCCGATATTCCATAAACATACTTCAAAAATCCATAAATCCATAAATCCTGATTTTCGTAAATTTTGATGTTCCGTAAATCAAATATTTCATAAATCATAATTAAAAACACATTCTAAAATCATATGCATATGATGTCAACCATACAAGCCATAATGCAAATCATAATCAAAGAAGGTGAAACCATATAAATATTATTTATTTATAGCACGGGAAGAAAACACACATTGCCTCAGCAAACTCAACCTACTGAATAACGTGTTTCCCACGATCAGAAGCACTGGTTTAGCAGTATTGGTACCTATGAGAATAATCATACGATAACACTATTACTATTATCACTATTATCAAAGAATTATTCCTAAATACTAATCTAACAAAATTTAATGAATACTTATCTGATTTGAATAGTTGATCTTCAAATCAACCGAAGACATAGTTGAATTGAGCGGTGTCAGAGACTCGACGGGGTTTGATCGAATTAAGTAAATAAAAAGAAGAAAAGAAAAAGGGAGATGCGATTCGAACACAAATAGAGAGAGGAAGAGGGGAAAGTGCGGCTGCAGGCTTGAAAAAAAAAGAATGTCGAGGGTGAAACCAAAGTTATATATATAATTTTGGATAAATTACAAGGTAAGCGCTTGTTCTTTTTTTAAGATTCAGAAAGAGGTTCCTAATATGAATTCTTTATTAAAAAAGTCACTAAATTTGTTTAAAATTCAATTAATTCCTAAATTTTTTAATTAGGGTTTCATATTTAAATTCCCAATTTCTAGGGTTTTTTATTTAGGGATTTCAAAATTAGGTTTTTTTAATTGGGGGTATTTTTGGGGTGTTACAACTCTCCCACCCTTAAAAGGAATTTCATCCTCAAAATTTTCAAACTTAGCGATAGATCCAAAGAATTAACTGACACAACTTAAAATTCTTCGTTCTGAATTCCTCATTCTTCAACATAAAATGTAGCATAGAAATCTATCTACAAAAGGCAATAATCCTAGAATTAGAGTTGGTATTTTGAGTTTCTATTCAAAATATATCTTTAATTCTTTAAAATAACAATTTATCAGAAAATCTCATTTTGCCCGAAAATATTGAATATGCATGCAAAAATCATTTTTGGTTTAAAATTTTATGTAAGCCTCACAGTCTGAGGGTTGAACTTAGATCTGATGCCACTAAATGTAACACCTAAACCCGGCCCAAAAGAAAAGATCGAATTTAGGAAGTTACGATTGAAAACTTTCCCTCAAGAAAATAAATTTTAAAAATTATAATTTAATTTAAAAAGAATATAAATATAACTATAGTTTAATAAATATCTCATAATAATAAAATACAAATATCATAATTAATATTCGAATATTTAAATAAAATCCCTGAAATAAAGCCACAATAAATGAATGCCAAAAATAATCCCAAAACAATTAATCTCAAGGTTTAAAATTACATCAATCTATCAAAATAATAAATAATGATATGAATAACTAAAAATAGTTTCGTACTCAATAATAAAATAACCGGATATAAGGTGAGATCCTCCAAGTACCACGTCGCCTAAAGTCCAAAGATATCTGTAAGAGGACATTATGGGGGAGTAAGCTAAAGAGCTTAGTGTGTCTCTAGAGTGCAAGAAAATCATAGTTGTAAGACAAAGTAATATTTCTCAAGTTTCTTTACAAACATAAAACAATGGTACAATATCACAAGCGTAATGCAATGTATCCAACTACAACCGCCAAGAGAAGAGAAAAGTTCCTCAGAACTCCTCACTACAACGACAAATCGAAGTGGAATTCAGCCCGAATGGTGAAAACACTGAACTTCCCCGTACAAATCCCAACCCATGCTCATACGTATATAATGTTGAAAACTCAAATTCATAAACATATTTTCATAAACTCGATATTCCATAAACATACTTCAAAAACCCATAAATCCATAAATCTTGATTTTCGTAAATTCCTATGTTCCGTAAATCAAATATTTCATAAATCATAATTAAAAACACATTCTAAAATCGTATGTATATGATGTCAACCATACAAGCCATAGTGCAAATCATAATCAAACAAGATGTAAAACCATATAAAATTATTTATTTATAGCACGAGAGGAAAACACACTGAATAATGTGTTTCCCACTATCAGAAGCATTGTGTTTAGTTGTATTGGTACCTATGAGAATAATCTTACGATAACACTATTACTATTATCACTATGATCAAAGAATTATTCATAAATACTAATCTAACAAAATTTAATGAATACTTATCTGATTTGAATAGTTGATCTTCAAATCAACCGAAGACATAGTTAAATTTAGCGGTGTCAAAGACTCAGCGGGGTTTAATCGAATTAAATAAATAAATAAAAAGAAAAAAAGGGAGATGTGATTCGAACACAAATCGAGAGAGGGAGAGGAAAAGTGCGGTTGCAGGCTTGAAAAAAAAAAGAATGCCGCAGGGTGAAACCAAACTTATATATATATATATATAATTTTGGATAAATTACAAGGTAAGTTCTTGTTCTTTTCTAGGGTTCACAAAATAGGCTCCTAATATCAATTCTTTATAAAAATGTCACTAAATTTGTTTAAAATTCAATAGTATCAATTCTGGAAAGATGTTCAGCTTCACCAGCGCTAGTAAATGCTCAAAATGAACATATTATGTATGAGGGGAACTCCATAGAATGAAAGTAGGTGGCAGATATTTGGTGTAATAATACGTCATCAGAGACGAATATAAGATTTTATGTTAGAGAACGAATAAAATTTTAAGGGGACGGATTTATAAAATTTTAGGGGGCCAAAAATATATTTTTAATAGAAAATACATAAAAAGTTTTTTAATTTTTTTAAATTACACATAAATTTCAAATTTTTAAAAGAGACGACTGCTCTCCAACCCCCTTTGAGTCCGTCCTTATATGTCATATACAATATATGTAAAACAAGTACCACAAGCTACAGAGTTCAATGGTAATTTGATAACTAAAATCATGAAATGGTTACTAGGAGTGAACCAAAATTACTTGCACAACACTCGTATCTGTCTGATTCCAAGTGCACCATAAATCAACTCACTGTTTCTTTCCGAATGCGACAAATGACCTAATATTATCAGACATCAAAGTTCCATACAAATCTTTCTACACAATGCTTATAATAATCATCATTTAAAAAAAATGGCAAATTTTCACTTAATTGATATTAATGCTGTTAATATTGTCTAAAAAGATCAGGATATCTACGAATAATAAATTGACATTAATTTTGACTGAATGATTAAGAATGTTTATATTATCTCATCTTGTATGAGTTCAAATCCTAATATTTAGAACGCCAGGTGATCTATTTTAATGCAAAAAATTCAAAAATAAATAAATTAAATAAAAAAATAAAAGATAATATTACCTAATTTGAATAATTATGAGAGTAAAATTACACATTTACATTTATGACATAAAAATTTTAGGAGAATTATGTAGTTTAAGTATTTGAAAAGAGAGAAAGAAACGTTTTTCATGGTTTAAGCCTGGCAATATAATACACAGCACCTGAACATCTATCTTATAGCAAAGAAAAGGAATCATTATCACTTTAAATATCATTCAAAGTAAAAACAAAGAAACTTGATCTGTAAAACTAGATTGAAATTGAATTATGTATATAGGGATAACATCCACTCAGTGTGAACTTTTAATTTTATACGTTTTCTCAATCGTTGGATGAGAAAAATAAATGGCTGAAATTAACTCTTTATTTTTTTCAATTAATAATTTTCAATTAACTCACTGTTAATTTCAGCCATTCATTTCACTCATCTAACGCTCCAAAAAACGTGTAACTGGATCCTATCTCATATATATATATAACTATGTTGTTGAGTTGCTAGATCCAAATAGAATCTCTCTTTCAAGCAGTTCAAATATCTCTTTCACTCGATGAGTAAATTTATCGGTTATGTTCTGAGATATTCTCAGCTGGAAGTTGGTGCTTTTAACTTTAACCCACACGATTTTGATGTATGCATCGCATTTGCAAGCATTCTGAGCTAAACTGGACTTCTCAATCTGGTACCTAAGCTTCACCTGCATGCATGAAACCAGAATTAAATTTGCAAATAATGAAAGCCACCACATGTAGCCATTAGTGGCCAAAGAACGGGAATCGCTTGGCTTTGGCCTTTTACATACACGAAAGTGGTCACTAAACGGAACATCGTGCAGCAGCATGACCTCGTTCACAATCCACCCCTCATCGTTTGCAGTAGGATGTTTTTGTTGCGTGCATGAGACTTTTCCACCGAAGATCGAAACATGACGATTGAACTTGTAAGTGACTCGTCTTTCGTAAACATCACTCTTCTGCTTTACCTGTTCCCAAGAAGCCGGCGCATAGTTAAGGCAACCAGATTTTTCCATGATTTTGTGCTCCAATTCTCCCCCATCAAAAATTTCCATTAGTGATGTTATCTGCAGGATGCCGAATGCAGTTACTGCACCAATATATTAAACATAACTAGTTTCCAATAAGCATGCTAACAACAATAGATGTAGATTATGTAGAAAGTGATCATTCTGCTAATCATAATGCAGTTCCTAGATGCATAATTTGAATGTAAAATAAGAAGTAAATTCAGATTAGGACGAAGGTGGGGAAGAATTTACACAGATAGGGAGTTCAGCAGTGTAAATCTTCAACATCTCTATATCTTCCACATCTTGTTCGAGTATGACAGGTATTTCCTCTTGTTCCTGCTGCTCTTCTTCAATCTCTGCTCGTTGATCAGTTGTAAAAGTTCTTGTTCTCCACAACGCCATTATTGTCCTGTCGTTTAATACGGTTGATAATCACATTTTCATGAATAGAAAACACTATGATAGGAATCAGAAGATGATTATATCCAAGGGAGCTGCATTGGCCTATTTTCTGTTCTTTTGTTACATTAATACCTGCAGGCTTCATTGAATGACACAAAAGATTGAAAATGAAATCTTAGTCGTCCTTCTTCATCTTGTGACTTTGCACCATGCCTTGCGTCGAGACCTCGACCCTTCCCTAGAACTATGACAATAGAAGGGCTAACAACCGACGCCAGTGATGGAGGAAGCACTTGGATGCCTTCTATGTCTCCCCAAAGGAAGAAAAACTTGGTCTTGCGTCCAAACAAATTGGCATAAAACCCCACAATTCTTGCAGACAGAAAGAGGCGGCCCTGCATGCATACACAATTTTTTTTCCTGTTTCAAGCTATGTATTCTTATAAATGGAAGTGCTGTGATAATATGTAGTGACATGGAAACTGTGATCAGCACCTGCACAGGCAGTTTTCTCTTGAGCTGACATGTGAAGTCATTTATAAGAAATTCTTCAGGCGGCAATCCGAATAGTTTCTGAAACGTCGAATTCTTGTGAGGTGAACGTAGATTCAACTGCAAAATACGAACTCTGAAGTTACACAAATAAACACCCTTATGGATGAATGAACTATTGTTCTAAATGATTATCTTCTGTAAAATGTCTCTCAGTCTTACCTTCTTGCCTACTTCTTTTTCCATCTTTGTTAAATATTCCTTTATAGCTTCAACTCCTTTGTTATTGTCTAAAAATATTCTCAAGTGCAACTTTGATTGAGAAGGCTGAGCAAGCTTTCCCTCAAGTGAGACCCACAAGTCACTCAGTTCTGAGGGTGTATGCTTCAAAAGATTGATCTCACAATGCCCAAGCGAGGCAGCCTGGTCAAAAGGACCATCGAAATCGAAAACTTCGACATCCAAGACTGATGGGGGTTCTTCCATGGCATCGAATTCAAGTATCTCTGCATGGTATCATCATCGAAACAGGTTACACATATCTTTTGAAGAATTTTCGAAGAATTTACCGAAAACGTCTTTTTGAGAAATTACCTTTCCATTGAGGATCATGAGTTTGTAGCTTGACAGAGCTTGTTCTTGTTTTGCCATTGCAGGTAAAAACGACGTAAGGGTCTAAAGATTCCGTTGAGTTCAGGGATGCCAAATTAACACCCTCCATCAAAGCTACTGTGAGAACCCATCCGTCGCCTTGTGCTTTGATTCCGTGATCACTTCCTGTTACCGTAAATCGACATGTAAGTTTAGTTGTGATTGTGAAGTATGGATAAGGTAATAGTAATTAGTCACCTATTTGCAATCTAGCTTGTATGAAGTGAGAAGCCATGCTGTAAACAAGCTGCAAAAGTATAACTAAAATTCCACTTGTGAGAAGCTCTCCGAAACTATCAGGCAAGTCAAGTCCTTCGATTTCCAAGCCTTGAATTTTGGAAGAATCACAAAGTAAAACATGCAACAGGAAATACAAAATCACGAAAACGGTGAAAGCAACGGTGAAATTCGCAAAGTATTCGATTGCCAATTCCCAATCCGACTGGTGTTCTGTTTCCAAAGCTGACAGCATATGATCCCTGTCTGATAATTCCATGGGATCCAGAATCTTCAAATTCTGAGCTAGCAAGTCAGAAAACTGATCAAAACTCTCCTTCAGTCCCTGCTTAGCTCCTCCTTCGATCATGCTTCGCATCATCGTGCTCTGCTGGAAATTAACTCTCCATGATACCATGAGATGAGAAGATTCTTCTCCTGTTGGTACCTCCGGTCCAGGCATTATCTTGTAAAGCAATTCGATCTTGAATGTACTTCCATACGGAACTTCAGGAGTACTTACAGTTACCAGGATGGCAAATTCATGTCCACTAGCTTTGACATAGGTTTGCTCTTCAGTTGCTTTAACAGCCTTTACTAACTTTGTTGCAGCCTTTATGTACGTAATAACTCGTGTTAAACACGAAACATCCTCGGATTTCCACGTCCATGGCCCCTCCTGGACATCTGTTGTTCCCTGCAGCTGTGCCAGATCTTTCGAGAACTGTGAATCAGGTGCAAACAGAAACTTATTTAGATCACATGGGGCTACGATGTACATCTGATCAACAAGAACACCTCCATCCAGGTTTTCAGGAATATCATCTTGGTTGTGCTCTAACTGCATCATTTCTATTGCTTCTTCAAAGCTACAATTAGAGTGTTCCTCCTCATGATCTGATACGGTAGAGGAAAAGTCCGACGGAGAATCATCCATTCTCGAGACTTCTTTGTTCTTATGGAAAATCTTGTCAAGCCGTCCTGTAATAGTCTTCACAACCCCTTTGGTGATTTTCAGACATGGAGCTTTGGCACGAAACATGTCTTGAGATAGTTTGCACGATCTTTCAAATTCGTCATCGTCCTCGTGGTAAATGTCAGATTGTGCATGAGGAAGATGGTTGATCGAATGATCATGCCCTTTTCCATGCAAAGAAAGGGTGAGAAGAATTTTTCCTGCATTGATCAGCAAAAACATACCGTGAATTCATTATTGAAAACCGAATCCTTACCATAAGTAGAATGTGAAGTATAAAGCAGACACAATCAAAGCAAAGATGGATATAATTAAATCCATCATAGTTCATCTAGCAGACTAAACCTGAATATAATACATATACATATATATAAGTTCACTATATCCTGGACAGTGATTGTTCAAAGATTTAAGGGATAGTTGCAATTCATAAAAATGAACCCTTTAATTTATAATATGAAAGAGATATACGATTTTTTTTCAAATAAAGGTTCTTTAATACAAAAAGATGTTAGATAACTCTTTTGACCAAGATAAAAATGCCCTACAAACATATAAAAGTCTAACATTTCCACTTAAAAAGTAACGTGCTTCTTTCATATTTTGAAACAAAATCTTTTACAACACTATCGACATCAACTATCAGTTAAAATAAAATTAATGATATTGAGAAAGAATAACTCATTTTGGATTATCTTTCTTCGAGACTCTGTTGGTTCGCACCTATTGCACCTATTGCATATGTTCAAAACTACCGTGATCCTAGAATTATGATCCTAGAATAGATTAAATTAAAAACATAGGCAAGTTGTAAGATATAATCATGGTATATGCACACAAATTCAAGTCCAGTCAGACTTTTCTAATTGTCAGAAACCAGTAAGTAGCAGGAAGCATATAGTCATATAGATAGCATTCATTGAATCATTTTAAAGATAAAATCAACATTGGCACAGGACCATAAGAAGATAAAAAGAGGCAAAAGTAATGAGCAGGGAGCAGGGACCAGAATCTTTTGCAATGAAGTTCCCAGTCTTGGTTTTGTGAAGAGGAAACCAAGTAGGAGGCAAGGTCTGATTATTCTGATCAGCAACCAAGGCAAGTGGAATCGCAACGCGTCCAAGCAAACACTTGGAAGCATTGAAGAAAGAAGCATCATGTTGGAGGTGAAAAACAGAAACAACGAGTTGTTGGGCGCCGACATCGTCATGAACTCTGAAAACAAACTCCTCGTTCCAGACGGGGCTGAGGGTGTTGGCTAAAGTCCTGGTCTTGGATTTGCGCCTGCCAGCTTGGAGTTTGACGTAGGTGGTCTGAAGGGGTAGGTCTTTGGCTTGCAACACGTAAACGTAAAGCCTCATCACGGTGGGGTGAAAAAGATCAAATTTTAAAGAGAGGGCTTTTGATTTGGACGTGCGGCGTGTGTATGTAATTTAAAGCGGTGGGAACTGGGGTCTGAAAAGTGAAGGTCAAGCCGACAATGCTATATTCCTCAGCCAGAGAGACGTGAATACGTCAGTAAAAGGACACGCTATTAGTATTTTCTTTATCATATTACTATATTGTAGTGTGCCTGTAGATAGACTAATGTTTTTGTTTTTTTGGTTTGGAGGGTCATATTAATTTTCATTTAAATTTTTTTACAAATAACTAAAAATACTTAAAAGTTCGGTCCTCAAACTTTAATTTGCTCATCATTTAAGCGCTTAAACTTTAATTTGTCAAAAGTTATATTTTTTAATTTTTACAAAATCTTAATTTGCCTTAAATTTTGGTTTGCTCACAACAACAAAAAAACAAAGCCTAGAAAACTATAGGGCTTGTTGCAGTATTCTTGTGGTAGTTTAAAAAAAATAAAAATGATTTGGGTTATAAATTAAAAGATTAGGTTAAATATTTGATTTATAGGTCGAGATAAAATTTAATTTCATAATTTTTCTTTTAATTTTTTTAATAATAAAATATTATTGTATTAATCAAATGATTTCAGTGAAAAAATATTGTTATATTTAATTAGATGATTCAGATTCAAACAATTTATCAGTACGGCGTGTGAATGTGTTATTAAAAGACTAAAATTAATAAACAAATATTATATTATTTTTGACGGTTAAAAAATACTATTGAAATTGAATATTATATATAGATTATTCTAATTTATCTAAAGATTTACACAAATATGTTTAACAAATTTCTACGAAATTTTCACATGCTTCTTGCATTTTAGTCCTCAAGATTTTCATTCTCTTCTAGAGTTTTATAATTAATTATATTGTGGGTCACTTCATGAGTATACATCTTCAATACGTGACTATTTAAATTATTAAACTATTTCCCTTTTACAAAAAAAAAATCATATTTGGAATTAATTAATCTATCATGTACGATTTGCTTTCATTTTTTTCTAATAAATTATCTCACTAGACGTTGATTCAGATAGAGCATTTTCAGTTGATATATAAAATCTTATTATTTTTCTTAAAACCGTAAATTGATTTGGCAATCGATTCACAATACTTTACAAATCAATTACTTTGTGAACTTCTACTTCACAATATTTTGTATAGTAATCTCAATAAGAAAAATGATATTCATACTATTTGATTTTTCGTCCAACTAATAAATATCTCCTGTAATATTGATAAGAGTAAAATATAACGGAGATCACTCATTTATAAGAAAGGTTGTATTTAGGTCATCCAATTATTAAAAATTATATTTGGGTCACTCAATTATGGGCAATGTTATATTTGGGTCACTCTTCATATTTAAAAAATATATCAATTTAGTTATTTTTTCTTCCAAATCACTTGTTTATCCTCGTTAACACTAGAATACTTTATTTGAAATTATTAATTAATCTAATACATAAATTGATATATTTTTTAAATATAAAGGGAGGACCGATTGTAATATTACCCATAATTGAGCGACCCAAGTGTAACTTTTAATAATTGGGTGACCCAAACGTAACCTTATCTATAATTAAGTGACTCAAATATAAATTTTAATAATTAAATAACCTCAAATATAACCTTACCCATAATTAAGTGACCTGTTGTAGTTTACGTTACTGATGAAAACTCTATCATAGAGGTAATGGACAAATCGTGTCATTTAAGGTAGCTAATAATTATATCAACATAAAGAGATTATTGAAACGATATTTTAGCTTAAAACACTGTTAAAATATTTTAAAATTTTCCGACAAGAAGTTAGTCTAACAGAAATGAGGTGTTAGATTATTAAGTAAGGCCAAGAATTTTAAATCTTAATATTATAAAAAAAAGTTGGGTCGATAGAGTCAAAATATTAGTCAAGCTATGAATCAAATACGGGTAATTAAATAAAAAAATATTTTGATACACAGGTTGTGTACACAAGTCTGTATATTTACACTATAAATCAAAATTAAACTTAAGCTCTAAAAAACTAACCCCAAACCCTAAACTCTAAATTCTAAACAATAACCTTAAATTCTAAATACTACAATCCAAACCTTTAAACTCTAAGCCTCTAAAACTAAAAGGTCTGTGTAAACTTTAATTTATACAGAATGTGTATTGAAGTTTTTTTTTACTTTTTTAGACAAATATGATTATGGTTAGGGTTGGACCAATTAGCGAGCTAAATGGGCCGAGTAGGAAACTGAAAGGCCCAAAAAGCACATCTCGTTAAAGATTTGTTCCGTAATACTTTAGAAGTATTTTTTTAAGACGAAAAACAATACAAAAACAAATAGTTTTTGAGTTAGGTCGTTTTTATTTTCACTTTCTTAAAAATCGAAGAAAATGTGTTTGATTGAAAATTATAAAATATTTTTTAAAAAAATGAAAATAAAAATGTGTGAAGATTTAAAAATATAAAAAGATGTTTTTATTATTTTTATTGAGAATATTTTAGAAAAGTGGAAAACAAGGGTTTTGTAACTTTTATTTTATTTAAACCGAGTTCGAATTTTACCAATTTTAAATTTTTGGTTTACTTAATTATATTTTATTTATAATAATAATTTTCTAGTCAATATGTCTCTAAAGTTCGAACCTGGATTCACTCTTTAAGAAAGGAACATGTCTTGTCATTAGATCTAACTTTGATCAATTTTTTTTTATAAATATTAAAAAAATTCTTTTGATAACTATTTAAAAATATTTTTGATAACAACACAAAAGAGTAAAATTCGAACCGGTCAATCCAAAAATATTTTTCAAAAACTATATTTCAATGCCTACTCTGAACACAATGGCTCTGTTTGACAATTAGTGGATAGTTGATAGCTGATTGCATTAGTTAATTTGACTAGAAGATTATATAAGTTGATTGAATAAAAGTGTTTGGTAAAATTAACTGATAGCTGATTGTAGCGGTGAGCGTTCGATCAAGTTGAGTCGAGTTAAAAATTTCCGAGTTATTCGAGTTAATGCGCCATATTTTACAACTCAAACTTTATTTGAAATTTTCTCGATATTCGAATCGAGTTCGTGAAATTCGAATTGAGTTCGAGTTGAGTCAATTTTTCGAGTTTCTATACAAATTTAATTATAATTATTTATCAAGTTATAGTACGGTTTGATTCAAATTTAAACAACTTTCTTTAATCATATAAGATATGCATATATATTTCTTCATATATGAAATATATTTCTTCATATATATTTTTATATCTGTATATTTATCAGGAAAGATTGAGGGACTCGAATCGAACTTAAAAATAAATCTACTAATTACTAAATTTTTTGAGTTATTTGAGTTATTCGAATGTCCATTTTACAACTCAAACTTTATTTGAATTTTTTTCGAATCGAGTCGAGTTTATAAAATTTAAAGTCAAGTTAAAATGAGTCGAGTTTTTTCCCCTCAAGTCGAGTTGAAAATTTTGGTTTATTCGAGTCAAGTCTTGCTCACCCCTATCTATTTGATTATTTAAACAAGCAAAATGGCATATAATGACATAATTATATTCGATACTTGTTTAATTAATTTGACTATGAAAAATATTTTTTAATATAACATTACTAAGCATATTTGAAGAATCTATATATGAATTTATTATTTATATAATTATTTTTAATATAATTTAATTAATTATTAAATTTAAATACAAATATAAATGTGTGAAAATAAAAAAATAAAAATTATTAGTTTACAAACGTTACAATATAAATAAGTGGGGATGAAGAATTAAAATAAAAATATTAAAATTTAGATTATTTGAAGATTTTTTATAATTATTAAAGGTAGAGTAATCTTTATAACTCTTATGTTAAAATTTCTAATTTTAAAAAGCTCATATTAACAATTTTTTTTAAATTAGATATTTTACCTAAATCTATTATTCTAATTTTTTATTTACTAAATATCTAAATTAACAAATTTAACTAGTCACCTCTAATATTAACTCAAGCTTGTCGTTGTAGTTCAAAACGTTATTTACCCAAAGCCGAGGCTAAAGGCACGTAAAGTAAATTCAAACCGCCATGCCACTCGAACACGTTGATATTTTGAAAATCAATTACATTTATAATTTATAAAAGAGAGGATGCTACAGTTCTCGGCGTTCATGACGCAGTTCCCATCTACGGCGAGGGCTGTTCCGCCTTCGCATCTGCTCCCTTCTCAATGGCTCCAACCCCACAACGAGGAGCTCCTTCTCGCCATGGAGGAATCTAATCTCGAAGACAAGGTAATTTCAAATTCCAAAACCCCCTCTCCTAGGGCTTTTCACCTCACATAAATATAATTTTTATTTGCTTTCTCGGAAATGATTTGTATTTTTATTTATTTTTTATTTCAAAGGTAATTTTGAAAAAAAAATAATAATAATCATACAATTTTAATTAGGTACATTGTAACGAGTAAATCATTTTTGAAAATGATTAAATGAAAAATAAGTATCTAAATTATTATTTTTTAAACTTTAGGTGGCTAAAGCAGATTTTGATAAAAATAAGTGCATAAAGTATCAAACGTTACAATTTTAAGTCTAAAGTTTCGACTGTTACAATTTTAAGAGTACGCCCGTTTAAAAAAATAGTTATCCAATAAAAATGTGACACATGTCATGCTTTTTTATTATTAAAAAATTTAAGAAAAGAGTATATTTAAAAAAATTCAAAATTCTTAAAATTCTCCAAAAGGTCTCAAACCCTAATACCTAAAACCATAAGTTCTCCAAACTGTCGTTGTCGCCGGACACCACCATTGCCGTCTTTGGAGGCAGTCGCCCATTTCTCCCAACACCTATTGCCGGTAACCAACAAAAGGCATGCCAATTAGACATGAACGTGAATGGTTCTATTCGAACGACGTTCGATTGACACACTTACTAACGGTTTTCGGCGATGGGTTGTTGGGAAAATAGGCGGTGGCCTCCAGCGATACATTTGGGTATTAGGGATTTGGGGCTTTTTTAGAATTTTTAAAATTTTGAGTTTTTTTTTTTAAATCAAATTCTTTTTTTATTTTTTAATATAATAATAAATAAAAGCATGCCACGTGTCACACTCTTATTGGGTAATTGTTTTTTTAAACGATCGGACACTTAAAATTATAACGGTTAAAACTTTAGGCACATATTTTTACAAAAAAAATACTTTAACCACTTAAAGTTCAAAAAATATAGTATGAGCACTTATTTTTCATTTAAGCATTTTTGAAGAAAAAACGATCATGTCATTTTAATTGCGCTCGATTTAATGAATGCCGTGCTTGATACGTGTTTGTAAGAGATTCGTGTTGCTAAAATGGAGGACTCTTTCCCTCCTGAAAGAGATAGGGACGGTCTGAACTATGGAGATAGCGTCAGATTCAGAAATATTTTTGAGTGCGATCATTTTTAGTCGGTTTTTTATTATAATTTGTATGTAGGTGAACACAAATTAAATCTCAGGATGGACACAATCAGTAAAATGGATAAGTAAAAGAAAAGAAGTAAATTCAGATTTCAGGTGTGCATTTGCCTACCCGAGTATGCAGCGGATCCGCCACTGCATGGAGGTTCTATTTGCTGCTTGGATTGAAATACTGATAGAGCTAAATTTGTCTTTCTGGTGATTTAGTGAGTGTGCCATGTAAGTTAATAAAATTCTTAGCCTTCATTTGAACAAGAATTTAGTTCTCATTATCATTGTTGATTAATTATGCAGTAGTAATGCTATGCTTTTGATATGATCAGTGTCTAAGTGTTTAAATTGTACTTCTAAGGTACCTGATCCTTTAAAGGTTTCTATGCTGCAGGGGTTTGAAACTTGAGACTGCATGAAGGTCCACTGAAACAGGATTTAACAAATAACTTGTGTCAAAAACCATGGTTTCTTATACTTTGGGGCTTGTCCTTCCCCTAATTGTGCTCGGTTGCTAGGTTGAAAGTTTCGGAACGAAACAGATTAGAAGTTGAGTTAAAAAGTGTTGGATGCCAGGACTTAACTTGAAAATGGATTAGTTGGTGATTACATGTTTTTCCAGTTCCCTTTGAAGTTGATGATAGAGTGCAATCAACTTGAAAGATTGGAGAAAACTTTTTCATCTCTCCCTGTCTGTTCTTTTTTTTATGAATTCTCACGTCAGATTACAAGTAGTTTACGACGTCAGTAACATGCATATCTTTACCATATAACTCGATAAGAGTATGTGATTGGATTCGGATTGTTAGAAATGAGTAGAAGCTGATGTTATTGAAGCAGTTTAACGTGTTTGCCGCTGTTGTTTTGGTTGACACTTGTGTAATTATTTCTTTTGCAGTTGAATGAAATCAGGGATACCAACAGAAATTTGGTTGTGATCGGGAAGACGACTGCCGATAATGATGCAGATGATGATGATGCTGACAATGCAGAAGAATCCGAGGGTGAGGAGTTTGAGCAAGAAACTGGTTGGTTGTTCTCTTGTTTACGACTCTTGAAAAAATCCCTGTTGCTAGTCTCTGTAAAGTGCTGCAATGTAATGTTTCCACAAAGCCTGTCAACAAGCTTCAATCAGAGTAATTTGATCAAATGATTTTTCATTTTCAAGAATACCGAAACCATTTTTAACCATCCCGGCCGGATAATTTGACGTTAGGGAAAGGTTTCGATGGGTGAGGCTGCGCAGAGAAAGAGAGAAGGGGCAGGTAAGTGTTCATTTTCATGTTACAAACCCAGATTCAAATCTTGGATGTGTACTTGATATCCGAACTGATTTACTCGATATCGACCAAATATGATGATTGATGACCCGAATTTGACCTAAAATTTAAAATGAACCGAACTAACATTACCCAAATTTTAGTTTAACTGAAACGAACCCAAATCGATTCTTAACCGAACTAATTTCACCCGAACTGAATGTAACTCGAAATAAAGAAAAGATATTAAAAGAACAAAGAAATATGAGATGTGAACTACTGCACAACTTACCAAAAAGTCATATATATGGGTGTAAAAAACTGATCCGACCTAAAAACCCGATTGATCCAAAGGTTGACTTGAATAAAAAAATCGACTGATCTCCTATTGACCCGATATTAATTCGAACTGAAATCAATCTATCCAAATTACTATAGACCCGAACTAAAATCGAACAAAACCTAAATTGAATATAATCAGATCTAAAATAACCCGAACTAAAAATACCCAAACCCGAATGGCACGTTTGCTACTTACAAAACGAACATGTAATTGTCGTTTTGAATAGTTGTCATTTTGGGTCATTGAAAAGAGATGAGACAGGTCCAGCAAATGCAATTAACAGTTATTTTTGAACTGGTTTTTGAGGCGGCTAATCCTATTCTACTCAATGACCAAGCCGAATAGTTGTCTATTTCACAGTTCCTAATCCACCCCCACCTACCACCTCCCATGGAGCCATGCCCACCACCTCTCCGCCGTCCACCGCCATTCCTCCTCCTCCTCCTCCTCATATTAGTCTCTCCCACTTTTGCTGTTGATTTCCTCTTCAACTCCTTCACCACTGCCATCAACGCCGCCAATCTCACCCTCATCAACGATGCCCGGATCGACACCTCCACCGTCCGCCTCACAAACGACTCCAACCAGTTCTCCTTCGGCCGAGTCTTTTACCCCACCACCCTTCGCATGAAGCCAACTTCTAATTCCTCCTCACTCTCTTCCTTCTCCACATCCTTCGTTTTCTCCGTCTCACCGGAAATCTCCACCAGCCCCCGGGTTTGGCCTCTGCTTCGTCCTCTCCAACTCCACTTCCCCTCCAGGCGCTCTAGCTAGCCAATACTTCGGCATTTTCACAAACGCCACCACCCCTACTGCGGCTCCCCTTCTAGCAATCGAGTTCGACACCGGTCAAAATCCGGAATTCAATGACCCCGACGGCAACCATATAGGGATCGATTTAAACACTATTATATCCACACAAACAGCTCCGGCTCAGTATTTTAATTCTTCAAACGGTCGTTTCGTTCCTTTTAACATGCGGACGGGTCAAAATGTCCACGCTTGGATTGATTTCGATGGCTTAAATTTGAGATCAACGTCACCGTTGCTCCCGTCGGAGTTCCCAAACCCTCGAGGCCGACGCTTAATTATAACGATCCGGTGATCGCTAACTATGTTGCGAGTGAGATGTTTGTCGGGTTCTCCGCCTCCAGGACTCAGTGGGTCGAGGCACAGAGAATTTTAGCTTGGAGCTTGAGCGACACCGGCGTTCTTCGAGAGATTAACACCACCGGTTTGCCTCAGTTTTTTTATAGAACCACCGTCTTCTTCTTCTTTGTCGCCTGGGGCCATCGCCGGGATCGTCGTTGCCTGTGTTGTTTTCGTAATTATTTGCGGATCTGGATTGTATTTGATCAGGAAAAAGTTTAGGGACGAAAGTGAAGATGAAATCGAAGATTGGGAACTCGAATATTGGCCGCATAGCTATTCTTACGATGAGCTTAAACAAGCTACCAATGGGTTTTCGAATGAAAATCTTTTAGGCTCCGGCGGGTTCGGTCGTGTTTTTAGAGCCACGCTTCCGAACCAGACGGAGGTTGCGGTGAAGTGCGTGAACCATGATTCCAAGCAAGGATTAAGAGAATTCATGGCGGAGATCGAAAGCATGGGAAGACTCCAACATAAGAACCTTGTCCAAATGCGAGGCTGGTGTCGGAAAGGCAATGAACTCATGCTCGGTTACGATTACATGCCTAATGGAAGCCTTAACCGTTGGGTTTTGGACAAACCGCAGAAGCTTCTCGGTTGGAGACAACAGCTGTTGGTGTTGGCGGACGTGGCGGAGGGTTTGAATTATCTGCACCACGGCTGGGACCAAGTTGTTGTTTGTAGAGATTGAATGTCAACATAAATCTTTAACATGATATTAAAAATTAAACGAACACGAATTGAACATGAACACCTTCAAAAATAAATAAATGAGCATAATTACAACCTTCTTCGTTCAAGCTCAGTTTATTTACACCCCTAACAATCAGTCTATTTGATCTAATGGGATGAGATATTAGATCTTTTAAGTAAGTTAAGTGTAAAACTCTTGACGTTGTGAATGAAACACAACGTTGTTCGTTCAAGCTCAGTTTATTTACACACCTAACAGTCAGTCTATTTAATCTAATGAGATGAGACATTAAATCTTTTAAGTAAGGCCAGTGTATGACTCTTGACATTGTGAACGTAACAAATTGGATTGAGAAAGTTGTCTCATAATAAGTCTTTGCAGGATCCGATCTAGATTAATTAAATGAATTGAATACTAGTATTTATAAATAAAAAAAAATCGTTATGATATTTTTGAACCGTTGTTACTTTAATGATGTGGTACCTTACTGAAAAGGTTAGTTTTTAATTTGACTTTTAAATTTAGATAAAATATTAGTATGGTCCATAACTTTTATTTCATTCATTTTTCATTTTTTTCTTTCAAAAAACAAATATAAAATTCAACCTATAATCCGGCCACTAACGCCGGTCTTTGAATCCATAAAACTCTAAATCAATCCTAGTATTATATGCTGATTTTAGTTTTTTAATAGTATTGAGGTGATTACAAGATATTATATGTTCATATTTTTTCTTAACAATTTGATAATGCACGCATAACTTGCAGATAAAATTGTTTGCACCCGGGTCTTATAGGATGAACATCATCATCTTTTCTATTAAGACCACTCGTTGAATTTGACTTTATTGATAACGATTCAAATGGAAATTCTGAAATTAGTTCATTTTATGATTCATAGGTTTGCTCTGTCTAATGGATTAACTGAGTTCATAATGTCTTTTGAATATTAATGCTCTAAAATGTTTAATTTAGTACTCGAAATATGTCTAAAATCGAATGACCCGAAGGTGAAATTGAATATTTTTATTAATTAAAATATTTGATATCTAAAACATACTAGTCTGGGTCAGTTAATTCATTTTGTTACTAAACGGAAAATTAATTATTGAGGATCGAATTGAATGAATATTGATTAGTCTTTTTTTTTTATAAACAAGGGACTGAAATGAATTGCTAATGAAAAAAAGGGATTTAATGGTGTTTTGCCCTAAACACCTTAATGGTTTGCTTGAAGCAAATTTGGTATGGGTTCTATTGACCAAAGAGAGAATAGGCCGATAATTGTCTGGATTGTTATATTTGTTTTTGTTATGATATAATTATGTATAATAATTATCATTATTTAATTTATAGACTAATTAATTTAGCTCGGGTAATTTTAAATTGAAAAAAAATTGATACGCATGTCGTATAAACTTTAGTATACACGTGACTTTTAGTTTTAGGGGTTAAGATTTTAGTTTAGGTTTAAAATTTAAGGGTTTAGGTTGTCGGGTTTAGAATTTAAAGTTAGTCTTTAGAATTTATAGTACATGGTTTAAGATTTGGGGTTTAGTTTTTTAAGGTTAGGGTTAGAAATTTAGGGTTTGAATTTTATAGTGTAAATATACATGCTTTTGTAAAATTACTTTTACACAGCATGTGTATCAAAATTTTACCCTTTTAAGTTTAGTCATTGTCATTTTTTTTATTTTGTTTAACCGAAGACAACATCATCTTTAGTGCCTGTTGTTGACCACCGATACTCTTTTGTTTTACGGTTTATCTCTCATCTTTACTTTTTTATAAGAATGATTTTACATGTATGACATATTTTTTTGCCTTTATGACACGTTTTCGGTTTCTTATGTTAGTCTTTTTGTCGTCATTTTTGTTTTTCAGGGTTGGATTTGACATTGACTCGACCGATTAAGATGACACTTAATTGTTATCCGGTTGATATTCCATGCTTTGGACCTTCAGATTGGATTTGGATACGCGGTTCGCGTTCGTGGATAGCTTTCTCACGACATTCGGCTTTGATTTGTGATTATCGTTGGTCCTTCAGTAGTTTGATATTCTTTTGTGGTTCGTTTGCTGATGCAATCAAATCTCTTCGTATCTATCTTTTATTCAAGTATTTTGGTTGAGTTTTTTTTAACACTTTTATTGTATGATCTCAAGTGACTAGTTTCTTTTGAGTTATAGAAAAATGTCTAAATTATATGCTTAACTTACTATTATAATTGTAAACACTCACTGTAATCTTGAATATTTTTTTAATAAAACTAACAGTTTTTATAAAAAAAATTAATTTAGATGAGCATTGTAGAATGATTTTCTAATTCAATTTGCTTCGTACAAGACTTGAATCCTTGATTTCATCGTGCTTAAAGAGATTTATTGTTTCATCTCATTGTAACATCTAATTGTCTGTTATGATATGACATATATTTTCGGTATAACCATCAAACTACATCATTACTCAAATCTTTGATTTTACTTAAAAATTTATCTCTCATCTCGTTATATTAATTAATCGATATATCTGATACAATATATTGATGTCTTAAAACAACGATTTAGGAGACAAACTCCTCAGCTGCACTAATCAAGCCCCACCAACTAGGGGTGTTCAAAAAATATCTGACCCGGTTGACCCGATCTGACGACCTAAATTTTAAAAAGTCGAGTATTTCTTTAAAAATATCCGACTGGGCTAGATATTTAACCCGAGATTTTCCCGGGTAGTTGAGCCGGGTCTAGACCGATTTTTTTTATAACTGGGTACCCGACCCGATACTTTTAATATATTTATTTTTTAGTTTTAAATTATATTTTTATTTTAGGTTCCTTAATATTTTTACCTAAAACTAAATTTAAATCTCTAAATTATTTCTATATTTGTGTTATGTACTTTTAAGTTTTAAATTTTTTAAATATATTTTTTGATTAAATAGAAAACTATTACATTTCTATACCGAAATTCGAAAGAAAAAACAAAATTAATATTTTTGATGTATTTTTAGTAATAAACTTTATAATATATATATATATATATATCCAAATATTTTATCTTAAAATTAACTTTAAATTACTAATTTTTATGTTTTGATTATGTATTATTATAAATTTTTAAATTTTATATATTTAATATATAAATTTTTAAAATTTTAAATTTAAAAAATAAATAAATAAAGATGTGAATCGGATACTTATTATTCAATTTTTTAAGTATCCAAATTTTAAGGGTACCGTCTACAGTGGACCGAGACACAGCCGGCATATATAGTACCTGAGTATCCAGGAATGAACACCCTACGGCACCGACACGCAATTTTTTTTTTTTTTGACAACACGCAATTGAAACAGAAAAGAAAAGAAAAGACCATACCTTCTAAAACTTTTCACAAGCTTCTGCAAATCCTAGAGGAAAATGGGTGGCTTCACGCTCGGGGAAATTTCAGGGTTCAGTGAAGAACTGATCAAGAACACATGCTCAATTGCCATGGCAGCACACAAGTCACCGGACAAGCTATTCTTCGTAGAAAATTCTCGTACCTCATCCCATGTCTTCTTCAGCTTCCCCGGATCCTGGTCTACGGCTCACTGGTTCACCCGACCACCTTTCGGGGAAATCAAGGTTGACCAGTCAGACTTGCTGTGTCCGAAGGGCAACGATAGAGTTGCCACATCTCTTAGAAGTATTGGTCGGGATGAACTCGCAACTGTTAATGAAGGGTTTTTGAGAAGATTTGAGGGGATTTTGGCCACATCTTCGCTTCAAACTGAGGTACAGATTAAATTACCATTGAATTCATATTTTTGTTCTTTGAATTATCCATTTACTTATGTTTATGTACTAATTGATTTGAGTTTAGTATTAGTTTTACTGAAATTGTGGGATTGGATTCATGGACTAACTTTTTCTAGTTAGGCTTACATAGAGGTGGCGAATTCGGTTCGAGTCCTTTAGGTCTGATTACATTCGGTTTAGGTTTGGATCGGGCCTAGTTTGATTTTAATTCGGTTCTATAGTGATTTGGGTTGGGCATTGGGTCAAGTTGGTTAAATATCGGTTCAAGTTTGATTTTGGGTCAGGTCAATGTCTCAATAGTAATTGGTCGGTTTCGATCGAGTTTTCAAGATGTTGCAACTTTCTATACCTCTATATATGACTTTATAAAGCCAGTATATTTGTTTTTTGCTTTGTAAAATTTCAGTATCTTTTTTGAATTGTCTTCGGTTTGAGTTACTTTTAGTTCGGGTGAAATTGGTTCAAGTCTATTTGGCTCGGTTGAAAAATTAGTTCGGGTCCAATTGGGTTCAACTAAAATTTAGGTCGGCTTCGATTCGATTTATTTTGAGTTTCGGGTCAAATTCGGACCATTATATTTTGGTCGATATCGAGTCTCGGGTCAAGTTTTCTGGGTCTAAGCTTACGCGGTGTTAAAAGGGCAGTTAAAAAGCAAACCATTGGCCAAAATAATGGATTTATGAAAGTGAATGAGCATAGTTTGGAGCTGATAGCTATAAATTTTGATGTTTGTCAGGTAGAAAAGGCTATTTTGGAGAAGAGGAAGATAGTTTTTACTGGACATTCTTCTGGTGGTGCTGTTGCTATTCTAGCAACAGTTTGGTTCTTGGAGCAGTACTTGAAACTGGAGAAAACTTCGATGTCGCCTCTTTGTATGACTTTCGGATCCCCTCTCGTTGGTGATTTCATTTTCAACCATGCTCTTACCAGAGAGAACTGGTCGCAGTACTTTCTGCATTTTGTGATGAGATATGATATCGTCCCTCGGATTTTGCTTGCCCCTTTGTCTTCCATGGGGTATGAACTAGAGCAGATCATGTGTCTGTTGAACCAAAAGGCGATGTTTTCGATTCAGGGATCTATTGTTGAAGCATCGAAGTTTTATGAAACAGTGATGAGAAATGCATCAGCTGTTGTCAGCCATGCTGCCTGCCGATTAAAGGGAAACACAAATCCGATATTGGAAACAGTAGCAAGCATCATTGAGCTAAGCCCTTATAGGCCCTGTGGAACTTTTGTGTTTTGCACTGGACATGGGAAGCTGGTTTTGGAAAGAAATGCGGATGCTATTCTGCAACTACTGTTCTATACTTCTCAGCTGTGGTCCGAGAATGAACTTAAATTAATCTCCGAGAGAAGTCTCAACGACCACTTCAATTATCTAAGTGAGCTTCAAGAAAGTTTAAATAAGCCACTCATTCAATTAGACCATTTGGAAGGGATTCCACTCTCGTCAAATGGCGCAACTTCTGAGAATGGATTAAAAAACACGGCCTTAAATGACCTTGGCTTGGTAAGCATCACTTTCACTTGCTCAACTTGTCAACAAATATGCCCTTCACTTGATCACAATCGTGTCAGAAAGTCGTGTTATTCCTAACATGGTCCCCTTGCTGGTGTCTTTGATTTACAGAGCGTGAAAGCCAGGTTGTGTCTTCGGGCTGCAGGAGAGCATGAAAAGAAAAAAATAAGCAACCAGCAAAGAATGGATAGTAAGAAGAAGGATATCATATCGGGACTTCAAGCACTCGAAGAGTACAAGACCAAATCTACATTTTGCAATGTGGGCTATTATGATGCCTTTAAGCTTTCAAAAGATGAGGATGATTTTAAAGCAAATGTAAAGAGGCTGGAACTAGCAGGAATATGGGATGAGATTATTGAAATGATGAATAGGTATGAACTTCCTGAAGGATTTGAGAGCCGAAAAGAATGGATAGAGCTCGCAACCAAGTACCGTCGGATTGTTGAGCCTTTGGACATTGCCAACTACTATCGACACGCAAAGAACGAGGACACTGGACCCTATATGTACAAAGGCAGACCAAGACGCTACAAATACACCCAAAGATGGCGTGAGCATGCCTTGAGAATGCCTGTGGGATCAAGTGCTGAATCATGTTTCTGGGCTGAGGTGGAGGAGCTGCTGCTCCATAGGACTACCAACCCTGGAGCATTTGAAGATATCAGGGAAAGAACTATAAATCTGGAAAGAAAGTTGGAGGAATGGTTTCGTAGTACGCAAATAAGCAATGATGTGTTTTTGAAAGGCTCCTCTTTAACCAAATGGTGGATGACACTTCCTCACCAACACAAATCCACCTCTCGAATCCAGCGTTTAATCAACAGCTAAGCTGAGGTAGTTGGTGACTGATCTGGCAGCTCATTAACTGCAGTTACTTGTTTCATTTTGATGCTTGCTATGAACAGCTTAATCAGCACAGTGGCAGCAGTTCCTACAGTGTCTAGTGATGTGTACGGCTTTGGCGTAGTGGTTTTGGAAGCGGTATGTGGCGACAGAAATGGAGGAAGAGCATGTATTGATTGATAGGGTGGGAGGAAATATTGAAGCCATAATTAGTGTATTTATTTGGAACCTTGAAAATTGCTGCTTTGTGTTGTTCTAGCATGTATGTGACTTTTTTTGTTTTGAGTTTCAATGGTTTGCATCTGGATTTTTATTGCATTCATAATCTCATATTTGTTTCATCAGTCTTTTAATCTTCTTGTATTTGTCCGAAATTATGACACGATTGTCAGGCTATATATCGTATAATATTTCACACAAATATGGCTATCCAGTGATGGGGATAACTTGAGGCTACCAGAAAGGCAGAAACCAAAAGGAATACTACAATCACATACGATTACATTCATTGAAATGTAATTTCTTTCATTTCACCCTCACAGATAAACCAACTACTAGAACTACTACTATATATATTACCTGATCAGTTCATATTTACTAAGACAGGATATTTTGTTAGACCAATATTTCTTTCTATTGCACAAAATGATTGTTATTATTATATCTAGAAACGCAGTATTCCCGAACATGAGACAAACACGAGCCATCTCTGGCCAGAATCCCTTCCAGGTCTCCTATAATTCTGGCCAACCATATCTCCAGGTTTCTTTGTACTTCCTGTAAGTTGTTTCTAATGGAATCCATGGATCGTTTCATGCCCACTTTGGCCGTGGCTGAGCTTCCAACATCATTCTTGTTGCTGTAACTCTTCCCGATCTCGGTTTGTAATGCCATTAGCTTTTGTCCAGTTTCAGATGCATGCTGCTGAAGCCGAAATGCTTCCAGCAAAAACTCGGTCTGTCTCTGCGTTTGAAACTCTAGACTGAGTGTAGGTTCAGAGGGATCACTAGCCTGCTGCAAGATTAAGAAAAAAAGATTAAGCCAAACAACATAGTATGATGGATCATCTCCAAAAATTATTGTTCATCCAAGTTAAAGACAAAATTTTACTATTTTTATTATTATCAACTGCAACAAAATCAACTTTCATCAAAACCGTAGAAAACCAAGTCCTAAATGGAAATGAATCATTTGGTTCCTCACATAATCCTATTACATGTGTTTGAGTTCCAATTTAAAACTTTATGTGGTATATATGTCTTACCATTCTTTTGCAGAGATCATCAAACTTTGCAGTAAGAGCTTGATATCTTCTGGCCTGCTTTCTCATCAATGAAGGTACCCTTGAAAAATCACCTTTACCAATTTTTTCCAAATTCAATAGTTCCTGTTCAAGAAGCTTTAGTTTAGAGGAAACTCCGGTTGATTCACTGTCTACCTTCCAAGGTGATTCCCTTCTGAAGAAAAAACATAAATTGCTCCTTCATCAGCCACAGCATTTCACATGGACATATTTTAAAAGGAACCAATATCTAGACTGTTATACTGTACCTTGCAACAAAATGCTTCATATGATACAAAGATTCAAGAGATTCATACTGTACATCCTGCAAGCATAAACATCCAACAATGAACCTTTAACAGTCACAGATGTAGCAAAATAACCAGGAAGAAATCGAAAAAGGGCAAAGAAAAAGGCTCGTGAAATCCTCAAACTTTCAAAGTCCAAATACAAAGTTGAGAAATCCTCAACATCTATCATGCTTAACAATGCGATGATGATCGCTCATTGATTCATTCTCCCCTCAAAGACAAGTACAACAAGACCAGAATCAAGAAAATAGCACTTTTGACAAGTATTAAAAGTAGTCATGATCAAATCCGTCTAATATCTTCAGATGGTAATAAATAGTGCCTACAAAAAATTCTAGTTTATCACACACTGGTTTTAAAACTATACTATTTTTCACGATTATGTTCGATAATAATCATAGTTGATTGAATGGAGGCTAGTTGGCAATGCTATGAAAGGAACTAGACTGACAAATTTTAAAGTACGAGAATCGATTCAAAATCATATACATGCTTCTTGAAGCTGTTCTTTGGTTGCAAGTTGCAACTAATTGAGGCCTTTTTGACTTTTGTAGGAAATTGTATAGGTTATGATGCAGTAGTCATGTCTTAGTTAAGGGTGGTCCAGCCACATGAAAGGGCTTAATCACAAACCAAAAGCTACTTTTTGTGTGGGCGCCAAACCAACAACATATCACGAAAAACAAACAAAGGAATCAAGTAAAGAGGGAGGACTACATTCATTAAGCATTAATGATAACGAGACTAACGCACAACTCAATACAAACTAAATCTTCTGAATGATGAAGATGCATGAGCAAGAAGACATCAATCCGATGATTCTGGATTCATGAATACAGTGCTCTCATGTTTGACCAGATTGTTACGGCCCCTTCTAAGTTCTAAGCAGAGGCTTCTTTATAACAAATAAATATATAAAAGTAAAAGGATTAAAGCAGTGACTTTTCTATTTAAAAATTCAACAATGAGAATTTCTATTAACTCTCTGAGAAGCAGAAAAAAGTAGGATAAAAGAAAGTACAGAAAACAAAGAGTTTGCAGGAAAAGTTATAGTTTTTCCCTACTGATTTGAGGTTTTTCACCATAATTTGTCTCCTTTATTCCACACAATCAGAAGAAAATAAATAAATAAATAAGAAAAGCTATGAGATATTTCAACATATTCCCAGTAAAGAAGAAGAGTGAAACAAACCTGCCAAACAGTAGCTCTATCGGCCCAAAACTTAGTAAGAAGCAGAAGCCAATAAATCTGAAGGGAAAGGGAAATTCCCGTTGTTTGCAAAATTAAACTTGACTCGGTTCTCCCCGGTGTCTTCCGCCGCGAATTCCTCCTCCGTTTGCCCTTGTTCACCACCAGCAGCACTAGATGTAGAGAAGAAGCCTATAATGTCCTGGAGC
The DNA here is from genome assembly GCA_019671005.1 of Hibiscus mutabilis. Classification (NCBI taxonomy): domain Eukaryota; kingdom Viridiplantae; phylum Streptophyta; class Magnoliopsida; order Malvales; family Malvaceae; genus Hibiscus; species Hibiscus mutabilis. The sequence goes on from CM033744.1 coordinate 38,206,964, forward strand.
TCCTCGATTCTCCGCTTGGATTCATGGGTCTCCTTCTCCAGCTCCTCGATCTTTGCTCTCTGATCCTGGATCTGCTGCAGAAGCTGTTTCTCCTCCGGCTTGCCACGCGTTCCTGTGGGAAGCGAAGATCTCCACCACTCTGGCGTTTGCTTTGGAGTCCTCTTTCCTCCTCGACTTCATCTGCCTCAGCTGCTCCTCGGCCGTCAAAAGCCTCGCCGTGATCTCTCCCACTTGGGTTTGTAACTTGGGGATCAAAGAGAGTGAGCACTCGGGGATGTAGGCCAAGAAAACACTGAAACTAACTCCGAGATACAAAGAAAGTAGCTTCTGGGTTTGTTGCCTCAGAATTTGATTCTCATTTTCTTCACCTTGGACTTCACATCCGCCTGCGGTTGCCATCAACGGAGAGGAAGAAGGAAAGAGGGGAGAATTTACACCAATATTGTGGAGGTTTTTTTTTAATTCCAAAAATATGTTTCCTTCAAAATATTTCCTACAATATGGTGATTTACTTTAAATAAAAAAACCAAAGGTTTATAATTCGTTTTTAACAGTATTTTATCAAAAAATATTAAAAAAATTGACTAAAGGCTTGAAATTACAATCGGTCTTTAAACATTAGCATATGACACGTGGCACGCTGGGAGAGCAGTGCGCACTGTTCAAAGGCGGACTGTTCTTCCTCGGGTGTTTGAACAGTGCCAGGATGGGTGGGGTGCGGGGGTGGCAGGCGGGCAGGGTGGCAGGCGCACATGGTGCTGGCATGCAACTGCATGCATGCGGGTAAGGGTTTTTTTTTAATCTAATTGGGTAAAATGGTAGGCGGGTTGGGTGGTTAAAATTTAAAGTAGTTGCGGTTAAATAGGGGTTGAATGTTGGTATTTTTTGTGTGAAATTTTGGAGAAGATAAATTAAAAAAGAAGAAGATTTAGAGGATATTTTGTAAGTATAAGATATGTATTCTATTTTAGAAAAGTTTTTGTATGAATGTTTTTTTGTACTTACGAATTTTTATTATTTTTTTCAGTAAATTATTTGAATTTTTAAACTAATAAGTTGATTTAGTTATGTAATTTAAACGTATTAGAGTTAAAATTTAAGATTCGTAGAATTTTAGCAAATTATAAACTAAACTAAAATATTATTATAACTTTTTTGTTTAGTTTATTTATTTTTTATGTTTATTATTTTTTAGAGAACTTGTGTGGGTGGATTTGTTAGTTATTGAATGGAATGGATTTTGTTAAGGGAAGATAGGACTTGAATGATCAAAATAGTAAATTAGTGATTAGTTTGTAAAAAAATTAAAATTGATGGGTTTTGAAGACAAATTATTTAAATAATGACTAGTTTGTAAAAATCTTAAAATTGAAGGGTTATTTAGGCAAATTAGTAAATTAGTGAGTAGTTTGTAAAAATCTTAAAATTGATGGGTTTTGAAGGCAAATTATTTAAATAGTGACTAGTTTGTAAAAATCTTAAAATTGAAGGGTTATGAAGGCAAATTAGTAAATTAGTGAATAGTTTGTAAAAATCTTAAAATTGATGGGTTTTGAAGGCAAATTATTTAAATAGTGACTAGTTTGTAAAAATCTTAAAATTGAAGGGTTATTTAGGCAAATTCGTAAATTAGTGAGTAGTTTGTAAAAATCTTAAAATTGATGGGTTTTGAAGGAAAATTATTTAAATAGTGACTAGTTTGTAAAAATCTTAAAATTGAAGGGTTATTTAGGCAAATTAGTAAATTAGTGAGTAGTTTGTAAAAATCTTAAAATTGAAGGGTTATAAGGCAAATTAGTAAATTAGTAACTAGTTTGTAAATATCTTAAAATTGATAGGTTTTCAAGGCAAATTATTTAAATAGTGATTAGTTTGTAAAAATCTTAAAATTGAAGGGTTATGAAGGCAAATTAGTAAATTAGTGACTAGTTTGTAAAAATCTTAAAATTGATGGGTTTTGAAGGCAAATTATTTAAATAGTGACTAGTTTGTAAAAATCTTAAAAGTGAAGGGTTATTTAGGCAAATTCGTAAATTAGTGAGTAGTTTTTAAAAATCTTAAAATTGATGGGTTTTGAAGGCAAATTATTTAAATAGTGACTAGTTTGTAAAAATCTTAAAATTGAAGGGTTATTTAGGCAAATTAGTAAATTAGTGACTAGTTTGTAAAAATCTTAAAATTGATGGGTTTTGAAGGTAAATTAGTAAATTAGTGACTAGTTTGTAAAAATCTTAAAATTGATGGGTTTTGAAGGCAAATTATTTAAATAGTGACTAGTTTGTAAAAATCTTAAAATTGAAGGGTTATTTAGGCAAATTTGTAAATTAGTGACTAGTTTGTAAAAATCTTAAAATTGATGGGTTTTGAAGACAAATTATTTAAATAGTGATTAGTTTGTAAAAATCTTAAAATTGAAGGGTTATTTAGGCAAATTAATAAATTAGTGAGTAGTTTGTTAAGGGTTTTTTTAAATTTCGTAGAATTTTAACAAATTAAAAAACTAAACTAAAAATGATGGCGTTTTGTACACACCAGAGTTTATTCCTCTACAATCACAGATGATACAAATTTGTCCCTAATTATTAAATCAAACTTAAGCATCGAATATGATAGTAGTACAAATATGACATTACTAATGATACAAATTGGAATATTTTTGAATACGAGTACATAATATGTTCGAATAAAAACATAATAAATCACTGAGGCATAGGCACATATCTGGGTTCATTTGGACAGTTTGATTTCGAATGGCCTTCAGCCATACATATCGTACATCTCTTTCGTTGTCCTTTCTCTCTCTGATGGAGATCCATACTGGTATAGATGAGAGTCGATCTAGGTCGGCCATTTGGAGTTCTACGGAGTGCAGGATCCGGTAACCATTTTTCATGCTCCACTGACGGCCAATACTTTGCATTTGCGATCGGTGGGAACTCAATTCTGTAAATATTGATCATCCATTCGAGATCGAAACATTGGTCAACATAGCTGTACGAGTCAACCCTCACATATATACATGCTGCAACTGCATGAGCACATGGATATCGCCACGCCTGGAACTGGCCACAATCACACCACGTACGTCTGAAATCGACTCGAAATACATTTGCATAGGCTATTTCATTGTTGCATCTGGAACCAACAACATCGGAAGTCTGATTATTTCGGTCGAATGCGTGAACGGTCAGCGACGTTGCATTCTTAATATTATTCTGCATTTTTGTCACAATATCTGGAGCATAACGTTGCCCCCTATTTATTAAGGCCTCAATATGCTTCCCCTTAACGGACCAAACCTTAGCCAACCAGTAGTACGTCTCTTTCACCAAGCTTGCTATTGGGAGATGACGTGATCCTTTCAGTACTCCGTTTATGTACTCCACAAGGTTGGTTGTCATTTGCCCGTATCGTCTACCACCTTCATCATACGATTGGGCCCATCTTTCCCTCTCGATATTGTTCGCCCAACTCCAAACACGCTCGCCGTATTTTTGTAAATTCGCCATCTTCCTCTCAAATTCTGGCCGTACCAGTTGATATCTTGTTCCATAATATATGTTGTTAGCATCTAGAAAATCAAAGCACATAATTGGATGGGCATATGTAAAAAAGTTTGAAAAAATGGTACTTACCCATGCTTAAAATCTCACTGCGAAGGTATGAATTTTTGAACTGCTCATAGCTGTTCTTACCGATGTGACGAACACAATATGCAGGGTATGCTTGCGGAGGTGTCCAACGACTTCCCTCTCGATTAATTGCTGCTTTGATACTTGTCCCTCGATCAGATATGATGCAAACTCCATATTGTAGGACAACATGGTCACGTAAATTGGTCAAAAAGAAATTCCAAGCTTCCCCCGTCTCCCCTTCAACAATTGCGAATGCAATCGGAATGACATTGCTCTCACCATCTTGCACAACGACAATCAACAGTATGTGAGAGTATCTCCCATACAGCCACGTGCCATCGACTTGGATCATATGTTTACAATATGGAAAGCCTTCAATGCATGGCTTGAACGCCCAAAATAGTCGATGGAAAAATTTTTCACCTTTAACCAGTTGGCCTTGTCGGTCGTATGCATCATTTGTTTCATACCTCACGATAGTACCTGGGATGAAATGGGTCATTACTACCAATAAAGCCAGTAGCTCATTGTACGACTTATCATAATCATCGTACACCAAATGCAATGCATTCTCCCTTGTAAGCCACCCCTTCTTGTATTTTATTTGATATTCGAATTGTTGTGCAATGGTTGCCTAAATTGCTGAATCGGGAACCCTTGGATTTGCTTCGACCAACTTCATCACGTGATGGCTTACTACATTCGAGTCCAATTTGATGTGGTCATGGTCGATGAATGTTCGTAAACACGTGCGATCGCTGTTGTACTTTGTGACCTCCCAATGATTTATCTTCTTACCATACGACACTCGAATCTTCCAATTGCACCCTTGTCCATATTTCACACACTTCGCAAAGAAAGTCCTCGGGGTGGATTCCGCAACCACGTAGTCCACATGCTGCATAATGCTATACTCTTTAATTGCCAATGTAGCTTCATTATTTTCTTAAAATCGAAGCCCAACAAATAATTCACTATGCTAACACGAAGTCAATTGAGGCATATCTGGGAATTACGGTGCCCTCATCGCATCGAAATCCACCGAGTTCATGTGAGCAGGAGGTTCATAGAATATAATGTAGCCCCCGGTCGAAACAAATTCTCCAACACTGAAATTAGGGGCTTCACCAACGTCATCGGGGAACAAATTAGGATCACCAATATCTTCATCTTCGCTGGAATCTTTAAGTGATTCTCCCCATCGACCTCGTAGGTTCTCAACATTGGCATCAACAGTCGGATCAAAAGTCGGCCTTTGTGATGTTGCATATGTCAACGGCCCACATTGATGAAATCTACTAGATGTCTCAGTTGCCAACATTGCAACAAAACTGCCTCCGAACATATCATATTCGTTACCGAAACTCATTTGACTAGTTTCCCCAACTGTGTTTCTAGATGGGCTAGGAATATCACGCACCTCAGTAAATAACTCAACATTCCGAAATCTATAGAGTCATGCTCTGCGATCATTATTTCCACATCTGTATTATCTTCGAGAGCTATTGCGGAATATCTGACTGGATTGCCACATAGCCACCGATATCGCAAACCATGAATCTGAGCTCCAATTTTCTCCAATATATTCTCCTTCAATACTCGAAGCGTGATATCTTTTTAAATTCTCATCTTCGTAAGGCTTTCACATTCAAATACAATACCGACATCAGTTTTCACCATTTGTCCATTGTAATGAACATTCGCCACAAAGCTGTTGTTGCTCATTTTCTCTGCATGTTCGGGAAAATATATTTTCAATAATAATACACAAATCAAAATGAAAATGTCACTAATCCTAATTTTAAACTACAAATAACAATAATTTTAGAACATACTACTTATTTACAGAAGTATTTCGAATATATATTCTAATACACTTTAAAAAACTATACTAATTTCTCAAAAATAATAATTACGATTTTTTTGCACTACAATAATCCTAAACAAAAATAAAACGTTCATCGTTTGTTCTAACATAACAATAAATTTCAAACAGCATCAAACTTATACGAAAAAAAATCAAAATTTCAAACCGACTTACAATTTTACCCCACAACTTTCTTCTTCTTCTGCGTCTTCTTCTCCCTCTTTACTCAATTTTTTACTCAATTTTTTCTAACAAATTACCTTTAACATCAACATAACATATTTAAATAAAAACTACAAATTTTCCCCTTACATACCCCTACACGAACTTTAATATTCACTAATAGGTTTCAAATAAAAAATATACTACCCCTATATAATTTAAAATTAATATAACAATTAAAAAAATTAAAATATCACCCTGCACCTACACCATTTTACCCAATCAGATAAAAAAACCCTTACCCGAGGTATTCATGCCTGCCACCCTCTCTGCCCACCTGCCACCCTTGCACCCCACCCATCCCGGAACTGTTCAAAGACTTGGGTTAGGGCAATCCGCCTTTGAACAATGCGCACTGCCCTCCCAGCGTGCCACGTGTCCTATGCTACTGTTCAAAGACCGATTATAAACCCTTTATTTTCTGATTTGAACAGTAAATCACCATATTGTGGAAAATATTTTGAAAGAAACCATATTTTTGGCATTAAAAAAAAACCTCCACAATATTGCTGTAAATTCTCTAAAAAGAGGGTTTGAGTGCCTTGGATTAAGGTAGCAGCCAGCGTGGAAGGACGGGTGAAAAAGCTGAGGAAAAAGATATGGGAAACTTGGATTGTGTTAAAAAGTGTGGAGCCTCAGCCTAGGCAACAAGGACCGGAGAGACAGGCAGGCTACCAGCCCCATCATATTATATTACACAGAGTAGACAAATTTTAGTTGCATATGCATATATTGATGGATGCATTACTCAGCCTATTAATTCCAATCCAACCATCTATTACTTTCTCGCATGCTCTCTCGCTCTCTCTCTCTCTCTCCCTCTCTCTGTTTTACAACCAAACTCCCTTCAGCTTTCTCTTGGTAGGCGTAGAATTAATTGAGATGATTAGGCTTAGGGGAAAAGGTTGTTAATGTAATTGTTTTTGAAAAATGGTCTATGTCAAAAAAATATTTAGAGATATGACCCATTTTCTATAGTATAAAGAAAAGTCGTTTGCAGGTGGTGACGATATCCATGGGTGTGAGGGAGTTTTTGGACTTTTTTTTTTGCATCTTCGGACTAAAATGTAAACATTAAACTCAGAGGAATTAAAATAAAACTTTTAGAGAATGAGAAAATTAATGTAATTGTGTAATTATTTTGTATTTTGCTCCATGTGGTAAAATTATATGAACCTAGTTGAAAGGAAATAAAAATTACACGGGACAAAATGAAAATTTTCTTAATAAAATGAAAGTACACATAATAAATCCTTATGAATAATGATGTTTCTGTAAAAAAAAATCAAATTTTTAAGCCCGAAAAATTAAAAAGATTGAAGACAAAGAGTTAAAAGTTCTAATAAAAATCGAAAAAAGTCCAATATGCTTTTTTTATGTTTTAGTTCTTTCGTTTCATTTTTTTATTTTAGTCCCTAAAATGCAAACAAAAAATGTTTTAATGATTAGAGGAAACGCACTGTTTAAGTAAAAAGGTAAGCGCAATTTTTTGATTTAAGTATTTTGAAACTATAAATTTTAGTCTCTCTAATTTTTAATTTTTATAATTTAGTCCTAAAGTACAAAAAAAAGGTCCATCTGTTGGTGACTTCCCCCACCCCATGAAAGTCGTCACCACCTTAACACGACTACTTTTGATAGTGTAGAAAATGACCTTATCTCTAAACAATTTTTAACATGAATCATTTTTTATTTTATTTTTTAAATTAACAACTTTTTTCTTTAAATAAATTACATAAAACGTTTACAAATTACAAAATATAATAACCTTAATCTCGCTTCTAAAATCCAATCTCACTCTAAAAATGAATTTGAAAGCTTAAACAATGAAGAAACACCATGGCTGTTAGCTTGAGCTCCAGAGAAAGAAAAAGAACGAGGGAGAAGTGTTAGAAAGAAAATGAGGGAAAATGTTCGTTTTTTTCTTTAAAAATCCAACTATATAAAAATGGGAAATTATTCCCCTAATCCCCTCATTCTTTCTCCAATTCAAAAATCTCATTTTCACTTAATACATTAAATTGTTCTCATGATTTTAACTTATCTCGTGCCGACTTCAATGTGACTATTAACGAATATTCCCATCAATTAACAAATTGATGAAAACTTAAAAAAATGGGGACAATGCTAATATTCATTTGGTATCAATTTCAGTAAAAATTATCGATATTTATCTCGAGTCAAAATTTAATTTTTTTGATTCAATAGCGTTACTTATAATAATATTTTCAAGGTAAATATTAGGGTTTGAACTAGAACGGACACATAATTTTATTTTAGGAGTGGGCAAACGGATAAAACTCTAAGAGGGCAAACTTATAAAATTTTAGGGGTGAAAAATAAATTTTCAATAGAAAATACATAAAAAATTTTTATAAAAATTCTAAATCATATATGAATTTAAAATTTTAAGGAAGGCGACTGTCCCATCCAATCCCCTCTGAATCTATCCCGGTTTGAACCCACACAAAAATATAGTGGATAAACATCAATGACAACTAAATTCATTAATGGGCAGTAATAGTGTCATTAGTATAACAAAGGACAAAATAATCTAATAAAAAAGAGAAAATAGTAACAAAATGTGCAGTAAACAATAGTTTTCAATGAACTAAATATATGTGCTATCAATATTAGTTATATGCATTTTTTAATCGAAAAGATTTAATATATAGGTTCATATGTTGTTTTTATTTTTGTTTATTAGTAGTATAGAACTCAATACTATTTATTAAAAAAATTAAAAAAATTTTTTTGAATTTAAAGAACAATAATAAATTATATATATTTTAAAGAGATTAAAATATAATTTTACCACTATTTCGATTTAAAATTTTTCAATTTTTTATTTTTATTTTCCATCTTCATTTAGTCAACCAAGTCAAATATTTGATATGTTTAAGATTCATTCACTTGCAAGTCAAAGATATACTGAAATTATATGTTGAAATATTGTAATTAGTTTTCATATATATCAAACATTTATTTAATTATTTTTGTATCGAGTCCTAATGACTATTGCTGCAGTCAGTCGGCGTGAAGAACACAGTCCTTTCTTCAAGGTCATAGCTAACCAAAAAATTTTTCTGAGACAAGTTCCCAAAATGGCTATATCATTGGATGACACCATGGTGAAGCACACCATGTTGTCTTTGACTTGTGCGAATGTATTCACTGCCGGCAACTTTACCTTCATGCCACCGCTGAAATGGAACATTATTATCGGAAGATCTACGTCCTTATCGGGTTCGAAACATGGGCCGAGGAGTCCTTTAGGATCACTCACTGTTTTGCCTCAATCGCTTCCTCCAACGCCAATCCGAGGCTGGTGTAAAACTCGGACCGGAAGAAGGTCAATGTCATCCCGGAGTCGATAATGATGTTGCCTTTCTCACTTGTCGATGAAGACGAAAAACTGGCGTAGGGCAACCTTTTATCTCCAACACTGACGGCCTCTAATGTCACGTAGTAATACGTTGCAGGGTCTTTTTCAACTAATGGGGTTGAACTTGAAACAGCATTTGATTCCTTTGCGGTGCCGAATAATAATTTGCTCGATTCTGAATGCCGAATGCTTGGAGGCAGTAGGAAAATTTCCCGTTGATGGACTTCCCAATTGCTTGACTAGAGAAAGCGGACCTCCCCCTAGGCCGACGAATACCGGAACCTACGTTATCGAACGTACCGCCGTTGTTGCGTCCACATCCGAACACAAGGTTTGGGAACGAAACTGGACCGCGATCGCGAGTAGAGTCAGCACCGACGGTGAATTTTTCCAGAGCAATGTTTCCCTTGGTGAAGGAGCGGTCTCCATAGGAGTAGGTGTATTTACAAGTGTTATTCTCTGCATCGCAGACTCTGTTCGAGTTGTCCAATGCATTGCAGGGATCAGTCCCGCATGGAACGGTCGTGTACGTGGAGGATTTCGTGGGATCAAACAGAGGAGCCTTCTGCTCGTAACATTCTTCACAAGGGTTACACTGAACCCACGTGAGATCACTGCCAGTGTTGGCTATCCCGAGAACTGACACCGGTAGAGTCCCGATGGAAATTCGCATGAAATATTCTCCGCCGTTCGACAATACATCTGACTGGAACGCCTTGGAATACGTCGGCCTGAAACGATTGATGCGGGAGACGGACAGGTTATACGCATTGTAAAACCGATCGAACGGTGTTTCGAGCGGGGGAGTCACGGTGTATGAGGTCCACCGAGAAGCCACTCGGGATGGTTTCTGCGGCTGTAAACACAACCAACCACTGAGTTAAACATATGGACATTAGCGAAACCAGCAGAGGAGACGAAATCGAGGCCATGAGTATGGAGAAACACGAACTACGTAGGGTTAGTTTGCAGAAATACATAAATTTATAGGTAAGTGGAGGAAGATTAAAAGTTAGCAGTGAAACGAAAATAAAAGGGAATTTCAAAGAGGGGAAATACGATCAATCTGACATATAATTTTGCTGTACGTTATACTAAGTTGTATCTGCTGGGAAGTCGTTTAGTTCAGGAATTAAATTTAAATTAAATTTTACATTATAGTTTTTTTGAAATAATGTGTTTTAAATGATTCATCGACGATGGTGATGAGCTACAAAGATTATTATTTTTTTTTTCAAAATTCTAACAAAATTATCACATATAATCCTTATTTATTATTGCTTTATTGGTTTCTGTATCGAATCTAGACACATGGGAACGTCTATGTATAATACATATGAAATTACTATAATAAAACATTTTAACTAAATAAACAATACATATAAAATGGAAAGTACTTTGATACACAAGCTTGTGTAAACTTTGATTTATACAAGTCTTTTAAATTTAGGGTTTAGAGGTTTAGGGTTTAAAGTTTTAGGTTGTAGGGTGTAAAATTTAGGATTTATGATTAGAATTTAGAGTCTAGAGTTTAGGTTGTAGGGTGTTAGGGTTAAAAATTTAGGATTTAGATTGTTTAGTTTAAATGTGAAGAGTTGTGTAAATTTTTTTTACACAGCTTGTGTATCAAAATACAACCCTTATAAAATTAGGCTTTGTCTAACCTATTCATATATAAACCTCCTTAACACTAAACTATAAACCCTAAACATTAAAGCATAAAATTTAAATCCTAAACCTTTAACCCTAAACACTAAACTTTAAACCACAAATCCTAAACTATAATCTCTAATACATTGAATGAGAGAGTTTTTTAATAGAATCTTATATTTAATCCAGGCTCTTAAATGACTCTTAACCTATGCATGTATGCATAGATTAAATAAGGATAAAACTTTGTATACCCACCGGGTAGATGACCATCTGATATGGTATCTTGGGTGTTCAAACTCATTTAGTGTCAAAATCAATAAGATAATTACCTCTTAAAATTAACATTAAATTTTTCACACTAAATTTTAAGCTACAATTGCAATTGCCTCGTCATTTTAAAAATTCTAAATGATAATTTTTCAAATTCATCATTTTGACCTTAAATAACAAATTTTCAATTTCAAACCATTAAATTTTTTTAATTTATATTTTATTCACTTATTGCACACGTAAAATTTTAAATAAATTAAAAATATTTAACTATTTTATTCGGCGTAAAAAATCAACTGTAAGTATATGTTAATAGAAATAATATTCTGAATTGATAATTAACTTGATTCAAACATTATGTATATAAAAGATAAAAATCATATTTTTAAATGCAACAATTAAATTATTAACATATACATTGTACAAAAAGTCGTGTTATACTAGATTAGGTATTCTTTTGAATTCTAAAATATTTTTGGATTGATATTGATAGGATATCGATTATATCAATATTGATTTTTTTTATTCTCAAATGTCTTACACTATTTAAAAAAGGGTAAAATAAACGGATCATCATTCAACTATCTTCTCACTCCTATTTTGGTCACTCGGCTTTCAAACTTTTCAATTTACTAAACGAACTTTCGAATTATTCATGTTTTGGTCACTCTCGATTATTTTATTATTATTTTTAAAAATTTTGGCATTTATTATTATTATTTAATATAAAAATAATTTAAAATATAAAATAAATCCAACTGTTTGTCGACCGCCATTCATTGCCGTCAGACGCCACTGCTGACGGTCGTAGATGGCGGCTGTTCAATTCCAGATTTCACCGGTCGCTTCGTCTTGGCCCCTGAGTCTGAATCCGACCTCTATTTTGCCGAAAAGTGCTCTGAAGTCCACAAAAAAGAGATCAAAAGTTAGTAAACCAAAAAGTTTCAAATGAGATTTGCGGGTTTTGGGATATTTTTTGGTGAAACAAACACCATATTCAAACTTAGCGTGTCAAAACGAGTCCACCAGTACAATTTGGGATCAAACGGTCATCGATTCTAAGACCAACGATGGTGGTGATTTTTTTTATATTTTTAAATTTAATAGTAATAATAAAATATGATTTATTATTTATTTTAAATTATTTTTATATTTAATAATATTAAAAAATTCAAAAATAATAATAAAATATTCTAGAGTGACCAAAACATGAGCAATCCGATAGTTTAGTTAGTAAATTGAAAATTTTGAAAGTTGAGTGACCAAAATAGGAGTGAGAATATAGTTGAGTGATGAATGGTGCATTTTACATTTTAAAAAAGGCAGTTGTTGTTGATTGATTCTTGGTGCCATTGTCACTAGGGATGTAGTTAATTAAGACATTTTATCCTCCAAATTTTTAGATTTAAATACTTAATTCGAGAAACGGTTCTCTTATAGTAATGAAAATTTGAGAAGCATGAAAAGATAATATAGATAAAACTTAAGAAAATAATTAAAGTCTATCATTTCATTCATAGCAGATAATAGATGAATAAAATCAATAAGTTTAAGGGGTTGCATTTTCATAGAAATTGATGTGAGACAAAGTTGAACAAATAAGTTTTCATGGTTCATATATGATGTTTTATTTTATATTTGTTTGGAAACAAAAATCCTAACATGCTGGATTTTGAAAGAATTGCACCACGATAGTACAATAGGCTAAAATGTATTTGAATTAGCTTAGTTTCTCTTCTTATTATATTAAAAAAAAATATTAATTGTAATACATTTATAGTTTTGAAAATTATTTATTGGGTAAAAATTTATTAATTATATTGTATTTATAATCTTGAAAATTGTATATTGATAAAAGATGTATTAATTGTATTGCATTTATTGTTTTGAAAATTATTCATTAAAAAATGTATTGTATTACATTTATTAATTGCCATGTCATGCCACTTTAGTTGGGTAGATGACCCAGTGGGTAGATGTAACATTGCCCAAGGTTAAACCTTTCACGTAAATGTCAACTGATGTGATGGCATTACTCTATCAGATCCATCAATGCCAAGAACTCATTTTTTGAAATTTCAAAAGGTCGAGGAACAAAACATGGCCTCTGGCAATATATTGGGGCCAAAGACAGTACCCTGAGAACCACGTTTTGAGCAATGTATGACAATCTTTTTTCACCATATCTAGAGTTCCCAACTAAGCTCCACGCATCGGAATGAATGCCAGCTAGCCTCTAGCCTGCTCATACTCCAGCCCAACAATATGATGCCACTTTACCACTATCACTTGTCCACGACGATTCTGCCAGAACTGAGACCCAGCACGACGATGTTGAGTCTATTGATAACGTGTCAGCCAAAACTGATTTGCCACCAGTGGCTCCAGCTTCTTTAGCCACCCCTGTTGCTCCTGCCATTTCAGAGTTGGCAAGGGTAATTAAAGAGGTTCAGCAAGAAGTGAAGGCTTCTACTGCTGCCCTGAAGCCACAACTGAAAAGAAAAAAGTCGATGGCACTAAATCGAAGATCCTTCATAAAAAAGAAGACCTATATCTCTCATTCAGAACATTCTTCAGGGGAGTCTTCATCCCCTTAACTCCTTAATTTCATATTTTTTTAGTTTTAGCATTCATTGCATTTGTATATATGTGTTCTCATGCATTGAGGATAATGCAGACCTTTGGTTCTGGGGTATGTGTTGCCTTACATTTATTGCTATCCATTCATTTTTATGTTTATGTTTGCATTCTGTTATTGCCATGTAGATTAGGTAGAATCATGCATACCGAACAATTAAAAAAACAATTTTTCCACGACTTGATTTTGACCTAATAATTTTGCCAAACACATTGCTACAATAGTTAGAGTTCGCCTTACTATGTCCATGTTCGATGATGAAATTAGAATCTTTAGTCTAGCATGAACCAATAGACTTAGTAATGACAAGTTGCTTGGTAATTGATCTCTAACTTAGGGAAATTTAGTCTCACTCAAACACGTAGTATGCATCTAGTTCCCAAGGCAAACTTAAGATTTTTGAAATTGAACTTAGAATAAAAAATATAGGGTAAAAATAAAGAATAAGACAACAATGCTTTGCCAAAGTCAAGAAAAAAATAGAACACTCATCTTCCTTAGAGACAATAAGTAACTTGGGGCTTCGTGGTTTGCTCCCTCTTAGTTCTCAGGTTAACAAAAACTTTAGGGTATGAATGTAATGGGTTAGCTTAGTGCTGTAGTCTGGATTAACGTGGGGGTTCGTGGTATGCCCCATCTTACTTCTCACGCCAAACAACATTATGACGCGAAACTAAAAATATTGCCAAATGAAAAAAAGAAGAGAAACCTTTGGTAAATAATAAAAAACTACTGAGTTTGGGTAGTAAAATTGACTAAGGGAGTTGGAGGATACTTGATGCAAACCACCGCATTGCATGCACACTTTATGACCTTAGGTTAGAGTTATATTGCTGAATTTGAATTTGCTGATCTGTTGGCATTACTACTATGAGATAACTAAGAACAAAAATAGGGCTAGATTTTGCTTGCTACCTTGTGTTGTTAATCAAAATTTTTTTTGCAGAGACGCTTACTTTCTTTAAAGTTTTTAGTTTTGCATTACTTGAGGACAAGCAATGAGCTATGTTTGGGGGAGTGTTAACTCCTCAAAAGTTGTACTTTTCATGCATATATTGCCATGCCATTGCTTGACTTTAAGTACATATTAGTACATTTTGCTAGTAGTTTCATGCATTTGCATCTAGGAGTTGAGGGAATGCACAGTTTTTATTGCCAGAATGAAAGGGTGTCTTTTTGTCGTGGTGTGCAGGTTAGGCAGGACTGGAGCAGGTGAATGCAAAAGAGAAATGCTGAGCATAGTTGCCAAAATGCAGGAGAAGAATGCGAAGCTCGGTTGGCAAAAGAAAGAAGTTCAATGCCCGGTCAAACAACTGTGAGTTAGAGTCAGGGCACGCCCAATTTGATAAGAAGAAAACACGTTTAAAATGGTGGTAACAAACTTTCAAAACCCTAACCCTAACCCTAATTAGGTTTTCCATGAGCACCTATATAAAGGATTCCAATGAATGAGCAAGCGGAGGATGTTTCGTGAGGAAGAGAGAGAGGGTAGAGTCGAACCGAGGTTCAATCAGGCAATTTGTCGAGAGCTCTAGATCCATTTAAGGGCTCATCAACGAATCTCCTTCTTTAATCCATTTCTCTTATAGATATTTCTACTTTTGTGATGATGTTTAAAAATGATGATGTTTTGTTAGTTTTCCCAGCCATGAACTAATCTTAAGTTGGCTAGGGGTGTTTGCGATGAACGCTTAGTTTTAGGTTTTTAATAATTGAATACATTGGCTTTATTGTCTATTTTGCTTGCGTTTGATTTTATCATATTTTATGACATACGAAAGTTGGCATTGAATGCTTATTATCCCCTAATATCTTAACAGACTTAGGAGATAAAGATTAATTGCCAAATACTAAGGAGAGAAACTTTGACAAAAGATGTTCAAGTAGATGAAGTTACTTTTGAAGTGAATCTACCCCATAGGAGTAAAGAAATCATAGATCTCCTGATTTAATATCAATTTTTTAAATTATATTTAATAATTAATTTTAAATAATACTCATATCTAATCGATTATATAACTGAGTTTTGCATTTAATTTTTTAATTTATCAAACAATTAATCTTTTTATTTGATCCAATAATCTCTATTTGAATTGATTAGTATGTTATTTATGATTTTAGACTTTAAATAATTATTTTAATAAGAAAAATTATCTCTATTCAAAAAATAATAAAAATGATTATTTTTTAAATCTTCATCAAGGTAATTGTTTGAAAACTCATTGTAGACATAGATGTGTTAAAAGTAATTAACTTAAAAGTATTGCCAACGAGAGAGGCAATACTAGCTTAAAATCTGCTCGACATTAAAACCAATGTTTAACTTTATTAATTGTTGTCATCGCTAGCGTGAAATCTAAACATCCCTTGTCAAGCCTATCAATCATCGTGACACAAGTGTTTGCCAATCTGCCTGAATTCTTGCTTCGTTTTCCTTTAATCATTTTCTTAGTTAAAACCGAAATCAATTGACAACTTATTTGTTTCAATTCACAAGTACTTATCATGACTTTTAATTCCTAGACAATCCCTGTGGATATGATACTCAACTTACTACTTTATTACTTGCTGACAGTGTATACTTGCACATAAAAACATATTCTTGACTTTATTTACTTGCATAATAACGTTGAATCCTCATCTTTTTGCCAAGCAATAGTCAGTGGATATCTTACAATTAGAAATAGTACCAATGGATATGTCTTTATTTAATTGAGAAAAATATCTCATCCTTTGTTGAGAAGGATGACCTAACCTAGCACGCCAAAGATTCAAAGAAGTGAAATTACAAACAGTAGCAGTAGATACAAAACTTGTATTGCAGGTGAAACCTCTAACTTAAAAAATCTATTTAACTCTGTAGCTAAACCAATCATCTTCCATGCTGTGACATCATGTATACAACATAAACCAGATGTGAAAATCAAGCATAATGTGTGGTCTTTATTCAATTGAGAAACTGAAACTAAATTGAAACCAAAATGAGGAATATGAAATACATTATGCAATATTAAAGGTGTAACCTTAACAGTACCTATATGAGTAACTTTCATTAACTCATTATTAGGTAACTTAACATACTTATCATGAACAGGATAACAGTTAATGAAAAAATATAAAAAATTAACTATATGATCAGTAGCTCCTGAATCTAATATTCAAGGGGTAACTAAATTCTTTGAATTTGAACAAGCAAGAACCATACCTGTTTTCTCGGCTGAAACATCAAATGTAGAAGAGAACACATTAAATTTAGAATCTTAAACAGAATTCTGAGCAAAACCCACAGACAAGTTTCTTTCTTGCAGCAGATTCAACAAGGTTTCATATTGGTCTTTAGTAGACATAACATGGTGAGAACTATATTGAACTAATGAATCATCAGTCAAAGAACCTTCACCACTATATGACCCTACTAGATTAGTCCTATTATTTTGATTTCTATTCTTATATCCAGGAGGGAAGTCATGCTTCTTGTAGCACTTATCAACAGTATGCTCATACATACCACAAAAAACACAGAGGCCTTTTTGAACTATTGTTATTAGAAAATTTTCTATTGTAAGCAGACTTATTGTCCTGCCTAGGAAATACATTCTGACCAATATTTTTCATATTGTGTCTATCTGTCAACAACATACTAGAATCATTAACAACACAATTAACAGAATGTTCATGTTGAATAACGATTGCAAAAATTTCATTAAGTCCCTTAAGAAATCTAAGCAAGAAGTCTTGTTTCCTATAATTCGCAGCAGAACAATCACATGCTATCAAAGGCATGAGGTTACATATCACATCTCAAAGAACCTTTAATTGAGTGTGATAAGCCGTAGTAGAAAGGTAAACTTGCTGTAAAGAATAAAACTCTTGAAGCAAATTTGAAATTCGAACAAATCCCTTTGATTGAATTTATCATACAAATCTGTCCACAATTCATAAGCCCTATCAATTCAAATCACACTCTGTCCAATTTCTTGATTCAACGCGCAACCAAGATAAGACGAGATTATTACACTTGATTCATGCTTGAAAACGAGGATCTTCCTTCTTGGGTTCCTTAATCGAATCATTCATGAACTGAAAATTGTTCTTGGAGATAAGAGACATGCACATGGAACGAACCCAGACGTGATAATTGCTTCTGTTCAACAGGGAGGAGGTCAAAACCAACGTCGGATTTTCATTTGGATGGATGTAGTATTCGTCAGAGGGATCATTGTTCTTGAAAAAACGATTTGATTCAGAAAAACAAGAATTGAAAAAGTCATCTGATACCATATTGAATTCCAACACAAAGTGATTTTATTAAATTAAAAATATTATACAAACGGTTTATTATTTATACTAGTAAAGAAAAGGTTCTAACTATTTTAACTAATCTTTACCTAATTAACTAACTAAGCCTAGCTGTCAAATACAGTCATTGATGTTATTACCTATTGCACCACTTTTGCCTCCAACATCGTTAAGGCGTGGTCCGGTGACCTTCGGAATGCGAAGTTCACTTGGAATCATCTTTATTTTTCTCATATTCAATCTCTTTGTGACTCGTGAACATGTAATATTTAGTGGATCGGATATCCGACTAAAAAATGAAGATAAAAACACCCGACCTTGCTTTTAGTTTGGATCTGCATCTCGCCGTGCCTAATTTGTCAGAGTTGCGACGCATTAGCGTGATGGGTTGGCGTCGAAAGTTGAAACTAAACTCAATGACCAATGAATGAACAACTTACGAGTCAACCCGCAACATGGATCGAACCAAACTTTTTAGTTTTAAGTCTTGGTCCACAAATTCAATGGCCAATGAATGAACCATTACGCGTCAACCCACAACATGGATCGATCCCCTTGACTTTTTAGTTTTAAGTCTTGTTAAAGCAGCTTAGGTAATAAATTCTATTTAGAAGATGATGTTTTATCTCTATTGGTGTGACTGCCAATACCAAGTACCAATTTGATTAGGAAAAAAACCAAACAAACATACTAGTTGCATAGTTTAGTAATTTGTAACGTGAAGCCAATTGTAAATACGTTATCGACGCATTAAATTTTGGATAAGTAAACTCCAATTACAAACCAACAATGCACTGGCAATGCTTGCTTGCTTGCTATACGTGCGTGCCCTGTGCCTCCCTACAAGTACAACTCACTTTATTAATAGCCAAATTTTGTGTTGATGATCAACTTATGACGATGGGTAATCGTTGACGTTCGGGCGATTCATTCATTTTGATTTAAAAAGAAAAATTATAGTTCATAATGATTTAGATTGTGATGGTTATGATGAATGGAGAAAAGGGAGTATGGTTGATTCTTGTATGCCGGGGGTTTTCTCTCCGAAGATGCTGATAGCTCCCCTTGTGTATTATATATTAGAGTTAATTGTATTACACGTCTCTAAACTATATAATTCTTGTTTTAAATGTTCTATTTTTATCTCTAAACTATGATTCTCCTTCTAAATTGGTCCCAAACTTTTGAATGTTCCATTTTCATCTCTAAACTATGACCATCATCTTCAAATTATCGTTTATATCGCATCATATTATTACATAATACGCTTCAGTGTTTCATGACAATTAATAATTTTTATAATAGCTTTATTAACATAAGATATGATTAACAAATACTAATAATTTAAGGATGAAATTAGAACGATGGATGCGATTACTGTGGAGAATTTCAGTACGCGGAGAGTTCCAACGTGATTCATACAAGTATAACACTTTGCATTTCGGGTATTACCTGCCCTACGATATATAAATATCATGCTTACCAATTAGACATAGAATTGTGGGAAAATAAAGATTGATTAAAAGTTATTATGGCCTTCACCAACAAACCCAAGAAGCCCCATTTGATTCCTTTCCATTCTAATTTCTGCACCACTCTTCTTCTCATACTTGCCTTCACCCTTCATCTCCTGTTTATCATCATCCTTTACACCTCTACGTCCTCCCGTTCCACCCCTTTTGCCTCGAACAGTGTCAAGCCTTGGTCTGGTGACCTTCGGAATGCCGAGTTTGCTTGGAATCGTCTTCATTTCCTGCATATTCAATCTCCTCCTCACCTACTTAAAATCGCGGTTTTTTCACGAAAATGGCCTTCCGGCGCCACTCCTGGTGGCATGGAGCGCCATGCCTACACCTTGCACACGGCTCTAGCTCGCCGCGGCCACCATGTTCATGTCTTTACGTCCCCTCCAGTCAATAACAACAGAGACCACCCCGGATCCCCGACTTCAACGTCTTCTAGTTCCCCGAGAATTCATTCCCATGAAGGTGAAGCTGGTAAGTGGAGATACAACAAAGCTTGGGAGCTCTTTGACGAAGAGAACCGGCGTGAACCATTCGACGTAATCCATTCGGAAAGTGTGGCTCTTCCGCATTCGTTGGCTCGCAATCTCAAGAACCTAGCCGTTTCGAGGCACGGTATAGCCCTCGAGAGCTTGCAATCGAGTATCTACCAAGATTTAATTCGGAAGCCTAATGAGCCAATGTCCCCTGCTTTCAACGATAGCTTATACGGAGTTGTCCCGAAAGTGCTTAACGAAATAAGATTCTTCCACAACTATAATAATCATGTTGCAATCAGTGATAGTTGCGGGGAGATGTTGAGGGATGTGTATCAGATCCCGAGGAGACGAGTTCATGTCATACTCAACGGTGTCGATGAAAACGGTTTCCGGAATGACTCGTCCTTAGGCCTCGAGTTTAGGTCCAAAATTGGTGTCCCCATAAATGGTAGTTTGGTGCTCGGAGTGGCCGGAAGATTGGTTAAGGACAAAGGGCATCCTCTGCTTTACGAAGCTTTCTCCAAGATCATAAAAAAGCACCCTCATGTGTACTTGATCGTTGCGGGGAGCGGACCGTGGGAGAATCGATATAAGGAATTAGGCCCTCCAGCACAAGTCTTGGGTTCAATGAGCCCGTCCGAGCTGAAGGCGTTTTACAATGCTATCGACATTTTCGTGAACCCGACACTGAGGCCTCAGGGGTTGGATCTCACGTTGATGGAAGCGATGATGAGCGGGAAAAGCAGTGATTGCATCAAGGTTCCCCAGCATCAAAGGAAGCATCGTTGTTAACGATGAATTCGGTTTCATGTTTTCACCTAACGCGGAGTCGTTGTTGGAGGCGTTGGAGGAGGTGGTGAGAGAAGGCCCGAAGAGGCTGGCACAAAGGGGAAAGGCATCTCAGGAATATGCAGCTTCCATGTTCACAGCAAGCAAGATGGCATTGGCATATGAGAGATTGTTTCTTTGTATGAAAAATGACACATTTTGTGTGTATCGTTAGGGTATGGTATACATGTTTCCATGCTTATTACTTTGATAAATTCATTACGTTCAGCCTTGCTGAATTTTATTTACATTTTCATCTGCGTGAAAATATTTAAGACAAAGACAAGAGCTGATTGAGGAACAATAATGTGTTATGTTTTGGATTCAGTCTGAAATGTTTGAAAAATTATTAGATGAGTCTGGCTCACCATGTCATCCATGGTCTCATCCAATAATAATTTTCTATCTCATTTTTTTCCAAGGTAAATCTTCACCTTTTTTCTACATGTCATTAAATGAATGAATCTCATTAGATGAGATCATGGATGACGTGGTGAGCCGAGACCATGTAATAATTTCTCGAAATGTTGGCACTTTGGTCTCGACTTTTGAGCACCTAGTATTGGATTACTTATTTGACTTAACCAATGAGTGTATTAACTAGCCCCTAAATTTATGGGGAAAAGAAAGTCCAATTTGACGCTGCTTTTCGGCCAAAATATGGAGTGGTTTGAACTTTGAATTCAAGTTAGATGATAAAAAATACTTTTCTTTACATGTCTACTCACGAGGATTTGATGACATTCATGATTGTATTATATTTTAGGTGAATAGAGGTTTTCTGAATTTTTTTGTTTCTATGTTTCAACACTAAATACACTGAGTTTAGGTGGTTTGAGTTAGAGTTTAGGGTTAGAATTTAGGGTTTAAGATTTAGAATTAGATTGTAAAGTTTAGTTTTTTAGTGTTGAGTATATATAGAGACAACAAAAAGAGACGAGTGATTTTTGTTCGTAATGGAAGGAAGTTAGTTTTTTAGCATATGGTGTGAATTTTAATAGTATATGTTGATTTTTTTATCTAACACATATATACCTTGCATATAAGTTATTCGAACCCTAATCTCCTAAAAATAACACTATTCCATTCTCTATTAGAACCATTAAATTAAAATTGTGAAATTCGAACTTAATTCAAAACATGACACATACTATTTAATGCAAGTTTATGATATATCTTTTACATTAAAATTTAGCTTGTAATATAATCAAACATATGAGCTCACTCGATTACAGTTGATTACTCAAGTCCAATATTGAGGTAAAAGTTCAAGCACAGAGGTGTTTATCGAGCGAGTCAATTATAAGGTGAATTGTAATGACTCAAATTTTGGGTTGACTGATGAGTGTTCAAAAGTACTATTTTTATTGCCCTTTTTGCTCATATTATTGTTAGGCTTAGGCTCATTCTAGTTGCATTTTTAGTCATTCATGCATATTTGCATTGTTTCCTTTGTGGTTATGCTTGATTTCGTGTTTCGGTGAGTTTTGGTGGAAAGAAGAACTGCTGGAGTATGTTTTATGCGTGCAGGATTATTGCCTGGGCAAGCTGGAGATTGCCGAAGCAACTGGGAAAAGAAGAAGGAAGCTGCCGACTTTTGTGAGATGAATCTAAACAATTCGGATAAACATGAAGAGGCAAGGATTTGTCCAAAAAAGAGTTGGAATCCCATAAAGAGGTCAAGAGGAGATTAAATTTCAAGAATTTAGAGGATAAATAAATAAAAGAGATTTATCTCTTTTATCTTATTATAATCCAACTCAAACTCTTCCCTATCCAACAAAGAAATCGGCCAAGCCATCTCCTATAAATAGAAGACCTAGCCGCAGCCTTGCAAAAAGAAGAGGGGGAGAGTCGAGTTCAAGAGAGCTGATCGCACATCATCTTATTTATTTTTAGTTCATTCGATTCATGTTTGGGGATTATTCCTTGTATATCTTTTGAACCCAACCATGAATTGATGTTAATTGGCTTAGGTTATTTGGGGTTTTTAGTTTTGATAAACGATTGGATTTGTTTAGGTATTTAAGTTTGCAATTTTAATTCAAAGTTTGTTCATTCTTGGTTCTTAATTTTGCGAGTGAATTGTGAGAGGATCTCGTGAATTCATCCATTTATCTAATATCGGGAGAGTTAGATTCAAGAAACGAATGAGCATGGTTTTCATACAATCAATCGATGGTGAAAACTAATCAGACTTAGGATAAGTTGCGGATTTCAATGGCTAAAAGGAGTGCAAGATAAGTTATTGTCCACCCTTGGTTCACGCATGGATGTTTTATCAAGGCATGTATAATTAACAGTGTTTTGAGTTAGGGGTAACTAGAAACCATTGAAGAACGCTTCGCCAAACTTTGAAGGTTGTCGCCCAATTGCCCAGGCAATTCAACTAGAGCCAATTGACGGAATGATTGAGCGACTCTAGCAATCAATTACCACGACGGTCCATTCAATCATCACACCACTACTCACAATAACCCAGCCTACTCTCTTATTCGATTACTCTATCCTTTATTTTAATTCTTTAGATTTAGTTATTTGATCTCAATTCTTCATTACTATTTATTTCTTTAAACATTTGCAGTGACTTAAGCAAAGTGGCCCAAACCACTCCATGTGGAGAGGATACTCGATACTTATCATTTATTACTTGCGATGTGTACACTTGCACCATTTGAATGCAATGCAAACGGTGCAAGTGTACACGTCGCAAGTAATAAATGATAAGTATCGAGTATCGTCTCCACGTTGATTGGTTTGGGCCACTTTGCGTAAGTTCAAGCTTAAGCACAGAGGTGTTTATCGAGCGAGTCAATTATATGGTGAATTGTAATGACTCAAATTTCGGGTTGACAAATCAGGTCTCAGACCCGGATATTGGGTCTTTATGTTGGGAGTCTAAATTAAGAATAATTAGTTTGGGCTTAATGGCAAAAAGGAAGAATGTGATGTTGGGCTTTATTAAAATGGTTATCATTTTTTATTTGAGGAGACGAGGGTTTAAAATTTAAAATATGGTAGGAAAAAGATAAAGTGGGGTAGGTGGAAAAAGTGATGAAAAAAATGGGAAAAAGAAAGTTAGGATATTTTATTGGAGAGAGAAAAGTGGGAGAAAAATGAGGGTGAAGAGTTTTGGCTCCGATTTATCAGAATCTGACCGTCTATTTACGACACCTTCTACACTATCGCGTTCATCTTATCGAGACGAGTTGGTCAATGGTCTCGAAATCACCGTCAGAGTTATCGTTAGAGGGGTAAAGAAAAAGAATATTCGGGTTTTGTGAGTTAGCCATGTTCGAGTGTTCAAAACCAAAAATAAAGGTCAACACCGAATTCCCTAACCGAAAATATGTTAGACTGGAGCTTGTTGCCTCCGTCAGGCCATCAGAAGCAGCCGCACGCGCCGCACTCTCGGTAGCCGCGAGTGGGCATTGCCCAACAGTTAAGGCGAGTGCACATGTGTTGCCCTGCACCCGCGCCACACTGGATCATAGCCTACAGGTGCACCGTAGCTTCATGCACTGCACCACATAGGATCACGTCATGCAGGTGCACCACAGCTATCATGCACCACATAGGATCATGTCATGCAGATGCACTGGATCTGCCTGGACCATTGACCAGTTGAGTTGACCGTTGACTTTGACCATGGACGTTGACTTTAACTTTGACCGGCCATTGACTTTTTTGAGAACCCTACTTGGGGGTTTCTCGACGTTCTAAGTCTATTGGCACAGTCTATTTTGCCAAATTTGAACATGATAAGCTATTTTTACGTGTTTGACCTTGTGATTTGAATAGGGGATGCATGAAATTAATGTGTTTTATATTTATTTTTATATGAGGATTATTCAAATCGGATATCGGACCAAGTAGAGTAATCGTAAAGCTTATGTGAGGATTTATCGCTAATGCTTGAGGCTAGTACACCTCGAACTCTGAAATGCTTCATGGGCATTATAAGTATAATTACCTTGCTTGTTAGTGGTTGCAAAATAGGTTGATGATAGATAAGTATGTGTTGAAACCGGTATTATGAGGCTTGTATGTATGAGATGCATGGGGAGTTTGGGAATATTTTGAGACTCATATGAGCTTTAGAGACCGGGTATGGTTGTTTGAATATTTGTATAATTATCTGATTGGTTGATTTACATGTTGTGTTGCTTGAGTGCTTGAGATATGATTTGGCATGTTCGATGGAGATTATACTAGATGGACTGCTAATTGGTAATATTCGAACAAATGATTATGAAGACGGTAATTAATATTAATTGAATGAATACATTAGTAAACAAACCCTAATGACTTTCATAAGTTTTAGGAATTGAATAAGTGTTGTAATATCGTAATTCGAGGAAATTGTACGAACTCGTGAATAGGGTATCTACACGAGCTTTGGCCGTATCGGTACGCGATTGGGGGTCATATTGGTACGGGTTGACCCGTACCGGTACTTATGGAAATTAAAGATTTACGATAAATAGTTTTAGTATCGGTATGCATCTGAGTACCGATACCCAAAGGTACCGTATCAATACTCATGGACGAGTATCGGTACCCGATACGATAAATAATCTTTAAATGCAAATTAAGAATGGAAATTGATGTGAGTATTAATAATTGAATTATGCCTTGAATAAATGTGATAACATGGATTAATGGAGACAATGAATGAGATTAATTATATACTCCTCCATAATGTATTAACAATTTGGTAATGTAAAATAAATAATGTGATGATGATTAGCAACAATAGAGAGATTCTTGGGATCGCGTTGCTTGCATGAATGTAGGCATTTAATTGATTAAGTCTTCTTGATTAATGGGATCCGAATACCCAATGAAAGAGTATTGCAACACCATGGTAAGAGAATTACCGAATGGAGGTTACCAATGTTATGTGACCTGGGCCTCATTCGAAGGTGCTCGATGGGGGATTCCGAGTACGGGTGTATGATCTGATGCTAGGTGACCCGGTCTCACCCATGGTGTATGTCTAGATTCTAGGTGACCTGGCCTCACCCAGAGTGTAGATTCTCGATAAGGGATTCCGAGCATGGGTGTATGTTCTGATTCTACGTGACTCGGTCTCACCCAAAATCTATGTTCCGATGCTTCGTGACTCGGCCTCACTCTAGAATTATTGTTGATATGTGTTTTTGCCTAGATGATCTGATGAGATCTTGGGTATGATTGGACCATGAGTGCTATGTATGATGATTATTTTAATGAGATCATGTGTTTAGGAGACTAGTAGTAGGGTCATATGTTTATTTATCTCTCTTTATTGCTCGTACTAGCTTGCATGCTTATGTTTATGATTAGCATGAAGTATAGTAGAGTAGATGTGTACCACTGAGCTTTGTAAGCTTAGCAATCGGAATCATTGTTTTCGTACATAGGTTGATCGTCAGATCGTGGGATCGAGGAGCACTATCGGTATGGGATTCTAGCGTATGGTTATCTCCAGAGTACAATACTTGTGATTAGTAGGCTATGTATTCATAGGACTTTACTTGGTGGAGTCTGTAATTCTTATTTTTGTAACTGTAATAATCAAATTGAACGTTCAAACGTTTTAAATTAAATTGAAGCTCCTTTGTACCGTTTTGATTATTTATCTATATTTTCAAATGTTGGCTTTAAATGTTTTTGAGAAATACCTTGTTAGGCTAAACTCTGTTTGAGAAATTTTATGGTTTTGGGTTGGGCTTGAGGCCTAAATGTGACATCCAAGGTTGGGCTTGAGTCCTAAATGTGACATCTAGGTTGAGAGTGTTACATGAATAGTACTCGATTTGATTCGAAAATTGTTTGATTTGTATTTTACTTGATACTCAATAAGTTTGATAAAATTTTGCTTGATTTGTGTTCGTAAAAAAACTTGTTGCTTCACTCTACTTGTTGCACGCCAAAATTTTTACCTCATTTTTTAACCAAAAAAATTAACAAATTTTTATCTTATTTTTCTCGACTCAACTCGTTGCTCGTTAAACCCGTCTACTTAATATGAACACAAATTAACAAATTTAACAAAAATGATCAAAATAGTGTGTAAAGGAATTCCAAAATTAAAACTAGAGTAACAATTCACAAATACACCAAACTATTATATCATAAAAAACATTAATGAGCTTCTCGTGAACTTACGAGTTGAGACTTGTTCGACTAGACTTGTTAAGGTCTCAAATTGAACTTGAGCTCGAGTTGAATGTTGACCGAATTTTAACCTAGTCTAGCTCGAACTGCTTACAAGATGCTCAACTCAGTTAGTACCCCTACAAAAGCATAAATTAAGTTTTTGTATCTACAATTTATACATTAATTAAACTTAATAAATAATGATTTTTAAAGATGATGTGATAATAAAATTTAAATGAAAATTTCTCATATGCTTAAAATATTTTTGAACATACAATTAAAATAATTAAAATATTTAAATATATAAAGAAGGGTAAATAGTCATTCCATATTATGTGGTTTTTTAACAATATCATCCAAATGTTATTAACCACCATGAAAGATATTATAAATACAATGCATCGAAAAGAGAGAAAAAAGGGGACCATTCCACTAATAATCTCATACAAATGTGCAAAGAAAAGTAAACACTTCTATGGAGATTAGTATACAATCAAAACTCAAAAATCTCATTGAATCTCCTTATCTCCAGCCAAACGAGATGCTTTACGAGATGAAAAAGCAGTGGTGAGCGAACCAAACTATCAGGCAGATTGCTCCACTACACAGTTCTGATTACATCAGCTAACAAACCATCAAACGAGTAAGGATCAATCTTTTCTATGACCACCGACAGAATCAAATCAGAAAACTAGCACCATGAAAATCTCTATATGAACACCAAACCACCGCTAAAGTATACTGAAATCGTGCCAAACGACATATGAAACGAACCACAAAAGCTAAAGAAAAGTGTGCCACAAAGACAAGGGGATATAGGATAGAATAGCTTGTTTATATATCATATTAAATACTATATGGCTTTTTAACTTGTGTTTGCTTTGGTAGAATAGCTTGTTTATTTGTAGCATTTTTGTAATACCCCCAAAATTTTTACTAAGTTATATAAGGGTCATTTAGTACTAAGGTTTTGGCATAAGGCTAACTTAGTGACTAAAATGACAAGAGATAAAAGTTAGTGCCCAAAATGAAAAGTTGGTAAAAGTTCAGGGACCCAAGTGTAAATCTTCCCAAAGATGATTTTTATTTAGTATGAGGATAATTTCGATCAGAATAAGGATTTTGGTAATAGTTTTGGAGGATAAAATGCAGTAGAAAATATAAAATTTTGATCGAATAAAATTTTTTAAGTGTGCTCAGATTAGAGAAAAATTTTGGGTGACATTTTGGGAAGTGTCACATAACAGTATTTTGATTTGTAAAAAGGACTCAGAAGAAATGGGAAAGATTCGTATAAATGTTTAATGAAGGATTTTCAAGAAAGATGCTACCCGATAGAGATTTCGGGTAATTATTAGTATTTTTGGATCAAGTTTAATTTCTAAGTTTGACTTTATTAAATGGAGGATTTTATATGAAAATATGAATTTATTCATGGAATGAGGGAAATATATGATTCCCGGATTAGAGTTGATAGTTCGATAAAGGAAAAATCATAGAAGGTGAAAATCGAGAAATTAGATCGAACAAAAATCATAAATAATATTTGAGTTAATTCGATTGATGTCGCTCTTTACTAATATGAAAGGAAATAAGTTATAATTAATATTTGAGTTAAGAAGATTGAGATGAACTAGTAAATGAGAGGTTCTGGAAAGAAACATAGTGATAATAATAAGGTTAACCATAACCTTTTGGATTAATCAGAACAAGAAAGAACATTGGCACAATAGAGAGTGCCTATACAGGATTTGGAAAATCCTGAATTTCATAGTGAAGGTGGTCTGATGGCTACTGACTTATGGTTTAATGATGTTAGAATTATAAGGGAAGAGCTAACTTGTTTCGATGTGGAAAAGTTAGAAGGAATTGTATCCATGTTAATAGGACATGTTCTAATACGGTGGACAAGTATCAGATAGAGGATACTTGCAACTGAAGTGACATGGGTATTCTTCCAAGAAGCATTCAAGGCGAAAAATATTGGTGATCAATATAGGAGTAAAATTTATAGCAAATTTGATAAGTTGCCAAGATTACCTTCAGATTAAGAGGTAGAAATTTATAATAGAGGTATTACCAGGCATTGTATCTATATCGATGGTTCCGACCGAG